>CM033687.1:63348028-63385422 GCA_019514585.1 Dendrobium officinale
TGCTGGACATTGCATTGGAATTTGTGTGCTCCTATTTAGATTCTACTGTTATTGATCTGGCAAGAAATGCATATCCTGCACTAGATGAACTGACCAGCGAATGTAAAGCCACACCAAAAATTTGAACGGGGTTCGAGCTTAAAAAGTACCTTACACTGGTCTGCGTAGCTCGCACTTGTTCAAAAGGTAAACCTTTGCTTTGTTTCACTTCTGAACTGTGATATTCGTGGCGTATTAAAAACTAACCTTGCTTGATTCTGTTATTCTATGCTTATTGCACTAAATACTCAAAGAATAGACTGTTAGACGGATGGTGTACGACATGATAAGGATTCGGGACACTGTCATGATTCTTAAAAAGATTATAGGATACGGATATGATGTGTGGACACGTTGGAAATTATAAATTTATAAATCATACATGAAAAAATTAAGAAAAGCACTATCAAAGCATAATATTTGAAATTACAAAAAAAAAAAAAAGAAAAAAGAAGCAACATCCTTTGTAGCCTTTGCTGCAGCTTATAATATCAAAATAATTAGTAAGTTAGTTTAAATATCTGCTGTAAAAACACACAAACAACATAAAACATAAACATAAATTGTCTAGCACATGAAGTTTCAATTATTCAATAGAAGGAATGAAATGATTAGCTTCTTTAATGGTTTGTCTTTGAAGTTCTATATCATCTTCAATAAATATCATAATCTAATCATTTCATTCCCTCTAATTCAGGCTCATCAAGTGAAAGATTAGCAATTTTCTAATATTTACCCATGTCATCAAGAGACTTAAATTCATATTGGAAATGGAGAGAACCTTGCTCGCAACCGCGGAAGTAAATACGAGTCTTTTTTCGGATTTTTTTTTTTTTGTTTTTAACGGATATGTCCTTTTGAAATTTAAATAGTATTTTAATTGGACACGGCTTTGTCATATCGACACGTATCAGTGCTGTATCGGTAGTGTATCCGTGTATCGGTGCATCGGATACAACACACCTTCATAAATAGGTGTATCGGTGCAACATAGCTTGTTATTCAATAGGAAGTTACTAAATCAAAAGTCTGGAGGAAATGTACCATTGCTTTATCACGCAAAAAAACTTACATTTTTATTATAAATGCCATATAATGCTCTTACCATTTTTTTTCACACGTCAAATTTCCGTAATTTCAGCCATGTTTTATTTTATTTTTTTATTATTTAATTTCTGCCATTGCTTACGGAATACTTTCACTGATACTAGGTTAGAGGATGAAATTGAGCATCTCTTGGATAATGAAGATATGTACCAGTTTTATTTGACAAGAAACCAAATCCAGAATCAGCAATATGAAGCATTTGTTGACCCCTGCAACTTCAAAAAGCATGGTTTATGCTACAAATTAATGTAAGACTAAATTCGATATGTATGTTCGAAGAAGTTCAAGCCATGCAAGTTTCCATTTAGATGATAACAATGTGGATGGGGATTTAGGGAGATGTTGCTGTGCCTTGAGGCTTATTTCATGCAATTGGAGGGGTCCCGTAATAAAATTCGATGTCGGTATGTCTTTCTACCCCAAGATATAACGTATCATACTCTTAAGTTTTACATACATTTTGTCTCTTTTCTAATATCTGATTGGCAGTCTTAATGACACAATTTAGATGAATAAATTAATTTCTTCTTAGAGAGTAATTTGATGCCTACATGATTGATGTATGCGAAAAAAGAAACATCTTGCTCGTGATGTTGGTTTTTTAGCAGAAGATATTTCATTTTTTAGGTTTATTTAATGTTTCATTTAATTATGTTTGTCTTTCGATAAGTTTGATTGTAGAGCATGAAATAGAGCTTTCACGTGATGCCAAAATTTTAAAGCATAGAGAATGATATAGGTTAAGGCTTTGTTTGGGGACTGCTTTCCTATTGCTTCGTAAAGCAGCTTCTTAATTTAAAAAATTAAAAAAATTTGTACTAAAAAGTTGCTTCAAAAAGCAGTAAGAAAATCATCCCAAACGGTGCCTAATTTAGGTTTCATTTGAGACGGCTTTCTTACTACTTCTTTAAAGCAGACTTTTTAGTCCAAAATTTTAATTTTTGTAATAAAAGCTTCTTTAAAAAAATATTAAGAAAGCCATCCCCTAATGAAGCGTGAGTGACAACATTATTTATTGGAGAGAAAAGAAAATGCTCTGGCTCTTGTTTTCGTTTTTAGCATATATATGAACTTGTTTTTTTAATGTTATACTTTTATTCTGTTTGTCTTTTGCTACGTGTGATTGTACAGCATTTAATAGCATTTTCGTTTTTAATGACAGGTTTTTTTACTAATAAATATAATAACAATTTTTAAATCAGAATTGTTTCTCTTGCGTTAGACTCCATGTCCTTGAAAATAAAAATAGGAAGTAGAGTCCTTCACCCAGATAGAAACGTGCCTCTTATGTTTGGCAGCTGTAGAAATAAAGAGAGCACATTAACGTTTTGAAATAGTAAAAAGAAATAGGAGTCCTCCATATGCATGCCTCTCACGTTTGGAAGCTGTGTACGAAGGTGCGATTGCATAATCTGTTTTGAAACAGTAAATAGAAAGCTATGTCTACCATCATCAGACATAAACATTCCTTCTATGTTTGGCACCTCTAGAAATGCAATAGAAAATTTTGTTCTGGCTCCTGACACAATTTGCATCAGGAGGGAGGGCTTCATCGTATGTAAAAATGTCTTCAATATTATATAATATGGCGATTACTTATTTTTGCAGACAATTTAGGGTGGTGTTTGATATCAGATTAGATTAATTTTAGTGGGATTTAATAAATCTTATAAATTTGGATTTAGTAAATTCTAAAAAGGGTTTGGTTGATAAATTTTAGGGTCATGTTAAATTTTAAGAAGATGTTTGACAATATCTTTCAAGATTTATGTCAGTTAGGAATTAAAATTGTATGATTATCAAAATTATTAAATTTAAATTATTCATTAATTATTATTTATACTATTAATTATATATTAGTGATATATATTTTAAGTTGTATTAATTAAGCTAATTATATTATATTTAATTACTAACAACGGGAGCTCGCTGGCTTTGAAGGTAACTTTCTTTCCCTTTCCTGCCCTTCTCTCCGGCCAAATCTCGTAAATCTCATTAAATCCGGGAAAGAATGGGATTAGGATTTACCGGGATTTATGCCCTAAATCCGTAAATCCAGGATTTACGGAGTCACCGGATTTAGATGCGCGTGGAAAGGTATTTGGCTGGATTTATGTTAAATCCTACATTTTTTTTTGATCTTAGGTTAAATCCAACTTAAAAGCGAAGACAAATCCGATACCAAATTCTTTATAAGAGTTAGATCCTTATGAAAAACATAAGATAAACATTATCATATTTCATCTGATTATGAGTACAATGGCTGCTTTTTCATTTTATATCCATCTGTTTTAACCTGCAGATGCGGGAATACATTGATGACACAGAAGACTATGTGAATTTTCAACTAGACAACCAACGAAATGAACTGATTAAACTTCAGCTGGTTTTGAACATCTTTTCTTTCGCGATGGGAGTCGACTCAATGATTACTGGACTATTTGGTATGAACCTTCCATGTTCTTTGTTCACAGTCAACAATCTATTCACCTCGTTCGCTGTAGGAACAACAGCAGCTTGTTTCCTCATCTTCTTGCTCTTGCTGCAATATGCTAGATGGAAGAAGCTGCTTGGTTCCTAATTGAACTTTACTTATTCATTACAAAAGCCTTCACCAAGATTTTTTTTTTTTTCATTCAGGAAGTAGGGTTGTAAAGAACCGAACATTAGTTAGAGAAATACATAATGTTTCGAGCTCAATTCATTGATTTTGTATTATTGTTCTTGTTCGGTTTTGTATTTTGGTTTAGGGTTTGTTAGTGTTTGTTACCTTTATATTTAAGCTCTATTTGATGTTGTTTGAAAGGTTTGTGTTTGACTGATTAACTGGTCATTAAGGTGTTGACATATTATTAGAGAGAGGAACTCAAATGAACATTGTTGGACAATAATGACTTCAATTATTGTTTAATGCCTAAATTGTCGTAATTAAATTGAAAAAAATTATAAATTAACACAATAATGAACTCATATAAAAGTGCCTCCAAGTAAGTGTTTGTTTGATGTCTTGTAGAAGAATTCAGCGATCAATAGAAGAAAATGCACAGAAAAAAACAATTGAAAATAGCAATTTTCAGAAGAAATATGGGCTGATTTTAAAATAACAACTCAACAAGAAACAAAAGATACAGTCGATTTACAATTAAAGAGGTAGACCGTCTCTTCTAAACAACCTAGATATTGTTAGGAAGCCCTCACAAAAGAAACTATAATAGAAAAAACTCAAATTCCATATAAACTTAATACAAAATAACACCCCTATTTAATCCCCGCTATTTACCCCCAAAAAACAGCCCTAAAAGATCTCCTTTTTTTCTTAATTAAATTCCCTTCTTATTTTTGAATTCAAATTCCCCATTAATTCCTTCCTTAATTCTCCGCCTTGCATAGGAATAATTGGCTTAGTGGGTCCCACAAGGGGGGGTCGATCCCCCAGCTATCCCGTCTCTTATAGCTGGACCGCCTCTTGACTATTGGGCCGGCTGTAGGACCTATCCTATTGGACCGATCATAACATTACTACCCCTTTCCAAAAAGGCATTTCCCTCAAGGTGGAAGGTTGGGAACTATATTCTGATTGTCTCATAAGTCTCCCAAGTGGCATCATACTCTAACAGGTCGTTCCACTTGATTAGCACCTCCTATGTCCCTATTTTCCCCATTGCATACACCTGCTACTTCCATAGGTTCCAACATAACTTCCTATCGCCTTTCTCAGATGCGATACATAAAAGACTGGGTGCAAGGCTGAGGTTGGTGGTAGCTTTAGTCGATAGGCAACAGCTCTGATGCGTCCCAAGACCTCATAAGGCCCAAAATATCGTGGGGAAGTTTTTCATTTCTTCCTTTTTATAATGTTGTTTTGTCTGTAGGGCCTCAATTTTAAGTAAACCATATCCCTCCATTTCATAATTTTTTTCCCTCTTATGCTCATGCACCTTCCTCTTCATGACATGTTGGGCTCTTAACAAATGCCCTTTGAGCTCAGCTACTATCATATCTCTCTCCTCTAAGTATTGCTCTACATTGGACACAAGTGTAGTGTTGCCCCCAAAATGAATCAAGTGGGGTGAGTCTCTCCCATATAGAATTCAGAAGGGAGTAGTCTTCGCTGTTGAGTAGTAAGAGGTGTTATATCAATATTCAGCCCATGCAATTCACCTAACCCAACTCTTCGGGGTGTCTGATATAAAACATCTTAAGTAGGTATCTACACTTCCGTTAACCACTTATGTCTGACCATCCGAGGGTGAAAGGTTGTGCTTCATTTCAACACCATTCCATATAAACGAAATAACTCTTTCCAAAAATGACTAAGGAATACCATGTCTCCATCTGACATAATGGCTTTTGGGAACATATTGCAAACATACCACGTTTTTGAATGAAAATAGTAGCCACTGTGAATGTTGTTTAAGGGTGTTTTTAGAGGAATGAAATGTGCGTACTTACTCAAACGGTCCACAACTACAAAGATCATCAAAAACCCTTCCGATCATTGTAACTCGTCAATGAAGCCCATCGTCACTTCCTCCCATACCCTCTCCAATAGTGCTAAGGGTTGTAGTAACTTTGCTGGACTCATGACTAAGTACGTATACCTTTGGCATACATTCCATTTGGCTACCCAGCTCTCGACATCACGGGACATCCCTATCCACTATAGCTTTGCTGATAGTTGATTGTATGTCTTTTGAACTGCAGAGTGCCCTTCTATCGTACTACCATATAACACTTATAATAGTTTGGGAATATACCCTAAGGTCTAAGGTAACACAAGCTTCTCACGGTAAAGCAACTGCTCTTTCAGAACATAGCCTAGGTGACTATCTGGATCCTTCAATAGCTCCTATATGATCTTCCTGAAATCTTCATCCTACTTATTCTCATATTTTAATGCCTCTCAATCTACCAACAATGGTACTGACAAGACCTGCAATTGAGGTCCCTCAATTTTCCTGGACAAACCATCTACTACCTTATTTTCTAGCCCTGATTAACATTGAAACTCAAAATTATATCCAAGTAACTTGGATAGCCATCTTTGATGCTCCTCAGTGATCATCTGTCGTTCCAACAAAACTTCAAGCTCCTCTGATATGTCCTGACTATGAAACGTCTCCCAAACAAATAAGGCCGCCACTTTTCAATAACCAAGACAATCGCCATTAGCTCCTGCTCATACATAGACTTGAATTTTGTCCTGGTTGTAAGCACCTGGTTAAAGTATGTAATAGGTCTTTGATCTTGCATGAGTACCACTCCTAGTCCATAACATGATGCATCGGTCTCTACCATAAATGGTCTCCTAAAATTTGGAAGTGCCAGCACTAGTACACTGTTTATCGTTGTCTTCAACTCCTAGAAGGCTTGGGTCACCTCTTTCCCCCATTTAAAATTATGTTTTTTTTAATTGATTGTTAAAAGTCTTGCTATGGTACTATATCTCTTTACAAACTTTTGGTTGTAACCGATGAGCCCTAAGAATCCACGCAGCTCCCTCAAGCTTTTAGGAAGAGGCCAGTCCACCATGGCCTAAATCTTGGACTAATCAACTAAAACCCCCTCTCTGGGCACCACATGCCCTAAGTACTCCACCCGTGACTTCCTAAATGTGCATTTCTTCTAGTTGGCAAATAGCTTATGCTCCCTTAATGTCTTCATGACAGTTTTCAAGTTCTCCCAGTGTTCTGCCTCGGTCCTGCTGTTTATCAAAATGCCATAAAAAAACATTAGGATAAACCTCCGTAGGTATGGTGTGAACACTTGATTCATAAGTGACTGGGAGGTGGCAAGTGCATTGGTGAGCCCAAAATACATCACCGGGAACTTGTAGTGCCCTTTATATGTTCTGAAGGCCGTCTTGTATACATCTGTTATCTTCATCCTGATTTGATGGTAACCTGACTTCAAATCAATTTGGGAGAATATCATAGTTCCAAATAACTCATCCAAGAGTTTATCTATTACGTGGATTAGAAACTTATCTAGCAATGTTTCCTTATTTAGAGTCCTATATTCTCCACAGAACTTATAGCTACCATCATTCTTCTTTACCAATAGTACCAGGCTAGAGAAAGGACTTACACTAGGTTTAATGATCCCTACTTCCATCATATCCTTGATCAACCTTTCTATCTCACTCTTCTAAATCTAGGGGTGATGGTATGGTCTGACATTGATAGGAGTAGTCCCCTCTTTCAAGTTGATGGCATGCTCGTGCTCCCGAGGTAGGGACAACCCGATCGGTGGCTGAAATACATCTTAATATTATTACAAAACCTACTGGGGCCCTACTAGAATATCCCTTGCCTCCTATTCCTGGACCCCTTCTATGCTTTCCAACTCTACTAAATACCCCATGTCTGCATCTTGGATTATCCTAACCATGATTTTTTAAAGAGACCATGGTGTTACATAGGCTAGTATCCCCTTGAAGCACTATCTTTTTCCATTCAATCTGTATCTCCATTGTCAAAGTTTTCCAGTTCACCCTCATATCTCCTAGAGTCTGTAGCCCCATTATCCCCCAAAGCACATATGTACTCCTCAAATCCAAGGTATTAGAGTATTCCACCACCTGAATACCCTACAAGGTCATCATAACCCGTTAACATATCCCCCTACTCCTCTACATGTCATGTTCCCATCATCACTCCACATCCTTGCATCCTCACTAACTTCAACCCCAACTGATCCAACAACCAATTTGAGATGAACTAATGTGTAGCCCCGTTGTGCACCAAAACTACCACATATTGCTCTCCAATTTCCCCCCTCACCTTCATGGTGTGATTTGAAGTAAATCCCACCACTGAGTTAAGGACACCTCCACCACATCCAGATGAAACTGCTCAGTCTCTTCCAATACATACTCCAACTCATCCCCACTTTCCTCTTCTTCGTCACAGACTAGTAAGACCTGGAGGGCTCGATTCTTGCACCTATGCCCAGGTGTGAATCTCTCATCACACCTAAAGCATAGCCCTCTCGCCCGCCTATCCTAAACTTCTACTTCTGTGAGGCATTTGAAATTCCCTCCAGGACGGGCTCCACTGCCTCTCTCCTTAAGGGCTTCCTACTGAAATGATATCGTTTTGGGTCCCTTTGTGTTAAGGTCATAGAAGTGCTCCTATAGGCCCCCTCCCATGGTGTGCTTCGACTGCTCCTCTCCCTTTGTTGCTTTTCCTCCACCATTTGTGCTAGCCCCATTGTCTCCCTCAGCCCCATAGGCCTCAATACCCCGAGTTTTGCCCGTATGTCCTCCCTATGCCCCTTCATGAAATTCTCATCCTATCCTTCCTTAGAGATTTCCCTCAGTCTCCCCAACAATTGGTCAAACTTCTCTTGATACTCCATAACTATCCCCTCTTGTGTAAGCGCATCAAACTACTCGTGTAGGTCTCCTTCCCGAATTGATCGGAAATTTTCCAACAAGCACTCCTAAAATTCTCCCCAAAAG
The DNA here is from genome assembly GCA_019514585.1 of Dendrobium officinale. Taxonomy (NCBI): domain Eukaryota; kingdom Viridiplantae; phylum Streptophyta; class Magnoliopsida; order Asparagales; family Orchidaceae; genus Dendrobium; species Dendrobium officinale. The sequence goes on from CM033687.1 coordinate 63,356,637, forward strand.
TAGATCGGATACCTAGCCTCCCTCCATTTGAACCAGGCTATGGCTTTCCCCTCCAAACATAGACATGCCACCATGAGTTTTTCCCCTTTAGTTAGCCCTTTGATAGAAAAGTAATGTTCTACTTGATACACCCAATCTTGAGCATCTTCTCCTTCAAAGACCATCATTTTTAACTTCGTTGATCTTGTATCGAACAACCAATTTGACATGAACTAATGTGTAGCCCTGTTTGTCCATCAAAACTACCACATATTGCTCTCCAATTTTCCCCCACCTTCATGGTGTGATTTGAAGTAAATCCCACCACTGAGTTAAGGACACCTCCACCACATCCAGATGAAACTGCTCAGTCTCCTCCAATACATACTCCAACTCATCCCCACTTTCCTCTTCTTCGTCACAGACTAGTAAGACTTGAAGGGATCGATTCTTGCACCTATGTCCAGGTGTGAATCTCTCATCTCACATGATGCGTATCCCTCTCGCCCGCCTATCCTAAACTTCTACTTCTGTGAGGCATTTGAAATTGCCTCCAAGACGGGCTCCACTGCCTCTCTCCTTAAGGGCTTCCTTCTAAAATGACATTGTTTGGGTCCTTTGTGCTAAGGTCATACAAGTGCTCCTATAGGCCCCTCCCATGGTGTGGCTTCAACTGCTCTTCTCCCTTTGTTGCTTCTCCTCCACCATTTGTGCTAGCTCCATTGTCTCCCTCAGCCCCATAGGCCTCAATACCCTGAGTTTTGCCCGTATGTCCTCCCTAAGCCCCTTTATGAAATTCTCATCCAATCCTTCCTTAGAGATTTCCCTCAATCTCCCCAACAATAGGTCAAACTTCACTCGGTACTCCATAACTATCCCCTCTTGTGCGAGAGCATAAAACTGCTCGTGGAGGTTTCCTTCCTGAATTGATCGGAAATATTCCAACAAGCACTCATAAAATTCTCCCCAAAAGTAGATCGAATACTTAGCCTCCCCTCCATTTGAACCAGGCAAGAGCTTTCCCCTCCAAACATAGACATATCACCATAAGTTTTTCCCCTTTAGCTAGCCCTTTAATAGAAAAGTAACGTTCTACTTGATACACCCAATCATGAGCGTCTTCTCCTTCAAAGACCGACATTTTCAACTTCGTTGATCTGGTATCCATACCCCAATTATTTCTTCCTCCGCTAGTCCCCCCCCCCCCCCCCCCCAATGGTGTGGGCCCACCATGGCTTCCTCCGACCCACCGTCCCTCCTACTTGGGTGGTCTCCACCCGCTTCTACCTCTCCTCTCATTGATGTCCCTTCTTTAGAATACCTTGGTGCACCTCCCCTCGAAACCTGGTGGGATGGTTCTTGAGGAAAAATCATCTCTACTTCATCATTATACTCATGGAGTCTCTTTCCTTTCAGATCAACCCTAGGACTAGCCAGTGAAACCTTCAACTACATCTCCATTAATTTCCTCATCCTGCCTTCCATGTTCTCAAATCGATTTTTCCATGAATGTCAACTGTCCTTCCACCATCATGAACCTTCCTTCTATCGCCATGAACTTCCCCTCAATACCGGAGTATTGTTCCTTTATTCTAACCCTGAATTGCTCCAACTCTCCTTCCAATGCCTCCATCTTCTTTGCTACCATTTAGCGTGTTTAGATTTAAATTTTCCAAAAATAGTAAAAAAAAAAATTGCGGTGGTGGCTTTTAAACAGCAAAACTTGCAAAGAGGAAGAAGTCTGCCATCGAAAAATAGCGAGGAAAAAGTGGTTTTGGTCCAGGAAACTGCACTAATACCAGTTTGATACATCTTGGAGAAGAATTCAATGATCAATAGCAAAAGTTCCACAGAAAAATAGTGGAAAACAACAATTTTCAGAACAAATATGAGTTGATTTTTAATAACAACTCAATAAGAAACAAAAAGATACACTTGATATATATATTAGAGAGAGGTAGATCGTCTATCCCAATCAGCCTAGTCGCTATTAAAAAGACCTCACAAAAGAAACTATAACAGAAAAAGATCAAATTCCACATAACCTTAATACAAAATAACACCCATATTTAATCATTATTATCCCAATTAGCCTAGTGTTAAAAAGCCCTTACAAAAGAAACTATAGCTGAAAAAGATCAAATTCCATATAACCTTAATACAAAATACACCCATATTTAATCATTACTATCCAACCCCCCACACCCCCCCCCCCCCCCCCCCCCCCCCCCCCCCCCCCCCCCCCCCCCCCCCCTCCAAAATATCTCCCATTCCTTAATTAAATTCCATCCTTATTTTGAATTCAAATTCCCCACATTAATTCATCTCTTAATCCTCCGCCTTGTATGAGGATTAATTAGCTTGGGGGGGGGGGGGGGGGGGGGGGGGGCTGTGGTCTGATCCCCCAGCTATCCCATCTCCTGTGTAGCTGGCCCACCTCTTGGCTATTGGGCCAACTGCATGACTGATCCTATTGGACCGGTCATAACAATGTTACAGTACAATAAATTATATATTTGCTTGTTGTGATAAGTGTTAATAACATCTAATGTGGTACAATAATAACAACATCAAGCCTTTATCCCACTATATGGAATTGGCTACATTAATTCCTTTTCTTAATTGTGTTCTATTAAGAGTCAAATTCTCATTTAAATCCAATAAAAAATATTTTTTAACACTTTTCTAATTAATATTTCTAACACTTTATATCCAAGTCTTTTTAGATCTACCTCTATCTTTATTAACATAAGTTAGATCTAATACATCTATTCTCCTAGCGTGTCTTCAAATGGTTGATGTTTTATGTGACCAAACTAGCTAAGGTGATTCTCTGTAATCTTATCTATTGCTAGAGCTACTCTAAGCTTTTCACGTATACAATAATTTTGCATTTTATCTCTAAGTGAAAAACCTCTCATCGACCTAAGCATCCTCATCTCTACAACTCCTAACTTAATTTTATGCTTCTCTTCTAATGGCCAATATTCTAAGCCATGAAGCATTGCAAATCTTACTACTATCTTATGAAATTTTATCTTAAGTTTTAGGGGGTACTTTTTTCTATCACACAACAGGCCCGAAGCATTCCTCTACTTCAACCATCCAACTTGAATTCTACTAATAATATCTCCATCTAATTCACTACCATTTTGAACAATAGACTTGAGATATCTAAAACCTGCACTCTTTTTAATGACTTGATCACCCAATGCCACAATCCCACCACTAGATCTATTACCACTAAAATTACACTCCATATATTCGATTTTAGATATGCTCAAATGAAAAATTTCAGACTCTAAAGTTGACTTTCATAATTTAAGTTTTCATTTAATTTTCTCTTTAGTCTTATCAATAAGAAAAATATAATCAACAAAAAGCATACACCAAGGCACACATCCTCTTGTAAGTGCATAGTAAGAACATCCATAAGAACTAAAAAGATATGGGTTTAAAGCTGATCCTTCATGTAATCCAAACTTAAAAAGGAAAATATTTTGTCAAACCACCTTATGTTTGAACAAAAGTAATAACTCATCTATACATATCCTTAATGACTTAAATATAAGCATTATTAACTCATTTCTTTTCTAGAACTCTTTAGAGCACTTCTCTTTGAACGTTATCATATGCGTTCTCTAAATCAATAAATATCATATGTAGATCCTCCTTACTCTCTCTATACTTCTCCATCAAACCTCACAACAAATGTATAGCTTCCATAGTAGGCTTACCTGGCATGAATCCAAATTGATTTTGAGAACCATTAGTTTCATGTTGCAACCTATGCTTACTTACTCTCTCCCATAATTTTAATGTATGACATGTTAATTTAATTAATCTATAATTTGCATACTCTTATGCATTACATTAACTCTTAAAAATAGGAATAAACACACTCCACTTATCTGACATCTTTTTAGCCTTCAAGATAATATAAAAAATTTTAGTAATTCAAAAAAATTCTTTAATCTCTTAAGAATGTATTATAACAACACTGAATTTCAAAAAATAATATTTATTTTGAAAATATGAAAATTTTGCATGCAACGTTGTGGCGCTGAAAGAATTGCGGTGCTAGGAAAAATCACTGTGGCGTTGAAGGCCCTATTCTACAGTAACTATGTAATTAGCATGCAGCACAATGACGTTAGGGATTGGGCGTTGCGGTCCTAGGCGCTGAAATGAGTTTTTAATATATTTAATATAAATATCATTTAACACCAAGCCATGCACCCTAATTCATTTCACTTGGCCAGGAAGGAAAGAAAGGAGAAGGAGAAGATAAGGGACAGAGGATAAGAGAGAGAGAGAGAGAGAGAGAGAGAGAGAGGAAGCACTTTAGGGCTTTTCTTTCCACCGCTTTTGTTACAAAAATTATTTTGATTATTATAAGTGATATCTACTCTACTTTTGTATTCAATGATTCTGAACTTAGTATATTTTTTCTCTCATGAATTTAGTAAAAAATGCAACATCTTCTGTTCTAGTGAATTTTAATCATGTAACTTCTGATATGTAGTAGTATTGTTAATTTTGATGGTTTGACTAGTCTATGTGGGAATTTCACTAGTTAGTTTTGTACATATTATTTTATCTAAAGTGAGTAAAGAATGATTTTATCCAAATTGATCAGGAGCAAATATACTAAATATGAATATGAGATATATTATAAGCTTTTAATTATTATTTATTTGACATAACATGTATTTTGGCATAATACATGCATATTAATAAGCACAATGTATAGACCTACATGTTATAGAAATTGTATATGATATGTAGAGAATGTGTATAGATGTGATATGCATAATAACAATAAAAGAAAATGATAGACGTGATTGGTATGTACTAGAATACTAATATTGGTTTGATAAGAATACTGACAAGATGAATCTGATAAGAGAGATGATTTTGTATATATGTATAAGATTGGAAAGCTGAAAAGCTGATATGAAATACCATAAGGTGTAACAAAATAATATACTGACTGATATTAGATATATGATATGATAATCTTAATATCAAGATATCCTTATATGAATATATGATACATAATAAGAGCACTACTTGTATTGATATATGATAAGAATTGATAAGAATGATTGATAGATAGATTTGATTGATTGACTGACTGATAGGTGATAGACTTATATGTAAGATAACTTGTTAGACTAGACTGATGAAATGACTGATTGAATGATATAAGAAACATGACTGAAATTGCTCTTCTTTTGACATCACAAAAAGGAGCAACACATAATAGAAATATAACAAGGTAAACTAAATAAACTACATAAGACATTAAAAAATACAACACGAGAAGTCAAAACATAATAATAAATAAACTAAAACATAAATACAAATCAGTATATAAGTTAGAACATAAACACAAAAACAAACTATTGCAATTTTCTAAGCATTATTATCAATGATTCCTAATATAATTCTTAGTGCACAAAACCATTCATAACTTAGGGGTTTGGTGAACATGTTTACTAGTTGATTCTTTGTGTCTATAAATTGTATGTTCACATCTCCTTCTACGACGTGAAATCTTATAAAGTGATGTTTCATGTCAATATATTTCATGCGAGTGTTGAATTGAATTCTTAGTGATGTACATCACACTCGTGTTATCACATTTGACAGAGATGGTATCTACTTGCAGTCCAAAATCCATAAGGTATTTTTCAGCCAAATGACTTGGGTAACATAGCTTCCTGCAGTTATATACTTAGCTCCTAAAGAGGGATACTAATTTTTCTTTCAACTAAATCAGAAAACTAGAGATTATCTTATGAATTGGAAAGTTTCTAATGCGCTCTTTCTATATACCTTACATCCAACAAAATTCAAATCTGAGTATCCAACTAATTTAAATTCCATGCTATTCCTAATATATCAATTACCTATGTTCTGATTACCTATAAGATATATAAGAATTCTTTTTACTACTATCATATGAGATTTCTTAGGGCCAGCCTGAAACCTAGCATATATGTAAATACTAAACATAATGTCAGGCCTATTGGTGGTCAAATAAAGTAACGAATCTATAATCCTTCTATACTTCTTTTGATCAACTAATTTTTTATCCTAACCCCTATCTAATTAGGTGGTTGAGACCATGTGTATATTCATATTCTTGCAACCTTCCATATCAATTTTTTTATTTATTTTATATTTTTTGTTTGACTCAAGAAGGTTCCATCCTCTCTTTACTTTATTTTAAATCCAATAAAATATATCAACTCACCCATCATACTTCTACACCCATGACTGCCTAAGTTATACCAGTTCACAAGTGTCTTGCAAGTTATATTCGAGTCTAGTGAAAGGAGGATCCACTCCTCTCTCGAAGCAGCTCGTTTGAGGCACTCGCTCATGAGCTGAGAAGAAGCTTAACACTAGAGCACAACAGACCAGCACCGGCTATCTCTTTCACTGACTATCTCTTTCGGAAGTCGTCCCCCCCTCCCTAGTAAGGGCGACCACAGAAGTTCATCTCTTACTCAGATAAATCTTTATTCATTTTGGCCAAAATCAAGACTCTCGTATGAGATACATCAAACAACTAATGGCTCGTATTGTAATAAACTAAAATTTTAACTATCAAGATATTATCAGCTTTGGTCTAAGGGCCTCATTGTTTTATCATGTTGGTATAGCTTTTCAAAATATCAGTTATCGTAGGATTTCTCTGGTATGAGCATGCTTACATGTAGAGTTTCTTAATAAAATTCTAAGCATTACACCAAAAGACTCCTTGATATTTAAGAGTTTAGCTTCTTTTTTTATTTAAGGGGTTTCACAGTCTCCCCCACTTAAGTAATTGACGCCCTCGTTAGTATCTTTATCTCATAATCATCCACCATACATACAAAATTCTAGAGGTTGTCCCTACAAGTTCAAGTAATGACTCCCGCCACGTAGCACCATTTTCCATACATGATTCAAGAGGTGCCTCTCATGTTGTTGCATATTATCTTATATGGCACTTAGTTCCAATCATCTTGTTGGTGTTTTGCTTAGATATCATTTGTAATAACTCAAACTCCTAACTATCGAGATATTTTCTCTTTGGCCTAAGGGCCTTACAATTTTGTCTTGTTTGCATAACTTACAACAAGGTCGCTCATCTTAGGATTTCTCTGAGATAAACATACTTAACTAAAAAGTTTCTTAATGAAATTCTAACTATTACATCAAAAGATGCCTCGATGTTTAAGAGTTTATCTTCTTTTTTACTTAAGAAATTTCACACATATCATCTCTATAGACATCTCTCACAACTAGGTCAATCTGAAAGCCCCATCAAGACACTACTTGCACTTTCTTAGCTTAATAGGGCAACCCCAAATTATCTTCTCACTCTACGCCAGTCTGTTCTCCTAACCACACTCCGACGATGCCCTCCCCTTCTCATCTCAACTGGGAATTCAGGACTAGCTTCCAAGTGACATCCACAAGTTTCCATAAGCTCACTCAACTTATCTTTTTTAATCTCCATTCCACTTGGCATTCATGGCCAAACTACAATAAAGATTGATGGAGCAGCCACCATACCCAAAATATATTCCAAGTATCTTTTTGAACCCTATTAAAGGTGTAGAAGCAACAAATAGAAAGAAAACATGAGGAAGAGAGGGGGTTGGCACATAAGAGAATACATAACCAAACACATGATAAAACCCACAAGAGAAGAGATATATTATGCCAATCTTCTCTTTCTTAACTAAAGCTCTATAGTCTAGAGCTATCGCTTTTATTACTCTTGTATCTCTGGCTTGGATGATATAAAAAATTTGTCTAGATCTACACTGTCTATTGTCTTGTCTCTTTTTCCTCATATTCATACTTCATTACCTTCTCCCTCACAGGCTCTCAATCCATAGGTAGAATAAAGTGTAACTCGACATCATGAATAAGACAAAACTGAATTCAATAATACTCATTTAAAATTCATTACTCATAGTGGAATAAAATTTTTTTGCATAGATTATCCTCGGTGGATCAAAAAAGAATAACACCTTCATATATCTGCATAATGAGTATATCATCTCCAATCATATTGAAAAATTATGTGTTATCTATCGTGCCCTTAACAAAGGATTTTTCTAAGAGAAAAGTACTAAGCCTATCATTTTACGCCCTAGGTGCTTTTTTTATCCCATACAATGCAGATTATAAATATGATCTGAAAAGGTTGAACTATCAAAACCTAAAAGTTGTTCCACATAAATATCTTCCTTAATTATCCCATTCAAAAAAGTTTTATTCACATCCATCTGATACAACTTAAATCCCTTAAAATAAGCAAACACTAGCAGTACCCTGATAGCTTCTAATCTAGCTACTGGAAAAAATGTCTCATTAAAATCTATCACTTCTATTTGGTTGTAACACTTTGTTACTAATCTAGCCTTATTCTTAACAACTGATCTAGAGTTATTTAGTTTATCTTTAAATGCCCACTTCATTCTAACAACACTTTGATCAATAGGTCTAGCCACTAACTCTCACCAATCATTCTTAATAAATTGATTGATTGATTTATTCATTTTTGCATTGCTATAATCTAGAATTCATCTTTCAATGCATATTCTACACTATTGGCTCTATCATAGAGATAAAATTTGTGTGGCTAATTTCATCCCTAAGTCCATGCATAGTCCTAACTTCTGTGGATTAGTCCTTATGATAAGATTTTTAGGATGACTAGACACATATCTCCATTCTCTAAGTAGAGGACTTGAATTTCTTATCTATCTTCAATTCCCATATTCTCAATTCTATTAGTGATATCTTCTTCTTCATCGTCAATTCTTCTATATTCAAAAATCTTATCAGATTCATCGAATGTAATATTGGTGGACTCCTCAACAGCTAAGATTCTTGTATTAAATATCATGTCTTACCTACTAAGGAAAATCCTAGAAAAACTATTTGATCTGTCTTTGCATCAAATTTTCCCAGATGCGATTTTTCATTCTTTAAAACAAAGCATTTACACCCAAAAAAATGCAGATTAGACAAATTTGGTGTTCTACTATTGAGCAATTCATATGATGTCTTATCCAACTTAAACCTTATGTTTATCCTATTTAGAACATAACAAGAAGTACTCATTGCTTTTTCCTAGAAGTACTTAGGTAGACTATACTCGCTAAGTATTTCTCTTGCAGCCTCTACCAATCTTCTATACTTCCTTTCAGCTATACAATTTTGTTGTGGGGTTCTTGGGGCAAAAAAAAAAAAGTTTTCTATCCCATATTATTGATTAATTAATTCAAACCTCTTCTCAAATTATCCTTCATGATTGCTATGAATTATAGAAATTAAAACAACTTATTTTGTGTTGAATACAGACTGAATACGTTCTAAATTCTTTGAATGAATCACTCTTACTTCTAAGGAACTTAACCCAAGTAAATCTCAAATAATCATCAACAATTACAAATCCAAAGGATTTTTCTCCTAGACTCATTATACTAATAGGTACAAACAAATCCATATGAAACACTTCTAATAACATAGTGGCAATTGCATCCTTAATGGATTAAAAATGAAGACTTAACTAGCTTCCCTAGCTAGTATGCATGTTCTTTTGAGAATTCTAGCTTATAACTACCTCTAACCAATTCCAATTGGGTGATTTTCCTAAAAGTCCTCATACTTGCATGACATAGTTTCTTATATCACAACCATGATTCATCAATAGTGGATTTCAAACAACAAACATCATTAGGCTTATCAATGCAATAATCATGTAAATATCATTAATTTTTAAACCTTCTAACACAATTCAACATTAATAAACATTTTATAGAAAGAAGTTTCATGTCAAAATCTTTATCACAAAGCTGACTTATGGTTAATAAATTGTGCTTTAAACCTTCAACGTCAAGGTTCTATCAAAAAAAATTGATCGTCATGTACGATTACATGTCATACAATATGCATGTATTACAATACGATTAATTATGATTCAATTTATTAAAAAACTTGAATTGATTTTTAGATTAATATATCATACAATGACGATTGGGATCATACAATACAACTCTAATGGCATTCCCTTGAACTTGCCCCAATGTGGCTTGAATCATCTTAGTGATTATCTTCTCTATCTCCATAATGATGTGTCAATTAGTGAAATTTTGGTTTTACATGTTCATTGATGATTTTAGTTCTATTGCTCTTCATGTTACTTATCTTCTAATCACTAGCATCAATCCATGCTCACTACATATTAGAGAATGTTGGATCTTTTCATATGCAACACACAATCATATTAATAGGTTTTAGCCGGTTAGAGCTAAAGAACCAAGAGAAGAAATGGGTGAGCATGTAAAGTAACTATAAAAGCTTTATTATACCTATGGAATAGTTTAAACAATATGAAGTCAAAAACATGTCTCTTCAACCCTTATTTATAAGGCTTTGAGCGAGTTTTCAAGAACTCACATGTATAATGATAAGAACGAGTCGAATGACCTCAAAAGTAATGGAGAGTCCTTTGGGTGCAAATGACCGAGCTAGAGATGCGTTCTACCAATGGAGTCTTTGAAAATTTGCGCTTCCTATAGATGATATGCAATATTTTCAAAAAGCAAGTGACCTTGATTTTGAAAAACTACTACTTTTCAAGGCGCATCTTTGCGAGTCCTTCAAGTGAACCCATAGAGAATGAGTGTCTCTAGAGTCTAACCCCACTAGTTACAAGCTCATAGGGGTGAGTGGTTTATTTGCTTCAAGGTTGATACTAACGATTGTCCTATAGGGCAATGCCTCCTTTGGGCTATGTGTTGCTTTGATTTGTGCTCCAAACTTGTTTAGAGTTACCTAAATAGACATATACAAGCATACAACTCCAGCTTAAAGCTAGAAGTTATAATATTGATCTTTGCCTTAAAATGACAAAAAGAGATATCCCTATCTTTAATCAATAAACGTAGCTATATAACATCCTTATCAATCATAATAATCCATAAAAATAATAGCAATTATATTTGAATCATTTCTTACCACTATTATTTAAAAAGATATTGGTGATGATTTTTACTCAAACAAATTACTTATAAAATTAGTGACAACATATTTTAAATATAATTTATCAATTTCCATGAAAATTTAAATAAGAAAATGCAATTACAATGAAGATTCATTGGACTCCAAAACCTTGTTTGTACCACCAAAATTAAACCTAAACAAATGCTTCACTGATTAACTTTTCATTTGACTGAAAATAGACTAAAATTAAAATTTTGTTGGAAATTTTTTTTTTTTTGTTGCTTCTCATGTTAGATTGCCTCATTACAGAAACAGTGCACACATTTTAAGCTATTTTCTTTACGCGAAAGGCAGCAGCTAGACAAATATCTTATGCTCCAAAGCTGAATAGAAAAGGTACTAAAAGGTGGCTTATAGCTTTCTAATAGACTTCAAAATTCAAAGACCTTTAGCCAACTTTCACTGCTTTTACAAGCCTCAATGCATCATAAGCTTTCTGCCCCTCGAAAACCACAATCTGTTAAATTGCACAATATATTAGAGAGTTTTAAAAAAACAAACAAACCTTACAATGCAAAACAACTCCACACAACCATAAAGAAGAACATCCCTACTACAGTGAGAATCCAGAATTTAATCCCCTTTTCTTCAATGCCAAGGCATCCATAACAATAATCAGGGAGATGAATGAAGCTGAAGCATTGCTCCATGAAATTGGTTATATGCATGTGTTTCATTTTAGGAGTGTCAATATTTCTTCAATGCCTATCATTTGCACTAAAAATATGAATTATTGCTGCAGGACCTTACCATAGAATCTACCTCATATAATATTCAATCTGCAAAAGCCTTCGATCCTGATCTGTTGCCATAAATCCTGATGAACTGAATCGAAAGTCGAAACAAACTGTAATAGTTTGGATTGGAAAGAGAAAAAAAAACTTTTAGAATGAAGATATTTGAATTCTCTTCAAGATAATGAATGAATAACAGTAAATGGATAGAGTGAATACAGACTGAGATGGCTTGAAGATGGAATCAGTGGATGTCTCGTCTGTCTACCCTAAGAACGTTGTTGGTTATGTGACCATTGGTTGCAACCTCTCGCTGAGGATCTATCATCCATTGACCATCAACAATGAATTTTATCTGCCAACATAGAAGTAATATTTTTTCATAACGATGATGAATCAGGGATTATGGATGTATTTGGAAATCTTTTTAATGTCTGGATGAAAGAAGCAAAAATTATGTGATGCAATTTGGGACTGGATATGAATTCAACTCAAGAAAGGGGTCTTTGCCAAAAGAAACACCTCAAAGTCATAATTTGCATGCATCACCTCTAAGAGGTTTTATTTTTCATCTTGAACTTGAATGTTGTTCTATTATTAAAATTATATTTCTCAATACAAAGTATCTAATTTTATATCCTCATCATTCTTTTGCATGTCCTTTAAGAATTTTAATTCAATGCAGATTCTTGCCAAAAGCTATTTAAAGCGCTAAACATCCATCATCATCATAAAAGTTACAAGAATCAATTCAAATTTGGCTGTTCCAACAAATTCAAAAGGTATTCAATGTGTAGTGCACATCACACCCAGTAGAACAAATTGATAAATGAATCAACAGAAAAATAAAATGAAATAAAATAGTATTTGAAATAGAGTAGATGGAATCTTCCAAAATGGTCATTTCATTAAATTATTTCCTACTGGCATAATTCATGGGATGATAGCTACATGTAAGGAGAATCCTTCTCTGAACAATTAATAGCAAAAAGTAACACATGCTACTTTTTAAGCTTACCTCGTAAGTTCCAGGATAGAGCCACAAAATTGTTGACCATAATTTGGATGCTCTATATGATAAATCATAAGAACAAGATATATCAGTCTTCATGAAATTTAATATGAAAGTAAAAAAGATAAATATCATGTGAGATCAAAACATACTCATATAAGTTAATCTAATAGTATTTTCATGGACAGCGTCAGGATGTTCAAGCCAACAAAAACAGCTCTGACCATTTTGCGAACGAAGGCCATTTCGGTAATTTGGATTTTGGTTTGACTCGTGTCCAACAGGTTTTGTGCAGCGTCGCACTATTTGCTTTCGAAACTTGCCGTGCACGGTCAACTCGACCACGACACTAGTATTGATGTCAACCTTCTTTTCTTTTTTTTACCATATGAATAGACTGTTATTTCCATCTTTATGGACAACAATAACAATACCAAATACCATTGATCTCAAGCACTCTTAGAATTCAAAAATACAATGTAAATCTAATGGAAGAGTTGTAAAACATCAATTCGATGTATTAGTTGGGTAGAAAGAACAATTTCAAGGGGATGTGATTGATTCTCAAGTTTTTAAAGAGAATAAGAAAATTGGGCTCTTTAAAAGGCAATTAATGACAAAAAATCTTAACAGGAGCACATACGAAAAAAATTGAAATAAATACTTACACTCTAGCATTCTCATATATTACATCCTTTTCTCATGCTTTTAAAGTCTCATAGATGGCAATGTTTAACTTTTGGATCATTGTTTCAAGAGCTACGAATCATCTAACCAGCTCTGCTCAAAATTTATTTCATATACCCCATATCTCAGTAACAAAAATATAACTACGTTGATGAATCCTTAAACAAGCAGCCAAGGAAATATTCTTATACAGAAATCCCCCACATTGAAATATTCTCTATGTACCTAAATTATTTATCCATCTACTATCCATTTAAAACCTAATTAAGGATTTTAAATGCATTGTTATATTTTTATCCTTTTTAGCATGCCTTTCAAGAATAAGGCATGAGAAGAATGATTGGGCTTACTAAGGAAAAGAATGATCATTATTACATTGAGAAATCAAAAAATAAAAAATAATCCATATAACCTTTAATATTATCTTCTCTCAAAAACCCATAAATGCAACAACAACATCATCAAGCCTTTATCTTACTACGTGGGTCGACAACATAAAACATTTTTCTCCATTGTGTCCTTATCTTACTAGTGTGGGGTCGACAACATCAAAACATTTTTCTCCATTGTGTCCTACTAATATTCAAATTATCATTCAAATCTAATAAAAAATATCATTTTTAATACTTTCTAACCAAATTTCTTTAACATAGGCCAAATCTAATACATCTACTCTCCTAATCAGGTCATTGAACGACAGATGTTTTAAATGACCAAACCATCTAAGGCGACTCTTTTTAATCTTATATACTCATTTTGCATTCTATCTCTAAGAGTAAAGCCACTCATCCACTTGAGCATCCTCATCTCAACAACACTTAATTTTATGCTTCTTTTTTAATGACCAGCATTCAATGCTATAAATCATTACAGGTCTCAGCAACCTTAAATTCAATGAAAAGAAAATCTAGCTTCAACACCTATGCCTTGACTAACTATCCTTTATTTTTCCTAAAATCATGTTTCCTTAATTATTCAAGAAAATCATTATTAGAGAATTTTATAGAAAATATAAATATACTAATTTTTCAATGAATAACATAAGAACACTTAATAATTTTTCTCTCATTTTTAGTGACATATGAAAACTAGTCTCCATACCGAGCATCCTTAAGGTTTGGTGATTTGTGCCCTTTATTGATGATTATACACATATTATGATTTTTACACAAATTATTTTGGTGTTGAAAATAAACTATTTTAACCATTCTCTTTCGTTATATAAATAATAATAAAAATAATAATACATAAGACCACTTGTGTATATACACCCCAACAAAATGGAGAGGATGAACCAAAGAACAATCACTTACATGTTACCACAAGAACTCTCCTTAAAAAAAAATATTCCTAAATAATGTTGGGAAAAGCTTTTTTAACATTCGCTCATATCATATTCATGCATCTATAGGGAACATTTGATTCAAAAGTCCCACAAAAAAATTTTAAACAACCATCTATAGGGAACATTTTTTTTCCATACTTCTATACCTAAAACAACCATGTTCCAAAAAAATTGAAAGTATTCTCATTTTTCATATATTCCAAACCAAAGAAAAACTTGATCCTCGAGAAAGTAAATGTAATCATTAGCTAATCTACTACACAAAAAAAGGTACAAATATTACTATTGGGCTAATGTCACTTTCAATGAAGAATATCACTACTTATCCTAAAGAAAAGAATATCATTCATAAATATTTTTTCCTCCTAAATTGCCCATCCTACCCTCATCCTAGAAAATGTATTCTAAAACTAATCACTCCTACCAAACAAGCCTGAAATAGAATTGGGCCTCTACTCAACCCTTACAAATTTACTTAAGAATTACATCTCAATCTACACAAGTCTAATCAATCAAATCAATATCTTTCACTAAATCTGCTAAAAATATCATTAAGCCAACACACAAAGGAATAAGAACTTCTACTAAACATTATTTATACTTATTCTTATTATAAAAATCCTTCTCAATATCACTAATACTTCCTTGCTCACCTGCATATAAATTTTATCCCTAAAATAATCTCTAAGGCTTTAAACAATGTAAATTAGAATAAGATTATGAGTTAAAAATTTGATGCCATTTAAAAAAATAAAGTATGGGATCTGATAAAATTACTAAAAGGAAAGAAATAAATGAGATGTAGATGTATATTAAGTACGATAATTCACTAGAAAGGCATAAAACAAAATTAGTGGTCCAAGGTTACACTCAAATATGGATCCGATTAGTAAAATACAAAAAAAAAAAAATTTCTAGAAAACCTAGCGGCAGACTTCCTTCTCCTTCGACTCATCACTGGTTTTATTTCCTCCACTTGATGCTTACGGCTTAGTAAATAAGGAATGTTGAATGCTTAGTGCTTAGTGTGTGTGTGTGTGTATATATATATATATATATACACATACATACATACATAAGCCCGCCCACTGGGCCTTAAGCCTTGGATGAGAAAAATGGAGTGCTGCATTAGGTAGTCGATACCAGTGTAAATATTGTCGAACAATAAAAAATTCAAATTGATTATTTTCTTATAAAAAAAAATGATTGGTTAGATTGAAAAATTGTAAAGTTATTACGAGCAGAGGTTTATATATTTAGCATCGCTTTTTAATTTTGAACTTTAAGATAAAAGGGATGGAAAATAAAAAATAAAATAAAATACTGTCCTATGGTGAGATGAGGATATTTAAAAAACGCCGATAAAATTTTTTTTAGAGTAAGATTATAGATCTTAATATTTAGATCGTTCAGGAGGAAGAAAATGTTAGAAGAGAGAAAGTATTTAGTGATATTAAGAATATTGCAAAATATATGCTTGAAACCTTTAAAGAAAAAGCTTCCAATAATAAAAATAGTTGATGGTAGATCAAGATGTGCAAAAAACGATCAAAAATAAAATGCTTTGTTATAAAAAATTATTTAAATGTAAATATAAAACTGAATACATAGTGTAAATTTAGTAGTAATAGATTTAGTAGTGGGATTCTAGCTTGGCTGATCTAGTCATTAGAAAGAGAGCATATTTTAGATATCTAAGATCTATTGTTCAAAGTGATGGTGAAATAAATTGGGATATTATTAGTAGAATTCAAGACAAATGGTTGACATAGACGAATGCATTAGGCCTGTTATGTGATAGAAAAGTACCCTTCAAACATACAGAATAATTTTGTAAGATGGTGGTGAGAATTGCAATGCTTTATGCAATAGAATGTTGACCATTAAAAGAGAAGCATAAAATTAAGTGTTGCAGATATGAGGATGCTCAAGTGGATGAGTGGCTTTACAATTAGAGACAATACAAAATGAGTATAGACATGTAAAGGTTGGAGTATCCCTAGAGCCTTCAATGGAAATAATCTGAAGCAACAGCATGTGATATCTAGAGCCTTCTACAGAAATGCACTAGAGCTACTCACAAAGCTGTAGGCGGAGATGCACTTTCATGTTAGTCTTCTACTAGAGATGAATAGAAAAGTACACTCATGCTAACCGGATTAAAAACTTCAAAAGCACAAGATAAGGATGAAAGAATAAACAAAAATGACAACCTGGAACCTTGTAAATCAACAGTTTTAGATGACGGATGCAGATTCATTTTTATCTGTTTATGCCAACCATTAAAGCTTCCAGCAACTTCAACAATTTCTCCATTGACACGGAATTGGAGTTGAACCTGCAAGCAAAACACAGTAAAATAAGATTCGAACAGTCTGGGATGTCTGGTAGAAAAGATGTGCATCAACTGGAAATATTAAAGAAACCTCCTTTAGTCCAGAAAGCTTGTCTTTAGATGCACTAAGTTCGGCATCTTTAGTCATCATGACTCTATGCACATTGCCGATCTCATTTCGAGCCCTTGCTTGCAACAAGGCCAAAGCTTGCTGAAAGAAAAATAAGAATAAATTTCATAATTAAAATTTCTTTTTGGTTACAGATTAAGAAGGAAATTTACAGAGAGAAAAATGCTAAAAATCAACTACCATGCACAAGAAAATTGAAAATCAAATGCAGAAACGCTAAACAAACCAAGCTCACAATAACCACGTGTCCACATAGAACAATGTACAGTTATGCACTTTGATTTTCTCTTCCTTGAATGGTGTGAAGTTCTAAGAGTTTGTGATTTCCCACAAATTTCTAGAATCACCTCAGCTTTCAACTGAAACTATAGATCCAAGGAATTTAGCCCATGGAGATGACGAAAACAGTAGGCACCTGACAAATCACCAACCTAGCACGTCCAACAAAAGAACTAAATAGAACCTCAGCCTGCATAAACAAATCACTAGGGCAATGATGCTGATTGGACCGTAAAAGGCCCCTGTTGAAACCACATGAACCTTAGAACTTGGCTCTTCCAATCCTTCGATTTCATATTGGGGCACAAGTGCATCTCTAGTGTGGTATGCGGCCTTTGCCATCTCATGTGAAGCGCCATCAAGGCTCCTCCTAGTGTAGGGCTAGACATTTCTCCCACGATTAGGGCACATTGGCCACTCCCCACGGCCCAATGCTCACAACTGCAACCTTTAGCTTATGGTCACTGTCACACCTCATATTTACCTCCCTTTCAAGCAATCATGAGGCTTAATAGAAACAGATAATTCAATCAAATATAGTTCACAACAACACCAATCATGATTTACTCATCAAGATTGAAAGAGTGAAAAATAGTTGGCTCCATCATTCCAAACGTATACTAGACCTTTAACACTCATCTGATAGACTGATATATCCACCATAAGACTTAAATGGAAGCTATATTATTAAAATCATCAAGTCACATACAGAGCTTCTAATATAACTTCTAAAATAAATTCATATATATCAAGTTCTTTAATTTATATCAAAAATATCTTTGCAATGTACCCAAAATCATATATTCAAAATATTGGTGTACAAAGCGAAACTAGTCACCCGACTGCTATTCTGCGTATCACTTCCTTTTCCAACAATTACATAGCATCAAATAAGTTAATGAGATAAATAATTCTAACATAAAATTCAAATATACAAGAGAATAACTTAAAATATCATACTAATTGTACGAGTAAAAAAGCATTAACATTCAAATATATTAAGCTCAATGTAGTGGATGTTAATTCAATACATGAGTTACTAATTAACAGTATTAAAGAGTAAATATATCTGTTGCATGAATATAAATTTGACATTTACCTTCTTGTTTTCTTTCTCCAACTCATTTTTTATGAACAATGCCTTCAAAATGTTATGTCATGCTTATAGGCTTTGACCTCTTTATATTAACAATTTCTTGATAAATATGAGACAAACCAACTCTCCAGTGTAGAAAGTCAGGAATTCTTTCTATTTTCATGATTAAGGTTGGACCAATCAACTCTCTAGTATTAAGAAGACCCCATGAAAAAGGTTGGACTAACCAACTGTCCAATATCAAGAGCCAAAATTCTTTTTAAATCATTTTTTTCCTGTGTAGATCATCAAAATCAGCCCAACTTGCTTACATGATATGAACTTTCATAGGATCCTTAAATTTCATCATCATTATTTTTGCATAAACATTTACCTTCATTACATAATGATGTACATCAATGATAAACCACATACATGTAAGATTCTAAAATATGGATCATATGCCATTAAAAAATCTTATGCTTGATTTTGATGAGGATAAATTTGAAACATTTGAATCAATAGTTATATTCTATGCATAATATGCATTAAACTTTTTTTAATGTTCATCGGTTATCATTAGTGTAAAACCCGAAAATGTCGATAGTAAGCATCGCTCGTAATTCGATGCACTGTGACGAAAATAGACAAATTTTTGAATTGTCGGAATCCGACGAAATAATTTTTATAAAATTCTAAATAAAATTTCAAATGATTTGGTATAAAGAACTTATGGCTAATTTTGCTTGGATTCGAAATTAAAAATCGTCAAATATTATTTATGAGAAAATTACTAAATAACCCTTCAAAGTCTTCATGAAACAAATTCATGCAAGGGTGATTATGACATTTGGCTTTTCCCCTTTTTCCCCACCACCTAAAAGGGCATAGAAGGGACCGAAACATCGGTCACTTCATTGTCGTTTCGGTTGGTCGAACAAGAGAGGGAGAGGGGGTGGTGGCAAGATGTCCAAGACAGCGGCTAGGGCGATTTTCCGACAACAGTTTTGGGAGAAATCGAAGGGGAAGGCTTAGGGAGGAAGAAGGTAAGTTCCTAAACAAATATTTCCTCCTCTTTCGCTTAGTTTTCTTAAGATGAAAATTTTAGGGTTTATAAAAAACTTAATATTTTTAAAAGAAGAATACTTGGGAAGATTGAGGGATGATTTCTAACCATTAAAATTAAGTTTTCCCACATTATTCTTAGGTTTCAAAAATTAGGATTTTTTCCAAATGATTGATTTTTATGAAATTTTATTAACAAATTTTATTCCTAAGGATCTTAGGAAGGTTCTATTGGTGAAAATTTGGGATTTTTCACAAAATATTATTTTTCTAAATTTCTAATTAAATTAAATATGAAAATAGAAAGCCCTAATTATTTATTTAAATGATTGGGAAGGTTTGGCATGCTAAAATATAGAGATTAATGAAAATCCAAATTTAGGGCTTTAGGTTAAATCCGAAAATTAGGTTTATTTTAAATTAATTTAGGTATTTGGAAATAGGTTAATTTGGGTAGATAGTGAAATTATACAAAAATATAAAGAGAGAGAGAGAGAGCATATGGTATATTTATAAGAGAAGAAGAATTAAAATTGTAATTATTAAATTAGCTTATGAATGCGAAATTATTTCATATAGGTGTTAATCTTGTGACCTCGAAGGAGTACGAGCGAAGAAATCAAATGCCTCGAATCAAGTGAGTACTCATATTTTTAATTACAGTAATAATATTTGTTTCTCTTACACTTGATGCACCAAATTTTTTATTATTTAATCGTTCACTGTTAATGTTACATGATTTCTCTAAAAAAACAAATGATCATCTTATTATTTAATTGCTCAATTCTTTAAATAAAATAATATATCTTTTATTATATATTATGATGATGTTCATTATAAAATTCAATGTTACATAATACGAAGAATGTAAATGATATGATTCATATAGAATGTTTGCATGTGCTTATTCAAAGATGGAGCTCACCCCCTTATGATAATGGCTGGGAGGCTGTACCCTTGCACGTTAAAAAAGAAAAGGTTATGGAAAAGGAAAAAGTTATGGAAAAGGAAAAGAAAATGGTAAAGGTGTACCTTCATTGATACTAAATTAGACGGTGGCTCCTATGACGGTTGTACTATATATAAAAATGAGAAAGATATAAATACAGATATGACGAATGTAAATTGAATATGATATGATAAATATTTATAATTTATGCATAATGTTATACATTTAAATTCTTGATAAAATAAACGATATGTTTAATTGAAATAAAATTTAAGATATAGAATGAAAAGTGACATCAAACATATTTCTTTTACTGTCTTTAGTTATTGTAGTTTAGAAGCATGTGATACTGATAGGAAGTACTTATATCACAAGACTTCCTAGCCAAAATCAATAAAATTGCTGTCCACAGCGATAAAACAGCAAGAAATAGGAAGAAAATGAGAGAAAACACAAGTAGGGACTTGTATTCCACTAGAAGCAAAGCAAAATAATCAAGTTACAATTGTTCTTCGATCCGAGAGGAAGAACGTACTTCCACAATCTCCGGCGATGCCAAGAGCACAAAACAAAACCTAGATCTCAAATTAAATTTCAAAATTCAAGATGAGGAGCCAATTCCCCCCAATCTCCTAATTATACAAATTAATCATAAAGGACAATAATGGACTTCCTAAAACAACCCCTCATTCAAAATTCTCCCTCTAACAATGCATTTTTTCCCATGCTCGGGCCCACTGAAATCCCGCTCCCCTCTCTGTTCTCCGCCTGGCTTTGAGCCGCCGGGTGTAGAACCGGACCGGTCCTGCTGGGACCGGTCCAGGCATAACATTACTCCCCTCCCAAAAACTCACCTTCTCCTGAAGGTGAAAGGAGGGGAATTGTTCTTTCACTCTTTCAAACGGCTCCCAAGTCGCATCGCACTCAGGGACGTCCTTCCATTGAATCAACACTTCCTTGTTGCCTTCTTGATCTGATCTTACCCCCATAAGCTCTATGGGTTCTAACATCACTTCCCAATCCTCCGTCATTGTTGTTGGTAATTCGGCGCTAACTACGTGCTCCCCCAGGGCTCTCCTCAGCTATGACACATGGAACACTGGATGTATAGTAGCGGAGGGGGGTAACTTCAGACGATACGCTACTGCTCCAACCTTCCCCAAGATCTCATAGGGGTCAAAATATCTCGGGGCCAGTTTCTCGTTCCTCCTGCTAGCCACTGATCTCTATCTGTAGGGTCTTAGCTTTAAAAACACTTTCTTCCCCACTTCATATTGTATGTCTCTTATGTGTGTATATGCTCGCTTCTTCATTATTTGTTGTGCCCTCTCCAAATGTTTCTTTAACTCTTCCAACACCCGGTCCCTCTCCTCTAAGTACTGTTCGACTGAAGAGACAGGTGTGTTTTCCTTCCCATAATGTACTAAGTGTGGGGGGTCTCTTCCATAGAGCACCTTGAACGGAGTCATCTGGGATGCCGAATGGTACGAAGTGTTATACCAGTACTCCACCCACGGCAACCATTTAGCCCATTTACTGGGTGCTTCAGAGGCAAAACACCTCAAATATGTCTCCAAACTCTGGTTAACCACTTCTGTCTGTCCATCTGTCTATGGGTGGTACGCGGTGCTCCTCTTGAAAATTGTGCCCTGCATTCTGAACAGTTCTCTCCAAAACTGACTGAGGAACACTATGTCTCTGTCCGACACAATAGATTCTGGAATCCCGTGTAATCGAACCACTTCCCTGATAAATGCTGTCGCCACTGACACTGCGGTGTAAGGGTGTCGCAGGAGGAAGAAATGAGCATACTTACTGAGGCGGTCCACCACTACCAAAATGATTGTGAATCCCTCTAAGCGAGGTAGGCCGTCAATGAAGTCCATGGACACTTCCTCCCAAACTCTGTTTGGAAGCTCCAAGGGTTGGAGTAGCCCTCCTGGTGCCATCGCCATATATTTAATTCTTTGGCACACCTCACACCTTGCCACCAGCTCTTCCACATCTTTATGCATGCCCTTCCAATAGAGCTCCGCTGCTAGCCTCCTATATGTCTTTTGAACTCCTGAATGACTTCCAACTGCACTGCCATGGAACTCCTGCAACAGGTGGGGGATATGTACGGACATTCGTGGCATCACAAACCTCCCTTGATACAATAATCTCTCCCCCTCAATGCAGTAGCCCGGATGGCTACTCTTGTCTTTCTGCAGGTCCTCCCTGATCTTCCCCAATTCTTCATCTAGCCTGCTTTCTTCCTTGATGGCCCCCCAATCGACCATCAATGGTACTGACAGAGCTATCTCCTGGAGCTCCCCCACACATCTGGATAGGGCGTCAGCTGCTTCATTTTCCAAACCAGTCTTGTATTGCATCTCGAAGCCGTAGCCCAACAGTTTGGAGAGCCACCGATAATGCTCCTCAGTCACCATCCTTTGCTCCAGCAGATACTTTAAACTCCTCTGATCAGTCCGGACAATGAAATGTCGCCCCAAAAGGTAGGGGCACCACTTCTGAATGGTCAAGACAATCGCCATCAGCTATCTCTCATACACTGACTTTAGTCTTGTTCTGGTTGATAACACTTGACTGAAGTATGCTACAGGCTTGTGGTTCTGCATCAACACTGCTCCCAACCCATATCCTGAAGCGTCGGTCTCTACCACAAAGACCTGACCAAAGTCTAGAAGAGCTAGAACAGGAACAGTCGTCATGGCTTCCTTTAACCTCTCGAATGCCTGGGTGGCTGCCTCTCCCCAACAAAAATTGTCCTTCTTTAGCTGCTCAGTCAAAGGCCAGGCAATGGTAGTGTATCCCTTCATAAACTTCATGTAGTATCCAGTCAATCCTAGAAAACTGCTCAATTCCCTGAGGTTCCTAGATAGCGGTCATTTCTACATTGCCACAATTTTAGTTTGGTCCACTGACACTCCTTGAGATACCACATGTCCCAAGTATTCCATGCTTGCCTGAGCAAAACTGCACTTCTTCAGGTGGGCTTTCAACTGGTGCTCCTGAAGCACGTCCAATACCATTATCAAATGTTCCAAGTGCTCCTCCACAGTCTTGCTGTACACCATGATGTCATCAAAAAATACCAGGACAAACCTCCTGAGGTGCTGCTTGAATATCTGATTCATCAAGGATTGGAAGGTTGCTGGAGTATTAGTGAGCCCAAATGGCATCACTAAGAACTCATAGTGCCCCTCGTGTGTTCTGAACGTTGTCTTCTGAATGTCCCCTTCATTCTAATTTGATGGTAGCCCGATTTCAGATCCATCTTTGAAAACACCACTGCTCATGCAGCTCATCTAGTAGCTCATCGATCACAGGAATGGGAAATTTGTCCGATATTGTCTCTTTGTTCAGGGCTCTGTAGTCCACGCAAAACCTTCCCGGTAGGTTCTTCAAAGGTCTGTGTATCTAAAGTAAATCCCTTTTAGCAAGGCGCTAGCTTACCAAAAAAGATGCATATACAGTTGTCGAGGCAGTTCACAATTTCATACCTTCGTAGCCTAAAATCAATTTGAGTACCGGAGCGGGAAAAACATTGCTTACTCAACGATAAACTAATGTCTCAACAGGGGAATCGCCTTGGAAAACAAAAAACAAAAGAAGTAGTGCAAGAAAGAGTGCTACAAGGGTTGTAGACGAGAGAGAGGGTGTCCATGACTAGGAGGTCAATCCCATCCTTCTTTATGACCAATAAGACTGGACTGGAGAAAGGACTCACACTAGGTCTGACGATCCCTGCTTCCAGCATCCCCTTGATCAGCTTCTCAATTTCATCCTTCTGAATCTAGGGGTAAAGGTACGGTCGAACACTGATCGGTGACACTCCCTCTTTCAGAAGAATGGCATGCTCCTGCTCTCTAGGTGGTGGCAATCCCTAGGATGGCTGGAACACCTCCCTGTATTACTGTATAAGTGGTTGCACCATAGGTGGAATATCTCCTTCTTCCCCCACGCTAACCCTCTCCAAGCGTTGTAGCTCCACTAAGTATCCCCCCCCACCTCCTGTATAGATCTGATCATGGATTTGAGGGATACTCCTGCACTGAATAGCCCCGAGTCGCCTTGGATCGTCTTCCTCTGTCCCTCCACCATTAGTTCCATCCTTAGAGCACCCCAATTGACTTTGGTCTCCCCTAAAGTCTGAAGCCATTTCATTCCAAGGATGACATCCGTACTCCCCAATTCCAGGGGAAGGAAGTCTTTCTTTACATGAATCCCCTGAATCTTCAGTACTACTCCTCGACAAACTCCTCGTCCCATCTCTACCTTCCCGGTGCCCATCATTACTCCGTACCCTCCCGTGTCCACCAGCTCCATCCCCATTGCATCAACAATCTGGGTGGAGATGAAATTGTGAGTTGCCCCACTATCTATCAACACCACAACCTCCCGGTCAGAGATCTCTCCTTTCACCTTCATAGTGTGACTCGAAGTGAATTCCACTACTAAGTTTAGAGAGACTTCTCCTACATCCAGGTGCAGCTTCTCCTCCTCCTCCCCCTCGGGGTCACTCCCACCTCCCTCTTCGTCTTCCTCATCTTCACAAACGAGGAGAACCTGAAGAGATCGGTCCTTGCACCTGTGCCCCGGCATGTACTCGTCAAACCTGAAGTATAGCCCTTTTGCCCTCTTCTCTTGCAGCTCCTTCTCAGTCAGCTTTTTGAACTTCCCACTTGCTGCCTCCTGTCCTCTCCTTTGGTGCCTCTCGTGGTGCAGCTCCTTTTGGAGCTAGGAAGGTAGTCGTCATATTGTAGGATCCCCCAGAACTGCTGCTACAAGCCCCTTTCTCCAGATACCTCTAATCCTCCACTAACTGCGCCAACTCCATGGCTTCCCCCAAATCGTTAGGTCTCATCACCCTGACAGCTGCCCTGATATCCGATTTAAGGCCCTTCATGTAGTTCCCCTCCAACACGGTCTCAGAGAGACGATCCAGCCTGCTCGCGAGGTACTCAAACCTGTCGCGGTACTCGACGACAGTCCCCTCCTATGTCAGGGCAAAGAACTGCTCGTAGAAGTCTCCTCTCCTACTGGTTCGGAAATGCTCTAGCAGACAGTCCTTGAACTCCCTCCAGCTTCGAATGGGCCGCCTCATGTCCCGCCACTGGTACCAAGCTAATGCTTTCCCTTCCAAACACAGTCCTGCCACTGTCAATTTCTCCTCCTCGGTCAACCCATTGACCGCGTAGTATCGCTCCACCTTGTAGATCTAGCCATGTGCGTCCTCGCCCTCAAAGATGGGGATCTTCAATTTTCTCACCCTCGGGTCTCCACCGTTTCTCCTAAATCCTCTGTAACCCCCCGCTCCCTGAGGGGGAAAAACTCCCCAGTGGTCACGACCTTCCCACCGCCGATCGTACCCATGTCCTTCCTCATACTCCTCCCTTCTCCTCTCCTCTTCAGCACCTCGACGGTAGAACTCATTCCTTCTCCCAAAAATTTCAGCACCTCTTCTCTCATAGCCCATGCTCATCTCCTCCCTAGAAAGTGGTTCTAGCGGAGGCATTCCATCATTCCCGTCAAGGATCTCCACTTCCGTAGTGTCCCTTCCCCTCAATGGGTTCGGGTTCCCGTATCTCCCATTTTCGCCGGTGGCTTCCCTTGCTTCTGATGTCGTCGAGTTTGGCTTGCCCTCCAACATCTTCTTCATCATTTCCTCCAAGGCCGTGAACCTCCCATCCATCTTTTCATGGATGGATGCGAATTGATTTTGAAATTCCGCGATTCTTTCTTCCAAATCGGTCTTCAGTTGGCCGATTCGCCCTCCAGACTTCTACCTTCCTTCCGGCCATCTTTTCTCCCACGGTTGTCGAGAATTCCTCTTGCGGAAGACGATTCCTTGCTGAAATTTCAGAATTTCAGCCGCCGATGGTCTCAAGACGATGCTCTGATACCAATTTGATAGAAAGTACTTGTATCACAAGACTTCCTAGCCAAAATCAGTAAAATTCCAACAGTAAAACTGCTGTCCACAGCAACAAATAGGAAGAAAATGAGAGAAAACACAAGTAGGGACTTGTATTCCACTAGAAGCAAAGCAAAATAATAAAAATACAATTGTTCTTCAATCCGAGAAGAAGAATGTACTCTCCACAATCTACGGCGATGCCAAGAGCCCAAAACAAAACCTAGATCTCAAATTAAATTTCAAAATTCAAGATGAGGTGCCAATTTCCTCCCAATCTCCTAATTATACAAATTAATCATAAAGGACAATAATGGACTTCCTAAAACAGCCCCTCATTCAAAATTCTCCTTCCAACAATGCGTTTTTGCCCATGCTCGGGCCCACTTAAATCCCGCTCTCCTCTCTGTTCTCCGCCTGGTTCCGCCAGGCTTTGAGCCGCAGGGTGTAGAACCGGACCGGTCCAGGCGTAACAGATACTCGCTAAGCTTTGGCTTACTTTAGTTCTAACAATTTTTCAAGTGTAACTTGTTATAATCAAAATGAGAAGAAGAAATAAAAATGTATACCGTAGACGTCATGCAACCAACGAGAGGTATTGACTATTTTATTTAATTTGTTTAAAATTTGCAGTTTTAGTGGGTCTTTCAATGTACTAGAAATAGATTTAGAAAATGAGATTATGATTTTATCGTCCGACTATCTTTCCAGGCTTGTTAATTCGAGCCCTCGGGGAGGGTCGTGACAATTAGTAAGCTCACTCTGTAGAAATTTCATATTTGCAATCATAATAGACCAAAAAAATCATAATATGTGCAAAATTTAGTCCTAGAATCATTTGACCCTTAATTTAGAAGTTGAATATCTCACTAAAATAATTGTTTCCCTTGATATATACTTATGGCCTACTATTTTTCCTTTCTATAGGGCAACTTATATAACACGATGCCCAACCTCTCTACTTCTATTACACTTTCCATTATCGACAAGACATTCCCCAAAAAGTCTCTTTTTGCACTGTTTACATAGGGGTTTCAGGAATTAAATGCTTCTGATTTAGACTTGAATTTCTTATTCTTAAGATAATCTCTATTTTCAAAATTTCATTTCTCACTAGACTATTGTTTCCAATTTTTCTTGGAATAATTCAATAAATTCTCAACTCTTCCTGCTCTTTCTACCAAATTTGAGAATTCATTGACATTAAAAGGAGCCAAGGCGAGTCACAGCTGATCCTTGAGACCTCTCAGAAATCTGCATATTTCTCTTTTTGAGTATTGATGCAGTATGGAGCATATATGAAAAGGAGGTGAATTATGACTCTGTATTGCATTACTAATGTAAGGTTAGTTGAGGGGGCAATAAACCAATCTTTGAACACCTTCATGGATTCATCCCAAGAAATCAAGAATAGTAGCATCATTCCAAATTTCTCATTGTACTGTACCTAACAACATCTATTTGATTCTTCTGACATATAAAAATTAGACGTATAACTTTTTTATTGTAGAGACGAATCAAGCCTTCCAAAAATTTTCTAGCTTTTAGCAACCAGTCCTTAGCAACTGTTGGATCACTAGCTCTCTTGAATGTTGGTGACTTGAAAATCTGAAATATTCTCATATGCATATCTACTTCGTTACCAAACTCAAATCTGGGTCCACTACTTGAAGAGGATTTTTTAAAGGATGCCATTTTGTCCACCACATGAGAAATTAGGCTTCCAATATTATGCAACTCCTTAGATCTCGTCTTCTCATTTATTCTATTCTGAGCCCTACTTCAGCCTGAATTGTCATAAGCGTGTATTTTATGCTTCAGTGACTAGCCGAGAAAACTGACCATTCATTCCTTCTTGCACTTCTTCCAGCATATTTATTTGTTATAAATTTACCTATTTTATGCAATAAGATGATCATTCATATTATGCTTAAGATCATTCCTAACTTAAGTGAAGTAACTAACCCCAGTTATATTGGCCTACACCATTGTCACATTAAGAATCAATCTCATTCCTAACTCCATTTCTAAATAAAATAATGCTTCCATTATAATTAATAATTCAAACATTACTACGTTACCATTTCATTTCAAATGCTATTTTCACCCCCATTTAGGCAATCATGAGGCATAAAAGAAGTGAACTATCCAGTTAGATTTAATTCTCCAAACACCAATCCTAATTTACTCATCAAGA
>CM033687.1:65303432-65619028 GCA_019514585.1 Dendrobium officinale
GGAGGATGTGTGTAGACAGAAGAGCCATCAATAAGATCACTGTAAAGTTTCGATTTCCAATGCCGTGTCTAGAAGAAAATCTAGAGAAGTTATCGGGTGCAACCATTTTCTCCAAGCTTGACCTTCGTAGCGGCTATCACCAAATACAGATCAGGCCGGGAGATGAGTGGAAGACAGCGTTTAAAATGCGAGAAGGGCTCTATGAGTGGAAGGTGATGCCCTTCGGCTTGTGTAATGCCCCATCTACATTCATGAGAGTAATGAACGAAGTCTTAAAACCGTTCCTCAACTGGTGCTGCGTAGCCTATTTCGACGACATTTTGGTGTATAGTAGCAGTTTGGAAGAACACTTGGCACACTTGCAAGGAGTCCTAGAAACTCTGAGAAATCATAAGCTGTACTTGAATATGACTAAGTGCGCCTTTGCTGTACCGACAGTCTCATTTCTGGGGTTTGTAATTTCAGCTGAAGGACTGAGTGCCGATGCCAGGAAGATATCTGCCGTGCAAGATTGGCCTGTTCCGAAATCAATTACAGAGGTTCAAAGTTTCCACGGGCTTGCAAATTTCTACAGGCGGTTCATTAAAGGATTCAGTATTATTACTGCTCCCCTCACAGACGTCCTCAAATCCAAACACTTTGTTTGGAACGAAGAACAGCAACGCAGTTTTGAGGATATCAAAACTACATTAACAACTGCACCCGTATTGTCCCTTCCTAACTTCGAAAACCCGTTTTTACTTGAGACAGATGCTTCAACAGTGGGCATAGGCGCGGTGCTGTCACAGAACAACAAACTGATCGAATTTTTTAGTGAAAAATTGAGCCAGCCGCGGCAACGATGGTCGGTATATCAGCAGGAACTTTATGCGGTGGTTAGAGCTTTAAAGCAATGGGAACCATATCTGCTTAAGCAGGACTTTGTGCTTTGTAGCGATCATAAGGCGCTTCAATATATAAACACTCAGAAGGACATAAATCAAATGCATGCTCGATGGCTTATGTTTATATAGAAGTTTACTTTTGTTCTTAAGCATAAAAGTGGGGCACAAAACAAGGTTGCAGACGCATTAAGCCGCCGAGCGGCGCTGATCATTCAATTGCAGACGGAATTCGTAGGACTTACTGCCTTGCAGGACCTGTATCCAGAAGATGAAGATTTCGGTGACATATGGAACTCTTGCGTCCGATCTGAACTGACTGCAGATTATTCTATTCGCCATGGGTTCCTTTTTAAAGGTAACCTATTGTGTATTCCCAAATCTTCTTGGCGCCAACAAATTATTAGAGAAGTTCATGGAGGTGGTTTAGCAGCCCATGCCGGCCGAGACAATACTATAATTCAATTGCAGACCAGATTTTTTTGGCCACATCTACGAAGAGATGTCGGTCATTTTGTCGAGCGTTGTTCGATCTATCAAAATTATTAAGGAGGAGGACAGAACACTGGTTTGTACATGCCTTTACCGGTGCCCGAGTCTATATGGGAGGATCTTAGCTTGGATTTTGTACTCGGCTTACCCCGCACACGTCATGGCAATGACTCCATTATGGTCGTTGTCGATTGGTTTTCGAAGATGGCACACTTTGTACCGTGTAAGAAAACCTTTGATGCAATGAACATTGCCAAGCTCTTCTTCCGTGAGATCGTTCGATTACATGAAGTTCCTCGTTCATTGACTTCTGACCGCGACGTCAAATTTATAAGTCACTTCTGGCGAGAATTGTGGAAGCGGATGAGCACTAGTCTTCAGCTCAGTTCTTCATACCATCTGCAAACGGATGGTCAAACCGAAGTGGTGAATCGAACCTTGGGTAATCTCCTCCGTTGTTTGGTACAAGACAACCCAAAGATGTGGGACGAAGTATTGGGCCAAGCCGAATTCGCATTCAACTCTTGTACAAACCGCTCAACCGATAGATGTCTGTTTAGTATTGTTTACACTAAACTTCCCAATTCTCTCGTTGATGTTGCAGTGCTACCCAAGTGCAGTAAATAAGGCTGCTTTGACCTTCACTGATCAATTTTCTGAGATGCTCACCAAGGTACGACTAAAGCTGCAGGAGTCAAATTCCAAGTACAAGAAACAAGCGGACCTACATCGCCGAGAGAAAATCTTCAACCCCGGTGACTTGGTTCTAGTTCGTTTGAAGCGGGAACGGTTACCGCCGGGAACATATTCGAAATTGGGGCGTCGCAAGTTTGGACCTTTCCCCGTGCAGCAACGAATCATTGATAATGCTTATATCATTGACTTACCCGCCGAATTTAACACTTCTCATACCTTTAATGTTGCTGATCTTTATTCTTACTCCCCACCAGATGACAGTGATCCAGGTACTGATTCCGGTGGAATCAACAATTTTTTCGGTGGAGGTGAATGATGCGGAACATCATACCATCAGCTTCGGTGCAGGGACATTTCCTTAACCTTCTCTGGCGGAATACTTACTTATATGACTTTAGTTAGTTAGTTAGTGGAATGCTCTACTGCACTCCTTATAGTACTACTTTTCACTAGACAGCATATTTTACACCTTTATTGCTTTTTTCGTTTTTAGCCAGAGGTTCTATATAGGTAAAGAAGATGAGTTGAAATGTAGCTTTTTATCTTTATTATCAAAGGCAAATAGAAGTATCAAGCTCTTGCAAGCTTGCAGAGCTCTTACTGTTCCATTGAATCCTGCTTGTTTGTGCTGTTAGCTGAGCGATCCTACATCAATCACTTATCAAGCAATTAAGTAGCGCATTTTGAATTCACTGGTGATGAGTCACTACTTGTGATGAGTTACTCCTTCCTAGAAGACCTAATCATTATCGAACTTCCGATGAGAATTTTCTACCGAAGGAGTAAAGAAGAAGAGGATGGCGAATAAGGACCTGTCAGTGAGTCTTAAGGGCATACCTTCTAAGAAAAAGGGGGAGGCCACATCGCACCCTGAGGAGAAGGTAGTGGATCGCCTGAAGAATCGGACTAGCAAGAAGGTAATCCCAATCCAGAGAACAAATTAGAGATAAGCAAAAAGCTTTCAAAATCTTCAAAAGAGGATAATATTCATGATAATTCCCCTTTCATACTACAATACTTTGCATATTTATAAGCTAATAAGAATATTCTAGAAACTTGTAATAAGTTAATCATAAGGAGCATTTTTAAGAACAATCTAGAAACTAGTAACAAACTTAGATAAACTACTCCTAAGGAAAACTATAACTAAAATGCTCCGCATCATTCTCCCCTTGCATCAAAAGAGCTCGACTCCATTGAGGCTCGTCATTGGTAGGGAGATAGGTTTAGAAAATATAACAATCCTCCTGGCGAAGATTTTGCGTCTTTGATGCATATCCACAAGCTCATTTATCAGTCGAATGAGTTCCTTCGGATTTCCACAAATTTGCAAGCCTCCATTGATATAAATAACAAAATATTTGGCCATTGAAATGAATTCTTTATCCCAACTAAATCACATAATAAGCTCCTGATTCCATCCACAAACTCTACTGATATTTGTGGCAACTAGTTACTATTGAACTCACCAATTAATGTATTCCATAAGAAAAGATTCTTCTTAGTCATATTATGCAAAAATCAACTTCCCTGTAGAAATCATATTGTTTAATTTCACAAAAACATTAATCATAGCATTGAATGCTACTATGTCATATTTTAATTTTTGTGTGTTTAGAGAGCTTTACAAGTAGTAATTTGATTGATAAGGAGTGAAGTATCCAGCATTGTCAACAGAAGAATTCACTAATATTCCATTTATCATGGCATGAAATGAACCAACTGAAATTGCAACATTAAAGTAATCTCCATGAGATGATTCAGGATCAAGAGATAATGAAATGTTGCGAACAAATTTGCATCATAGCATCGAGGGTCCCAGCAAGCCTTGTAGATTGTTATTATATCAATTGGAGCTCCTCTTACTGCTCCCGTAGCGCTTCCATCTTAGTTTAAATCATAGAAATAGTGTCCTGCCACCGTAGAAGCTGTTTGGCTTCCATATGCTAAACTACCTCTTGGAGATTTGAATTCCATCTTTTTAAAAGGCTTCGCTTATGATTTGAATGCATTAGAGAGAGTGTTGTTGCTAAAATTAAGTACCTGGAGCTGGCAATAGTTTCCATCCATGGCTGAGTCCGGAACCCACACTTCCTTGTTGCCATCCGCAGGTAATGCAGGAGGAAGACAAATCTTCAGCTGGAGCAAAATTATCTTCCCTTCAAGAAATAGTTCATCAACTAGAAGCATCTTTACTACATCGTCAAGCCGGAATTCACGTTGCAGAGAGTCGGAATCTTCGTTCTTATTGAAAAATGTAGCAGAATCAGTGACCTCTATGACCATAGGTAATTGTTTGGTGTGGGATTGCTCGACAAGCTCGATGGTTGTGTTTTGCTGGAGCGTCCGAAATGTAAGAGAATCCGGAGGCAGTGGATGTTGGAACGGAGGAGGATCGCGCCATCGAAGAGGAAGCTCAAACGAAGGGTAGTAGTCGTCCACGGCAATTTATTGTAGAATTGGTAGCGTTCGTGTGAAGTGGAGGAGAGGAGTGAAGGTGAAGACGAAGACGCCGGTATGGTTGCCGATGACATTTGCAATCTCCTTATGGACCAAAGGTTTTTATCTATTTGATCAAGTGACGCTTTCACTTGAGCTTGGTAAAAGACTATGCGGCTTAGATCATCTTCGACAGCCCATCTTCTTTGACGTCGATTGTCATCGACCACCAATCTTATTCTTCAGCTTCGATCATCGTCGACAGCCCAATTTCTTTTGCAGCCCATCGTTCTTCCCAAGCTCCAAGCTCTGATATCAAACTAATGTAGTGGATCGTTGGAAGAATAGGAGTAGCAAGACGGCAATCAAAATCCAAGGAACGAAGATAGACACAAAGTTTAAAAGCTTCAAAAGAGGATAATATTCATCATTCCCCTTTCCTACTACAAAACCTTGTCTATTTACAGACTAATAAAAATATTCTAGAAACCTGTAATAAGCTAGTCCTAAGGAGCATTTTTAAGAATAATCTAGAAACTAGTAATAAACTTGTAACAAATTTAGATAAATTACTCCTAAAAAATACTATAACTAAAATGCTTCGTATCATCAACGGAGGTTGCTAGCTAAGGCAAAGCTTCCTCTCAAGAAGCTTGCGGGAAGCTACTCTAAAGTTGAGGCATTATCACTTTGCATAGTTGGGCCTTAAGTCAAATATCGCAGTCCTGCTAAAGCTATAGGAATCAAGAGGGCGACTCCCTGTGGACATTATTTTATTTTAATGGTCTTAAAAATAAAA
The DNA here is from genome assembly GCA_019514585.1 of Dendrobium officinale. Lineage (NCBI taxonomy): Eukaryota > Viridiplantae > Streptophyta > Magnoliopsida > Asparagales > Orchidaceae > Dendrobium > Dendrobium officinale. The sequence goes on from CM033687.1 coordinate 65,308,740, forward strand.
TAATAAATAATAAATGTTTTGCCCATTTGCTTGCTTGGTTAATGTGCTCGTTGCATTTTTATGAGCCTTTGTCTGCATATCGACATAGGGGTTTGTGAAAGTTTAGAATTATAATTAAAGAGATTTTATTTAGTTTGCAACTCTAATAGAAGTTTCTCATTAACATTCAAGGAAGGATCGCACTTCATTATTATTATTTTTTAAAATTCTATTTTTTTGCACAAAATTTTATATGGTTATAATTAAATTGAGTATCTTAATAAGATGAATCCAAAAAGAATAATATCAGTTGATCTTGACATTATTAAGGCACAAAAGTGTGAAAGCAATGATCAATGATCAAGAAAGATAATGCTGATTATCTGATGGAGTATTTTAGATAATTTTTATAATTGATAGGACATGTCACTCTAAAAAATATTTAAATAAGCCTACACTTTTTACATTAAAAGGACCCTTGACTTGAGAATTAGGAGAACTAAGAGGCTTGAAGAATTCTTGAGCTCTAACTGAGAATCACTATCAGACCATTGTCCGATCACTTTTGTTAGACCACCGCCTTATTGCTACCATCTGATCATCATCCGACTGCCTCTCTTGAACCTTCACTACCCAAGTGCTATATTCAGATCACCACTATATGAGCACCATTGTCTGATCACCATTACCCGACTGATGTCTTTTAGATTGCCACTACCCAATCAACGTTGTTGGATTATCATTACTTGACCATTATCTAGATAGTCATTGAATAACCATAGTCAGTGGACAATCGCATAATTAAATGGCGACCATTGAACCATTTTTGACTGACCACCATTATTGTATTATCATCTCCCTACCACAATTTCCCAATTCCTATCACTAGACCACAACCAATCATTGCTATCATGAGATTGCCCCATTGCACTTAAATCATTGCATGATCGACAACATTATACCACCACTTATTTATCATTATTAAACCACCACTTTATAGTTGTTGCTAAACCTCCACCTGATTGACATCATTGGACTAATTTTGTTGGATCATAATCATCAAACCTCATCACTCAAGCACCATCATTAGACTATAATAGCCCAATCTAATTCATTGGACAAACAATGCCCATCCACTAGTGCAAAATCATTGCTACTTGATTATAATCATCAAATAAATAAACTAATTTGATATTCAATAAAAATAAAATTAGTATATAATTACGATATCAAACTTATTTTTTTTTGTAAAACATAAATATAAAAAAAAATTACAATTGGCCCTTAAATTTATTAATCTCTTTTTCTCTTGCCTTAGCTATTTAAATTTATTAAAATTTATAAATTGGCCACTAATATATACCAAATGACAAGCAATATTACATTAAATTTATAGTAATAGTTTAATGATTACACATAGAACGGATCACATATTCCTAATATTAAAACTAAATATTGAAACTTCACACCCTAAATATTTGGGGGTTTTACATACATACCACTTTATTTTGGGCTATTTACATATCTAACACCCAAAACATTAATATTACATGACTACCACCCATAGAACAAATTTGGGTGCATGGAATGGAATGAAATATTAAAGTTTATAGGATTGTTTGAATGATATAAATGAATTATATGAGTGGTATATTTTATATTAAAGTTGTATATGGGTTGTAGACATGTAATATTAATGTTTTGGATGTTAGATATGTAAATAGCATAAAATAAAGTGGTATGTATGTAAATTTCCCTATTTTAAAACTATAATATATAAAACGAAATAATATAAACACCACTTTATTCTTTTTCAACTTTCACACCATAATACATAGTATCATATTCTTCACTTGATAGTAGTAGGTGATTTTGTAACATTATCATGATGTTTATAATATATAGGTAAGATCTTGACATTCACAATGAATAAATAATTTAAAATAATGGCACATGCTACACAATATGATAAATTCCAAATTTTGGCCTTTTTGAATTACTTAAAATACAATGGTTCATGGGTTAAAAGGAGAATCTTATTTTACTAAAGCTCATCATTAAAAAGATAATAATAATAATTTTATGTAACATGTTTTGCTTATTTAACATTTTAGTGTTAAATAACTTTAAGCTCTTTATGGGAGGAAAACAATGAAATTAAGAATTAATTAACAACCATTACAACAAAGCTTTACTAATAGTGAGTAAAATTTTAATAAATATTTTATGTATCTTCTTCCTCACTTTTTTATTTCCTAAGAAGTGTGAAAATAATCAGGAAGCAATTCATTAGAAACTCTTGTCATACTATTTCAGTATGTTATGATCTTCTTCAGACATTTTCACTTTTTCATGAGAAAATTTTAATATCGATATGCCATCAGAAAATTTACTTTGATCAGCACGAGAATACATGAAATTCTTAGAAAATTTTAAAAATTAAATATATGATCATTTGAAGATCGATTTCAACAAGCTTGTATTCAAAGTGAGTGGCTCGATGAAATAAAACAACAACGACACCAAATATGATTTGATTTGAGTCAAAATATGATCAAATCAAGCACTTAATGTATAGTTTGAAACATCCATATATTAATTAAAGGACTAAATGATCATTAGATCTTGCATGCTTATCATCCAAATGAGCGGCTTGATGAGGCAATTCCATCAATCCCACTATCACTTGATTAAGAGATCATTACATCAATTAAATGCTGAAAAAATTGTTCATAATTAAAGGATTTGATATGAACCATCCAATGGAGGGTTTTAAAACTTTAGATAAATTTATCAAAATGGCTACTCTCAAAATACTATAACTTGACACCCAATCTCCATATGAAGAAGACTTGGACTAGAGTTAGGATACACTACAGGAAAAACGTTGAAAACCGGCGGTTTTTTCCGGCGGTTAGTGTAGATTTACCGGCGGTTTTTAACGTTACCGGCGGTCTAACGGCGGTTTGTTAACCGCCGGTAAAAACGGCGTAGGAAACCATTTCCGACGGCTTTTTATCGGCGGTTAATTTTGTGCGGCGGTTTTCCGGCGGCCAATACCGCCGGTGACCACCGGAATTTTAACCGTCGGTCTTCCGGCGGTTAGGCCGCCGGTATTGTAACCGCCGGAAAACTGCTGGTCAAATTACCGGCGGTTGTCCGGCGGTTAAACCTGGCGTCGTCTGGTTTATTAGACCGCCGGACGGCGCCGTTAGATCGCCAGTAAGGTACCGACGGTGGAAGGCGGTTATAGCCGTCGGTATTACCGACGGTTTAAACCGTCGGGCGTCCATCGTATAACCGCCGGCGGCCGTCGGTAAGCCGCCGGTACATACCGGCGGTTTAATAATATAACCGGCGGCTTTATCTTGTCCGTCCGGTATCGTAGTTTCCGGCGGCTAAACCGCCGGTTAGCCGTCGGAAACCTGTAGCACCTGAAAAAAAAATTGACAGCATCCCCTCTATTTGAGGGAGGTTCACCCTAAAGTCTAAACCTGCAAAAAAAGCATATATATGTTGGGCAACACGCCGCTATATTCATCACAACCAGAAAATACAAACAAAATAAAAAATTCATCACAACATTACAAATTAAATCATATATTTGAAATCATACCAGGCAACCACCTAAATTCTTTCTGTACAAATTTAGGCAATTTCAAAAAGATTAGTACAAATTAAATCATATATTTGAAATCATACCAAAAAAAACATACCTGAAATTCTCCAAACCACATATCTCTAACTGGCTTTGGGATCTTCTTCCAGGATAAGTAAGGAGCATCATACTTATTCTTTATTATATCCCGGATCATATGTATAGGTGGCCTTGAAGGATTGAAGCTGCAAGTGACTTTGTTTATCAATAACATGTAATATATCAAAATAAAAACAACTGAATAACTTAAATTGAACTTACTTATCGCCGTCAGGCTCGATGTATTGACGCTTATATGTTGCTGTTGCAGGATCGGTAGCGCCAACCTCTGGTGGTCGTGATGGTCCACCCTGTTCATGCTGCACCGGATAGGGGTAGTAATATGGGTAAGGGTAAGGAGGGTGAGGACCAGTGGATGGACCAGCAGCCTGTGATGATGGTGGGGGGTAATATGGATAGAATGGAGAAGCATGTGTCTGATTTGGAGAGGGGAAGCGAGGACTCGTCGAGCTGGGAGGGAAGTGGCCAGGGAAGTATGGAGGTACAACAAGAGGTGGATCTAACTGTCCCTGACCCTGCTCTGGTGAAGGCTGCTGGCTCCTGGCAGGTGGTGGCGGTGGTGGTGTAGGTAGATCTGGTGCAACTGAAGGCCCCTCACCTACCTCAGTCTTTGTGGGTACTCTGCTAGTCGTAATCTTCTTCCGACGGAACTTTGAGGCAAATGATTTACGAGGAGGATCGTCGCCTGAATCCATCTGCAATATTAAAAAAAAAATAATTGAGAAACAGTTAATAAAGCAGTTAATAAAGCAGTTAATGAAGCAGTTAATGAAGCATGTAATGAATTACAAGAAGCAGTTAATAAAGCAGTTAATGAAGTAGTTAATAAAAGACAAGGTGACAAAATACAATATCATTACTAAGCAGTAATAAAAATTACAAAACATTTAAATTCTATAATTCTAAATTACAGAAACTAATCAGAATCATCAAAACTATTTTCATCACTCTCAAGAGTATCTTCACTTTCATCCTGGTTCTCTTCTTCTTCTGAACTAGTTGAACTATTGACATCTTCTAACTCCATTTCAATAGTAGAGGTTGTAGTTGGCATATCCTCAATTTCAACAGGCATATAACTTGACATCTCATCCTCTTGATGTGCAGTTGCTACAATGTATTGTTGATCAATTATTCCCCGTGCTTTTGTTTTTATGACAGCTAGCCAATCTTGTTTGTCTCTGCGACCACTGGGATATTTGATGAAATAAACTTGAATAGCTTGGCTTGCTAACACAAATGGATCAAACTTTCTGTATCTTCTACTATGTTTAACATCTACTAAACCATACACAGGATGAACCCTTGTGCCTCTATTTTGTACTGGATCATACCACTGACAGTTAAATAAGCATACAAAGTTCTCATCTAAGCCTGGGTATTCCAAGTCAAGGACCTCATTCAAAATACCATAATAATCACACTCATCTTCTTCATGAGTGTTTCCTCTAACACATACTCCACAATTTTCAGTTTTTCTTCCTTCACTCCACGATTTGGTATGAAATCTGAACCCATTCACTATATATATTGGCCAAGTTTTTACTTTTCACATTGGACCCCATGCTAATGCTTGCAAACCTTTATCGAAACATTTGTTATCAGGATTTTGTACCTAAAAATATTTTCAAATTTTAGTATTTTTGATAATAAATAAGATTTAAATTTATAAAAAAAAATGTACTAACATATGATCTGAACCAAGTTGGAAATTCATTTACAACAGCTTGCTCAATTTTCCTTGAATCTGTCAAAGGCAAATTGCTTACGAAATACCTGGTGACAAATAATACATAAGTATTTTAAATAAACATTACTAATTTATTATTAACATTATGTTAGAACTTACTCTAAGATTGGCTCAACTTCTTCACAGTTCAGTAGTACATACAAATTCGCTGTATTTATTTCTAAATCGTTGAGATATCTTTCAACACATTTGCCACTAGGCTTTCCTTGCCTTCTAAATACTGTTATTGTAGCATGTGATTGTTCTTCTACATCGAAGTCCATGTTACGACCCATTTTTGTTCTTGTACTCCTTACATGTGGCTCGAAATAGTAGGAGCAAAAGTGAGTTGTTTCTTGAGATAAATATGCTTCACATATCGATCCTTCTGGTCGTGCTTTATTCTTAACATATTTCTTCAACTTGTTCAGATATCTATTAATCAAATAAAAATATGTTATCTTAACTGATTCAAAAATATTGATTAATTAATAAAAATCTTAACACATTTACCTTTCGAAAGGATACATCCAACGATATTGTACAGGTCCACCAACTCTAGCTTCGTAAGGTAGATGGACTGGAAGATGTTCCATAGAATCAAAAAAACTCGGGGGAAATATCTTCTCTAACTTGCATAGGATGATTGGTATGTTATCCTCGTACCTCCGTAAAGCATTTTTACTTAGTTTAGATGAACATAAATCTTTGAAGAAAATGCTAAGCTCAATCAACGGATTTGATATGTAATCGGGTAACATACTGACTATGATCGGAAGAAGAACCTCCATAATTATGTGACAATCATGACTTTTGAGTCCAAATAACCTTGCAGATTTCAAGTCAACACATCGGCTTATATTTAATCCATAACCATCCGACATTTTTAAAGCTTTAAACCACTGACATATAATTCTTTTTTGCTCTAACGTGAAAGAGTAAGGAGCTTTGGGCTTCATTAGTTTACCGTCAGTTGTTGTTACCAACTCCAAATTTTTTCGCCGACAAAACTCTTTAATGTCCATCCTTGCTTTGACATTATCTTTACTCTTGCCTTTAACATCCATAATTGTATTAAAAATATTATTCAGAGAGTTCTTCTCAATGTGCATAACATCCAAGTTATGTCTTATCAAATTAGTTCTCCAATAAGGTAATGTCCAAAAAATAATTTTTTTAATCCAATTATGTTGAACACCATAACCCGGAAATTTAGATTCTGATAGCATTGGATAATCAATAATTGTTGGAATGTTGGAAAGTCTCTGTAGTATCTCATCACCACTTAATCTGGGTGGAGGAGGTGATCACTCAATTCTGTTTTTAACAAATGCTTCTTAATTTCTTCGGAACTGATGATTAGCATTTAGAAACATACGATGACAATCAAACCAAGTATTTTTCCCTCCATGTTTTAATGTGAAAGCTTTACTGTTCTCCATGCAGTAAGGACATGCTAATTTTCCTGCTGTGCTCTAACCAGACAACATACCATAAGCTGGAAAATCACCGATAGTCCACAGCAAAGCAGCTCGAAGGAGAAAATTTTGTTTTATTGATATGTCATATGTGAGCACTCCTTCTTCCCATAATAATTTGAGGTCATCAATTAATGGTTGCAAATAGATATCAATCTTTGCCTTCGGATTATATGGTCCAGGTATAATCAGAGTTAAGAACATGAACGGAGTAGTCATACACATCTCTGGTGGCAGGTTGTATGGTGTTAATATAATTGGCCAACAAGAATACGGTGTAGCTGTTTGACTATAAGGAGTAAAACCATAAGTACATAATCCCAATCTTATGTTGCGGGGTTCAGCAGCAAATGAAGGATGCACTCGATCAAAATGTTTCCACGCTTCAGCATCTGATGGATAAGAAAGAACATCACTTTTTGCTATTTTCTCCTTATGCCATCTCATATGGCCTGCTGAACTCATTGATGCATAGAGCCGCTGAAGTCTTGGAATGATTGGTAAATAAAACAAACGGGAATATGGCACATCTTTCTTTGGAAGACGTTGTTTTCCCGAGTTCTGCTTAAAACGAGGAGCATTGCAGCTGCGACAAATAACTTCTGCTGCATCATCCTTATAGTATAACATACATCCATTGATACAACAATCAATCTTTGTAGCAGTGAGACCCAGCTTGGATACTAATTTCTTTGTTCGGTACAAGTCTGAGAGAATTATATTGTCAGCCGGATTAGTTTCCTTCATAAGACCAATAACGTCATTAAAACACTCACAGGGAATATTATACTCAGTTTTAATACTGAGCATCCTCACTGCAATGGATAATTCCGAATGCGTACTGCACTTTTCCAAATTGGCTTTTGAGCTGAATGTAATAACTCAAAGAATTTTTGTGTCTCTGTATTTGGTGGCTCTTCCACATTAGACTTTAAATTATGACCTGCTACATCAAAAATAAGGTCTTCATAGGGTCTACTCATTTGATCTTCATCAAATGTTTCATAAGCTGTAGATAAACCAGCATGAGCATCTCTATGTGACTCGTACTCGCCATGTGATGTCCAAATCCAATAGTTTGGAACAAATCCCCTACGATATAAATCAAGCTTCACATCATCGGGCTTTAGGAATGCTAGATTTTTATGCTTCGAACACGGACATCTAAACATTTTATCAAGCTGAAAGGAAGGCAGTTGAGATACAACTTGAATGAAAGTTTCAACTCCCTGTATAAATTCAACTGTCAATCCTTTTCGACCCGGCAACAATCTGTTATACATCCAATATCTCTCTTCTTGGATAGTCATTTACACGTTGAAGTAAACGTACCCTACATGTTGGAGGCATAAACAATCTGTTATATGTTCACCATCTCAAAGCAATCGAATTTTAATAAGGCCATCTCAAAACAAAATTTTCAAAGGATAATTTTATCTAAACATTGGGTCAAATGTTCAATTACTTGAAAAAGAAAAACTTCTATTGTGCTATTTTAAAAATGATATCACTTTGTTATGATCCTTACGCCTGCTTGCTTATCTCTTTTAGAGGTTTCTAAAATAAGTTACAACATATGGCGCGTTGAATTATTAATTTTTTAAGTAGAAGCCAAACTCCACATCAATTAATCAATTGAAAATTAAATAATGAAACGCTTGTCTTTATTTCCTTTCTTCAGGCTTGAACACTGGTTCTGTTGATTTTTCTTTTGAAATTCTTTCACTTTTAAATACATAATTCATATTCATTTCGAGGCACAAGAAAGTGGAAATAAAAGGGGGAAAGAGCGGTAGAGAGAGGGGAAAAGAATTTTACTTTTCAACAATCACCCAAATAGCTTTTTCTCCAAAATCCACACACCTCATCTCTCCAAAATACCTCAACCTTCAACAATCATATACTTTACTTTTCACCTTTCTCATACGATACCCTTTTCAACGTACACTTCTATCTTTAAAGTAAACAATCTCCACTTTCCACTTTCCAAAGCACACACTAGTTCAAACACATACAAATTCCACATCACCATTTTCTAAAACACATATAAGTTACTTTCCAACAACATACACACAAGTCACTTTATAGACATACGCTTCTTCCTTTTCTAACACACAATTTACATTTCTCAACTCCTAAAATTATACAAACTTTACAATTCCACTTTTCAAACACAAGCTTCTCACAAAAACTTTTCATACACTTTTTTTTTTAAGCATACATACAATTTACCTTTTCAAAATTCATACACTTTACACATTCCAAAGCTCACGCAATCATCTTTCGAAGCATATGCTCATCACTTTTAAGATACATACTTCTCATTATTCAAATCACCCAAGTTCATTTCTCAAACCCATCCTTTCACTTTTTCACCTTTCAAAACACACAAGTTCTAAAATTCAAAATTATACACTTTCTACAAAATTAAGTACTTTACTTTTTCACTCTTTACCTTCTACACAAATCAACGCACATTTCACCTCTCAAAATAGACTTAAGCTTCTATACTAAAAAAATGTCATTGTAATATACAAGTTCCCATAAACCCTTCTAATAATAAATATGAGAAATAACAATTGATGCCATCCTACTCTTTTCAAAGACTCATTAAATTACCAATGTAAAGCATATAAACTAGCAAACGATATCTTTTTATTTTTAAGATAAATGAAAAGACAATTCTTTAGCAAACAATATCTCAAACAACCTTTTTTTTTTTTAGAGAAAACGATGCAGTTATATTCATAATTCAACAAAAACTTACATCAAAGACCAAATTCTATTGTATAAAGGTTCTCTTCCAAGAGAAGCAAAAAAAGAGAACAAAATAATCCAAACTACCCTATACATTTTGAATCAAAAATTGGAGTTTAAGAATTTGTATCATCTTATTTATTTGAATAAAAATGAAATAGAGAAATCCACTTTTCCAATCTCAAGAAATGTTAACTGATTTAAGAAGCATAAAGCAAAACAATCTATGTTCTTATTCCTTTAAGAAACCTGAACCAAATGAGATGATTATTTGAGAAGAATAAGGAGATTTGAGAAGTGATTATATGAAGAACATTGAAGAAGAGGAAGAGAGAAGAATGTGGAGAGTTCACCTTGCAAACGAATGAGGGTTGGTGGCTCTCGGTTTGTGCGAATGGAGAGGCGACGAGGCAGAATGGGGTCGGCGGCGGTCGGAATGGGGTCGGCGGCGGTCGGAATGGGGTCGGCGGTCGGAGTTCCTTCGTCTGGGGCTGATCGGACGAGCGGAGGAGACGATAGGGCGAGCGACCGAGAGAGAGAAGGAAAGAGTGAAAATGAAATGAGCGGGGCGAGGGGGCTCGTATTAGGGCTTTTACCGGCGGTTTTCGGCGGTCTAGACCGCCGGACCAAAATCACTTATCACCGGCGGTTTGGACCGTCGGAAAGCCGCCGGTTCATGTTGATATCCGGCGGTTTACCGGCAGTTTATAGACCGTCGGTAATACCGACGGTGTATCGTAGCTAAGCCGCCGATTTGACCGTCGTTAGAGTTCGACGGCTTAACCGCCGGCGTAGCCGTCGGTAATACCGACGGTATATAAACCACCGGTTTTTGCCATTTTTCCTGTAGTGATAGTACTTGAAGATCTAAACAACTCTAGAGCTTTACATGACATTTGTCAAAGATGACCACTACCAGCACTACTATTGCTTAGCTACTATCATCTGATCATCATCTTCAAACTATTGTTACCATCAATTTCATCCAATCGTTGTCTTCATTTGAGTATCATCACCTTGTTACCATTGTCTGGTCAACATCACCCAACTAACACCATCCAACTATTGCATCTTCGGTATTCTCCCATATTTATAGAACTACAAACTTGTGTTACATATTTTATAATCTAATCTTCTCTAAATAAGGGGAAGAATAGACTATTGCTACTTATTTATATAGTAGATTATTTCATTTGGGTCAGATATTGTAATTTTTTCCTTCATTTTTCACACAAAACTTCTACTAACTATTGCATTTTTTTTTGTGCGTTTGTTGGATCTTTGAAAAATATCCAAGTTGAAAAAATTATATTATTATTTGCAAGAATTATCCAGCTCGCAACAAATATGATAGGAAGCATTTATCAATTTGTGCTCGTTTATATTATTTTAATAGAGAAAATATTTGTATCTTCCAACCCTTTAGATGTAGGTCAATTTTTACTAAGCCATACTAATCAAATCCTAGCTATCTTGACTCTTTGTTTTCCTTATTATTTTCATACTATATATATGCTTAGAAGATTATAGTATTGTTTCACCTATGTCAATTCAAATGTTCTCTTGAACACTCACAAAGAGATATTTATTATTTTTTATTATAATAAACTTGCATTAAAGCTTTGCTAGGTTAACTCTTAGAGATGGGGTCATCAATGCTTTTTTTTTAGCTCTATCAAATATAAGCTCAAGAAATTCAATGTAAGCAATGATCTCAACATATGAAAGATGAAGCTGAAAAGTTTTTTTTTTTTCCATCTTATGATGGATTGTTTCAACCTTTGAAGGGGATCAATTCCTTGACTAGCATTGATGAGGGAAAGGATAATAGTGATTTAATCTCTACATGATAGAACACAATTGTGATGGCTTAATTCCATGAAAAATAACATTGCAAATCAGTTTGGCACAAATCACTTTCATGATAGGAAAAAATATTGTCACAAAACAGTGACATTGAAATGATCACCATTTGGTTGTAATAGTTTTAGATGGAATTGTGATAACTACATTGATCCTCAAACAAAATTGCATTGAATTAGAAAAATAACTACACAAAAAATTTGAGAGAAATCAGTCAAAATTTTTTTTCCAATGAATTTGTTACTAATTTTTTGGAAAACAAGTCTCCAGTTGTATGTGTGAATAACCCAAAATGAGACGCTCAAACAAATTCTTACATATCTTATTCTAATTGAGCTACCCTCATATGATGAGCCTAGACTTAGCAAATTAAGCCTAAATTCATTTCCTTTACTTTAGTTTCATATAAATTTGAACCAAATATATCTAAGAAAATTCTAAATTAGGCTTTCCTACTAAAATAATAAAAAGAGTGTGGTATAGGTTATCAAAACCATCCATTATCACTCAACATTATATTATACTAGGCAAACTAAATTCAGAACAATCAATACTTCGCTATTTCACTTTCCACTACACACATCAAGATTAATGAGGTTGCTAATCCTTTGAATGACTGATAACTTGTAATAAGAATATATTGGGTGGCTTTAATTTTGAATCTTCGTGAGCTTATTATCTTAGATGAGATTTTCCCTACATTTAAATGCTCAATATAAAGATCCATCCAACTAATTGAGCGATCAGAATCGATTAGCGCCGCATGACATTCTTCATTGTATGTTACATTGTAATAACCTCAAGGTATGCCGCCTATTCAGGTATTTCTATTTTGATAATAAGATAGTGGGTTTGTTTTGCAATCTTAGGATTCATATTATCTTAAAGAATTTATATCGACTGATATTTTCTTTCAATTTAAAAAATTAATTTTATAGGACTTTTCACATTCCTTATAATCACCAATGATTTGACTCAACATCGGTTACAAGTCAGAGTACACAATTAAGTATCTGTTGCCTACACCAACTATGAATTTTCATTTTAATTTAGTGACAAGGGCTTCATAATCTATTTAGTTGTTGGTTATTTGAAACTTGATGTTAGTATGTACAAATTGACATAGACATTTACATTGGCTAGGTTGGGAAATATTAACCAAGCCATCTGTCTCTAATGTGGCTTATGAAGTCCTTGGTGAATGCCTTGGGGCTAATCCTTGAAGGTAAGTACCTTGGGTGAGTAGTAAGTTTTCTAAGCAAGTGTGACTATGAAACTAGAGACAAACATAGTTGATGAAGCCATGATAATGGCCTATATGAGAATTTGTGCCTCCAATGCTTGGATGAGGATATCAATGAAAGGAAAACTACTAAGAAAGATGAGTACTTTTATGTGAGTTCCTCTTTAGATGAAGGCTTGATGAGATTAGTTCTCTAGTCAAACTTGTCGAGAACATGTGCATTATGGATCTAATCCTCCAAGGGTATGCTCATATGTTGTGAGTTCCATTAGGGTGAATACTTGCTTGTCTATATGCTAGCTTTGTCCGAGACTCATTTGGGAGAACACTTCTCCCAGTCGAGTTCCTTAGGAGTGAACTTGTTTGATACATACGAGCAACCTACTTTGATATATGTAGAAATTCAACACCTAATTAATAAACAATATTTTTGTGTCTCGATACTAGGGGTGTCAATTTCGGGTCACGGGTCGGGTTCGGGTCGAACCCGAACTGACCCGGGTGGAAAACGGGTCAACCCTAACCCGACCCGGGTAGAGAAACGGGTCGAAAATCCGAACCCGGACCCGACCCGGCGGGTTGCCGGGTTGACCCGACACGACCCGGAACCGTGATGGCGGCAGCGCGCGGCAGCAGGCGTCGGCGGCAGCGCGAGCGGCGGCACGCGGCACGCGGCGGGGCAGCGGGGCAGCGCGCGGCACGCGGCACGCGGCGGGGGCAGCGGGGCAGCGACGCGCGTCACGCGTGGCAGCGCGCAGCGGGCGGGCAGCGGGGCGGGCAGCGGGGGCAGCGGGGCAGGCAGCGGCGCGTGGCAGCGGGCAGGGGCGGGGGCAGCGGGCAGAGGGCGGGATTTCAAAATTTTTTGAATTAAACGGGTTGGTGGGTTGACCCGGCAACCCGCCGAGTCAACCCGAGCCCGACCCATTTTTTGAAACGGGTCGATTTCTGGAACCCGAACCCGACCCGTTTTGAAATCGGGTCGGGTCCAACCCGGCGGGTCCGGGTCGGGTCCGGGTCGGGTTTTCGTGTCGTGTCAAAAATTGACACCCCTACTCGATACCATATGGATCGGAGTAGATCAATTTTTACTGAACGATATTAGTCATGTAATTTTTTTTATCTAGTTGTTTTATTATTTCATATATCATAGTGACATTTGCGGTACAAGCTTTATATCTCATAAGGAAATCTATTTCTCCCTTAGTGCTCATAATAAGAAATTTCGCCACTTCTCAAACAACTCTTCTATGTATATCTATTTATGTCTATTTACTCAAAAGACCAACGCATAACCTAATAATAATACAAACAAAGATTCCTACTTTGCATTTGGTTTACAAACATCTTTTTGTGACCTACTGCTCAAAAATTGTGAGCATGCTATCATACATTCATTGACCACAAAAATACAACTCTTTCGAGATCGCAAAATATTCTCGCAACCGCCTATCTTGACACAAAGACTCTCGCTAGATTGATCGTCGCAAATAATTTGGTACATTATAAGAACGAATTATTAGTAAGACACGAACATGAATCATTACTCTTAGAAACAAAGTGTAGTCGGCTCGAGCTAGAGCTCATTGATATATGTGCTAATTACATTGTATTAAAAATGCATTCAATTATTTTGAAGACAAACATAACTACAAAGTACCCAAATGATTTAACACTAAAATTATTGTTACGTCCATTAGGGGTGTCAATATTTGACCCAACCCGAAAACCCGACCCAAAAATTTCGGGTTCAGGTTAGGGATTTCGACCCGTTTGTAAAGCCGGGTCGGGTTCGGGTTGACCCGAAAATCCGAAATCAACCCGGTTTTACCCGTTTTTAATTAATTTAGGAGGGTTTTAATGGATTTTTATGAGATAAGTAAATGATATTTCAAAAAATTATAAACATTATTGCCCAAATTAAATTAATCTTGATTTATTTTAAATTAATTGAAGTAAATATTACCTTAATTTGATTTAGATTTAAATAAATTGAATTAAATAAAAAATATTTAATAAAATATATCCGAATCGGGTTGGGTTCGGGTTGACCCGGACCCGAAGCGAGTCGGGTTCGGGTTCGGAAAACCGACGCATTTGCAAAAACGGGTCGGGTTTGGGTTGGGTTGAACAGTGTCAGATCAATTTTGGGTTGGACCCGAACCCGACCCGTGACCCTGTTTTGACAGCCCTAACGTCCATTAGTATAATTTTAAGCCATATTTTAAAGAAGTCAGAAGAGGAAGAATTCAAAGGCAGCTCCTTTTGTGTCGCTATTGCTTCCTTGTTTCTTATTTTTTTATTCTCTTCAATAGATCCATCATATATGACGGTTTGTCATCCATCAAAATTGCATATGTGGCACTCTATCGCAAGATCCATTTTCACTAAGGTGACTCAATTTAGGGCGAATTTATTACGTGCAGTCACCGAACGCATCCGGAGGCCAATCAAAAAGCGTGACGTCAACAATACATTGTGTATCGTCACTATGTACCGATGTGTATCGGATGACGTGGCGCGTCCTGATTGACCTCAGAACCGTCCGATAAGGGCCCATGGAATAAAGTTTCTTGCGAATAAAAAAAGTGTCAAAAAGAATAATAATATTTGCTAAATTTAATTATTTAATTAGGCAAAATTAGATATGAGATCAATTATACATTCTATAAATTAGAAAATATGAATTTTATTTTCAAAACTAAAATGAGAAAATAAATTACAATAAAACATGTTGAAACCCTAAACCCTAAATTTTATATTTCATGAAATAATTATTTTTATTTTTGTCGTATATTTATATCATTATTATGTAATCTAAATAATTTTCAAATTTTTAGATGGCAAAGAAAAATTCTTAACACTTCACTCTTTCAAGAGCATTTTTTTTATTTTTTAATATTTTTTCTAATTAAATAAGGTAAATTTTAGCAATTAAAAAAACCCACTAACATATTATAATGCCAAAAACTTATAATTATATAAAAAACCCATTATACTTTTAAGTACTTGAAAAAATGGAAATTATAATATATCACTTTGTTAACTATGGTGCATTGCTTTTGGCTTATTGTCTTTGCTGGCCATAAATGCCCAATCATCATAAAAAATATGATTTTCTATTTTTCTGTCACTTTGTCTTAGCAAATGCATTACCATCAAACTAATTTAAAAATATTTAATTCCTAATATTTTATGCAAAGATCTGCATAATGTACCTTAAGTGGAATTCAGGGTATGTTTAATTGCAATTTGGGCTACTCTAAGATGCATGAATTATATTGTTTTATTATTAACAATAAAAAATGATTGGAAGATAATATATTTTTTAATTTAGTAATAATTTAAATTTTTTTTTTTTTAAGTTATCAAATATGTGGTGATGAAATGTAACAAGCTAAATGTTAATGATAAATAAAATGATATCATAATCATTAAGCTCATGAATTTATCAGTATGTTTTTAATAGAATTTCTAATGATACTTTCAAAATACCAAAATGGAGGCTCTAAGGCTTAGGGGTTATGCTCTTGTCAGGTATGCTATCAACAAACAATCATTCTATGGTAATCTTCTCTTTGTTGTTAAGAGAATTTGGCACTTGAAAAGTTCTCTTAAACTTCTTTTTCTA
The DNA here is from genome assembly GCA_019514585.1 of Dendrobium officinale. Classification (NCBI taxonomy): domain Eukaryota; kingdom Viridiplantae; phylum Streptophyta; class Magnoliopsida; order Asparagales; family Orchidaceae; genus Dendrobium; species Dendrobium officinale. The sequence continues at coordinate 65,325,135 of CM033687.1, forward strand.
TCAAATGAATTCTTCTTGTTTTAAATATCTTATCTTGAAGATTTGGATATGATATTGAATAGTGGTCATTAGTTCCTCATGAAAAGCCTTTCATCTTTGTATGTTGCTATCCAAACTTTTGTTTTCATTAAAGAAGACTTCAAGGATCTGTCAGTTTGGGTTAAAATCTTCAAACTTTCTCTATGTTGTTGGTCGGAGTCTGCAATATTAAAATAAGAATGAAAAGTTGGGATTCACATGACTATTGAACTTTGATTGCAAATCAATCTCGCCTAACTTTTACCCAAGTCACCATCCAAGGCAGTAACTCCTCGAGCTTCCTGATGAGATTGATATCAACATATGTGGAAAGAATGTACAACTTTTCATATTTATGATTGAAAGTTGGATTGTGACACTTCTGCCCATGATAAATTTTATTATCCTAAATCTAGCAATAGCATGTGCCAAATCCTTCAAGCAACCAACCAACATGCATAACTGACATAAAGGGAGGAGTCAATGCCATCATCTTCTGAATAGAACTAACCAACCATGATGTAACTTACAAATGCCATAATCGTTCATTATTCTAACATTTCTCCCACCTCCACCAACCCTATAATGATGCACAATCTCAACATCCTTTCATCAAAATCTATTATATTTTTTCTTTTGAACCTGCTTTTAATCCAAACAAAAATATCCCCACTAATGCCTCCTTGGTAGACTTAATCTCTACTAACCCTACCCCTAATAGCTCTTATGTTATGTAAGGTCCTTTTGAAACTATTACTGAGGGCATCTCAACTTCTCGTCCCTCCCACCCCATTGCTCAACTTGGTCTTCTCGGCAACCAACCTCTAGATATCAATCAAATCTTCCTCTATAACCCAGGAATATATAATATCATCTCCAAAGCCCTTCTATCAGCAAAAGTTCGAAAACTAAGTAAAAGGGAGGGTCCCCAAAATCTTAAAATATCCAAGAACATATTTCATAACATTATTTTAGGGAATGTTGGAAGGGTGAATGGTGATGGTAGTGTTAGATTTATGTTGTAGGACTCTTCTAATTTCAACCAAGTCAATTGCAGTCTTTTCGACTACCATAGCGCTCCAACTACAATTCACAACCTCTATTGCCCACTAACTACGATCACCGTCACTTATAAGATCAATACATCCTGTCAACAATAATTATGACTCTTAACTTCAACACTTAGATTTATGCTGAGGATTCTTCTAAATTCAACCAAGCCAAATATTTTATAGCAATACCTTCCCCCGAGGAAGGGCGTCATTTGCAATCAATACCAAATAAAAAAGTAATCATTTCAACAAAGCCAAACCTTGCGAGTTTTCACATTCTTGAATTTCACATAAAAATTTTAGTATTTCTTACAATTCTCACATCGCTCTCTTTATCCATGCATGTGTTGTATCTTCATGCAAAACCAAAATACTAAATTGTCTAACTCTTTATCTACACAAATATTCTAGCGTGTAACAATTTATCTATGAAATAATATTTATTTTTCCACACAAGCGCTCCTCTTCTCGGTGGCATATATGACAAACAACACCACTTTTTTTTTCCTTTTTTGCATAATTTATTCTTTCCCCAAAAGAAAAAAATTTAGCCTCAATGCCAATTGTGCGATTTATTCCATCTCACACGTAAGAGATTATTACGTGTGGAATTCAGACCAAAGTTGTATCCAGTTTTTGTGAGTGTGCGCAGTAAAAGCATAGTGGTGAATAGTAACTACACTTTTACAACGCTTTTACTATCCACACTCACAAAAATTAAACGATTCTCCGTTCTGAACTCCACACGCAAACTCTTGCCAGCGTGGCAAAGAAGAAAAGGCTATATTTTTTTCAGCTTTGTTGTGTCCTGGAATATTTGCAGCGGTAGAGAAATATAAAGTTTAATGTCTTAACATTGCACAAAGATCAAGCACACAATCAGATAAGAGATAGGGGTAGCGTTAATAAGAGACATTAGAGTTTTTATGTGGAAACCCCTGAAAAGGGAAAAAAACCATGGGGTCTGGCCCAGTTTGAATGAATCCACTAGTATTTACAATCGATTACAAATGAGGCCATTTATAAAGAGAAGAACTTGACCTGATGTCACAAATGTACCTCATATATAGCACATTATATGGTGAAAATTACAATAATCAATATAGACATTTGTTTGGTTCGAAGGGCTATAGCCGACACGAGACATGGGTCTGAAAGACTATATTTGGTAGGAGACCAGGGTCAAAAAAAGAGCGTTGTCTGGTGATGGAGGTCGTAAGGACCGTAGTAGGCGATGGAGATCAAAAATAACATAGTCGATATGAGACATGGGTCCAAAAGGTTATAGTAGTAGGGCAGTACTCCGATAGAAGTTTGGGCATCAGGTAATGGTCCGGCAGAAGTCCGGGCATCAAGTGGTGATCCGACAAAAGTCTGGGCCTCCGATGGTGTTCTGACAGAAGTCTGGGTCTTAGGTGGTGGTCCGGCAAAAGTCTAGGTGTTAGGTGGTGGTCTGAAAGAACTTTGGGCGTCAAGTGGAGGTCTGACATAACTCTAGGTGTCAGGTGGTGCTCTGACAGAACTCTGGGTGTCACGTGGTGGTTTGGTAGAGCTCAGGGCCTCCAGAGGTGGTCTGGCGGAGCTCAGGGCTTCAAGTTGTGGTTCAGCGGAACTCACGGCCTCAAGTAGTGGGCCGGCAGAACTCAGGGCCGCAAGTGGCGGTTTGGTGGAGCTCAGGGCTTTAAGTGGTAGTCCGACGGAGTAATAACATCAGACAGTGTTCCGACGGAGGTAAGGACATCAAGTGATGGTCCGGCGGAGCAACAACATCTGGCGGTAGTTTGGCGGAGTTGAGGGCCTTAAGTGGTGATCCGGTGGAACAACGACATGAGGCGGTGGTCTGACGGAGGTGGTCGAGGAGGAGCTTCTTCCTTTTCTTCCTTCTCTTCTTGCTTCAGTCCCTTCTTCTCTTCTTTCTTGGATCCTCCCCTTTCAAGAGAAAGGAGGGGTCTATTTATAGATTTTTGGAGTGGCATGACTCATAAATAGGTGAGAGATCAAGGGTAAATAGGGAGTGGTTGGATGGACGGCCGATGTTCAATCCCTTGATCATGAACCGTTTAATGGGCATTTGAATATCATAATGATGTTGAAATTCAGTGATCTTGGGCTCGTTGGATTTGTCTCGTCAAGCCGCTCGATTCGACTATAAGCTCGTCATGTTTAAAAAACCCATTTGGTAATCCAAATTGTGGTTTTGAACCCTCTAACAGCACTTTGCACACCCTTGATTTGGACCCATTCGGGCTCGAATTGAGTCGATTTTGGTGTCGTTGGATTTGTATTTCCGAGACGTTCAGTTCGACTATAAGTTTGCTGAAATCGGAGTCCGGATGGTCCCAATTTTAATTTCGAAAATTTCAAACTTGCTTTTGCTTCGAGATTCGTGCCCGATCCAGATAATTTTTTGATGCCGTATCAAGCTTCAAAATGAAATGTCCTGAAAAAATTTGCCCATCTTAAAATTCGCTGATAATAATTCGCTAAAATTTCCATGTGAAAAACTGACCACATTCATTAATCGCTTAGCTGCCGGTCTCGGCGTTAATTTTGATAAATTTATGAAAATAAATAAATGTTACAGAAAGATACGTTAATCCGATTCCTGGTGCCTTTCTCCTCTTGGCACCATTCTCCGATCCCAAGCTAGCGGAAGCGATTGGAATATATCCTCTGCTTATAAAAGAAAAGAAGCTCACTTTACCCTTCACCCCCCTGAAGAGCTTGGGAAAGGCGGAAACCGAGCTAAATGGCCCTCCGTTTAGCTCAAAGCTACCTCCTTTCCCAAACACGTTACCCCGCCGGCGCTCCTGCGCATCTCCGCCGATTTCTCCAAAGCCGGCCGATTCCCCGCCCAACAATTCCAGCCCCCGACCGCCCCTCTCTTCCGTTGGGAGATGAACTAATCAATATGATTCGGGGCGTTAACGCCAACCGATTTCCTAACGATCTTTTCCCGCCGGAGATGAACGCTGCGGTAATGGAAACTCGTGGGTGGATAACGGCGGCGGAGGTGAAGAAGGTGATGAGAGCAACGGAGATGGAGGCGGTGAAGTCGCGGCTGAACTCTATTCCACAGAGCCACATTTCCCAAACGGAATTCCTCTCCATCTGCCGCCATCTATCGAGCACGGAGGAGAACGCGGCAGCGATTGCGCGGTCGCTAGATGAGTGCGGCGTCGTTATTGCGTTTGGAAATCTCGTCTTCCTCCGCCCCGGCGAGTTAACTACTCTGCTCTTCTAAAAACCTAATTTTTTCCGCCAACGAAATTTAACTTGTTTAAAATTTATGTTTTAATTGAGGAAATCCATTAAACCTAAAAAATACGTTCTGTACTTGCTAAAATCATAGAAATATAACCAATTAACAATGCTTTTAAAATCTGATCGGTCAATGAACCGGAAGAAGAAGGGGTTAGTGGTTTAATGGTTCCATCGGGGTCGAACCTGATGATGTAATAAATAATAAAATTAATATAATAATATGATGATCTAACCTTAAACTTAAACACTAATTCATCCTAAAATACAAATCAAGTATCTATATTAAAAATAAGTTGGAGTTTATTTTATAAATAATATAATTCATATTTAAAATAAGATTAATTCACATATATATGTTTTTAAATTTAATATAAATAGTTTATAGTTTCTAATTTATTTTATATGTTTAGATATACTTTATACTTATGAAAAGTATCTAAATTAACTAGTTGAACCGCTGGTTCAAGCCGGTTTGTGGCTAAAACGGTTTTTACAAAATTCCAGACCGGCCAGCGGACTAGTTCACGTTTCAATCGGTTGAACCGGCTGGTCCGGTCCGATTTTTAAAGTATTGCCAATTAGACTTTATTAAGTCAAACCAACTTATGAGCAATAATCTAGATTTACATTAATAAATAACTCTAAGCTAAACTGAATGAGCTAATAAGTTAATTTGAGGTTTTGTTTGAAACAATTTTTTATTATTTTTTAGAGTAGCTTTTTAATACAAATATTATTTGAAGCAGAAATTTTTGTATTAAGAAATAGTTTTAATATCCCAATTCTTCTTTGATTTAATTTTTTTACTCACGAGCTAATTCATTTTAAAAAAATGTTAATATTAATAGGGTTCAAAGATATAAAATTTCAATAATTTCAGTATAAAATTACTAAAAATATTTAGAAATTATATTTCTCTATTTTATTTCATGTGATATTTCGTTATTTCTCATTAAAATTTTTAGTCTTTTATTTGTGTTTTCTAATAAATATGAATAAGAATCATTTTTTCTCTTTTATAATAATAAAATTTGTTCATGAGTTGGCTTAAATTTCTAAAATTATGCTCGAGGTTGAGCTCAAACTCAAGCTCCATTAATTAATCCAACTCAAGCTGATGATGACTTGAGTTCTGCTCGGCACTTTATATTATTAAAATTGATAATTTCTAAGGATTTATGTACTTATAATTTTTAATTTTTTTAATAATATATATAAAAATAAGTTTTATTTTAACTTTTAAATTTTTTCAAGAACTAAATAAGAACAAAATTTAATTAAATGCCTAAAGCTTCCCTAAAAACATGAAGATCAATATGAATTCAAATTTTTAATAAATATATAAATGAAAATCATATGATTTTAATCTGTAAACAAATTCAAAAAATAAAAAAAAATATTTACCATAAAATATTAAATATATAACTAATAAACTTAATATTATTTAAAATTAATTAAAATATTTAACTCATAGGAAATAAGAACTTAAGACTGAAACCAAAACAACCATAATTAGTAATTACAACATTGATTCCATCGTTCTACTTTTTCTCATTGCAGGTAGTGAAAGCAATTGGTAAGGTGATCCCAACGCCGTTCACCAAACAGCAGGATCAAACAGCGAAGGAGCTGAAGGAGATGGAGGCGAAGAAGGCGGAGATAGACAAGAAGGCCGTCGCCGGCGTGCGGCGAGAGCTCTGGTGCGGGATGGGCTTTCTGGCTGCCCAAACGCTAGGGTTAATGAGACTGACATTCTGGGAGCTTTCATGGGACGTAATGGAGCCGATTTGCTTCTTTCTGACTTCTGCTTACTTCATGGCTGGCTACGCTTTCTTCCTCAGAACGTCGAAAGAGCCCTCCTTTCAAGGCTTTTTTGAATGCCGATTTGCCGCAAAGCAGAAGCGGATAATGAGGAACTGTGGCTTTGATTTGAGCAAGTTTAATAAGCTTAGACTGAAGGGCTGCTTGTCTGAAAGCTGTATTTAAGAATTCAAAGAGGATTTTTGAATCCTGCAGATCCGAATTTAGTAAATTCTCTGAAAATTACAAAAATTTTGATGAATCTTTTGGCTATTTATTTCAGAATTTAAGTGTGTTAGTCTTCAACTCATTTAACTCATTGTCTGCAGGCTTTTAACTTATTGTTTGAGATTATAATTAGTGTAAGAAACACTCTAATTAATCATTAACTAGTTTAATAAATTATGATTAATATAAATTTTAATTATTTTTATTAATTAATGATTATTTAGAATTGGTAATTTAGCAAATTAATTAAATAATAATTTATGTTTAGCCAATTCGAATAAATAATAGTATTAATTTACTTAAGAAAATATCCTTTTAGTTAACAAATATTTATTAATAGAGAAGATTTATTTTTTTAATTAATATATTGATATCTAATTTTTTAAATTGCATGGTTATAATTTTAATTAATAACTTGTTGTCAAAGAAAATTAAAATAATTACATTATACTTAGTGTAAGATAATGTATCAATTAAGAATTGTTTAATATTTAATATAACTAATTATATAAAATATTTTATTTAATTAAATTAAATCACAAATAATAATTTAATCAAATTAATTAATACAAATGATTAACTCTGTCTTAATGTATGAACTTATGGTAACTAACATACCTATTTTTTGAGACTCTCCTATTTCTCAACCTTCTACATGTAATCTTAACTTTCTTTCCTCTGCGAGTGCGCGTATGGCCCTAAATCTCATAAATCCATAATACTCCTCGGTTTAGTAAATCTGAGTGTTGGCATAAAAAATGCAATCACTTCCAAATCAAGTTTACATAAGAGAACATCCATCTAGAGGTATTCATGTAATACTTAATTTGTCACTTGCCCTCCATGAAGGAGTAGTTACTCACATCTATCTATGACAGAGCATCACAAACCATGCTCATCAGCTCAGCTATAAGAGCTAGAGCATCCATCCAAAAGGATTTAGCTCACCCATCATAGTCAATCTACCATAAAGTTTGTCGCCATTGTAACCTAAACACACTTGCCCCCTCCTCCAAGGTAACATAGAGCTCCATCACAAGGCCACAAGTGGCTTCGAGACATTAGCCATCAATAACCCTCTCAGCTAAACACTTGCCAACTGACTCGTGCCTCCCCTACTTACCCTCAAGCTCTCAATAATATGAGGATTGCCCCGAGACAATGAAACAAGATTAAGAGAGCAGTCATCCTGATGCAGCGGCAGCCATGAGAAGAACCTGAATGGAAAAACCAATAAAACAGTAACTGGAGAATAGGTAATAATCTTTTGTAGTTCTTATATATTTCTATTCTTCTGTTGTAATGACATATATAGATGCCAAAACCCTGTTGGGCAAGATGGATGCTAAATAAAGGGAAGCAAACTCTAGAAGAGTATGATACTAAGTATAACAGGAAAAGTAAATAACATAAATAACAGAAATAAGGAGTAGTGTCCTTTGAGCTTGCAATGCATGTCGACATGGCTCCCTAATAAGGAGAAGGCCACATCAATCCTCCCTCGCTCCAGAGAAGCTCAACTCCGACGATATGTCTATTGGCTGACCACCATCAGGGGGATGGTAACTGTATATATCGGCGACATTAAAAGTGTATGACATCTGAATGTCCGGTGGGAGGTCGATCACGTACGCATTATCATTAATTTTGTGTATAATTGTGAATGGGCCGATTTTCCGGGGACTAAGTTTGGAATAAGTTCCTTGTGGGTACCATTCTCAATGCATTCGTAACATCACCAAGTCTCCGGTGTTGAAGACCTTGTGTCGCTGATGTAAGTCAGCCTCTTGCTTTTACTTTCTTGTGTTTCTTGAAGCTTTTCCTTGACTGTCTAAATAGTTTCTTGAACTTGAGTAATGTCTTTATGTACTTGTAGCTGACTGCTTTTTTGGAGAATAGTGGGATCCACTAGGTGGTTGGGTTGCTTAGAATATACTATTTGGAAGGGACTGCAACCTGTGGAATGGTTAAACATCAAACTATAAGCAAATTTGGCATGACTAAGGTGCTCTTCCCACCTTTGTGGATTATCTTGAACAAGACAACGTAACAGTTGCCAAGAGTTCGGTTGACAACTTCGGTTTGACCGTCTGTTTGGGGATGATACACTGAGCTCAACTTAATATCAGTGTTCAATCTTTTCCATAGTTCTCTCCAGAAGTGACTAGCAAATTTTACATCACGGTCCGAGGTCAAGCTACGAGGTAACCCGTGTAGCCGAACGAACTCTTTGAAGAAAAGTTGGGCAATGTTGACTGCATCGAACGTCTTATTACAAGGGATAAAATGTGCCATTTTGGAGAATCGGTCAACAACAACCATGATGGAGTCAACCCCCCGCTTCATTCATGGTAACCCCAATACAAAGTCAAGCGTTAAATCCTCCCAAATAAAGTCGGGTATCGGAAGAAGTAGATAAAGACCGACATTTTGGGCAGTACCTTTATTCCTTTGGCAAACAGAGCATTTTTTCACAAATCTGGTAACATCTCGGTGCAAATGTGGCCAGTAAAAATGAGATTGCAACAATTCTAAAGTCTTATCTTTTCCTGTATGAGTTGATAGTCCCCCGCAGTGGAGCTCCTTTATTAATTGAGGCTTCCAAGAAGAGTGGGATGCATAGGCTATTACCTTTAAACAAAATCCATTATGAAGAGTGATGTCTTGTTGGGGCTATCCAGATTTATGAGCATCCAAAATTCGAGCAAAATCCTTGTCTTCCTCATATAACTCTTGCAACAACTATAATCCGGTGATCTCTGTTTGAAGATGCGTCAATAGAGCTGAATGCCGATTCAGTGCATCAGCAACCCGATTAGATCATGCAGTCTTGTGTTTGATTAAAAAGCTGAATCATTGGAAAAAGACAATCCAATATACATGCATTCTGTTAATCTTCTTCTAATTGTTGATATATTGGAGAGCCTGGTTGTCGCTGCATAGAACAAAATCCCGGTGGAGCAAGTAGTGCTCCCATTATTTGAGTGCCCTCACTACCGCATACAATTCTTGCTCATACATTGACCACCTCTGCTAAGTAGAAATGAGCTTTTCACTGCAGTATTCGACGGGTTTTTCATCTTGGGAGAGGATGGCTCCGATGCCGACGACAGACACGTCGGTGTCCACTTGGAACGGTTTGTCAAAGTCAGGGAAGGCTAACATTGGAGTTGAACTGAGAGCCTTTTTTATTTGTTCAAAAATTCTCTGTTGCAATGCCGTCCAGGAAAATAAGGTGGCCTTAAGGAAATTAGTGATATGGGCCATTATGTCACAAAAATTCTTGATGAACAGCCTATAATAATTAGCCAAGCCATGAAAGCTCCTCACATCCATTAATGAACCATAGGCCAATCCCGAATTGCCAAAATAATATGGGGTGCGGTTTTGATCCCTTCCGGTGTTAGGACGAAGCCCAAAAAATTGACGCTAATAACACCCAGCTCACACTTTGATAAATTGAGGAACAACTGATTGCTGCGAAGTGCTTCTAGAATGGATTTTAGATGGCCTAAGTGATCCAATATAGTAGAGCTAAACACTAAAATGTCATCAAAATACACTATGCAAAATTTGTCTAAATATGGCTTAAGAATGTCATGCATAAGCTGCATAAATATAGAGGGGGCATTACACAACCCAAAGGGCATAACCTTCCATTCGAATAGTCCATCCACCATTTTGAAGGAGGTCTTCCATTCGTCCCTGGGTCGGATACGAATTTGATGATAGCCGCTCCTCAAATCTAGTTTGGAGAAAATAGTCAAACCAGCAAGCTTGTCCAGGAGATTGTTAATCCTAGGAAGTGGAAACCTGTACTTAACGGTGATGTGATTAATAGCTCTACTGTCGATGCACATGTGCCAATGTCCATCCTTTTTGGGAACAATCAATGCTGGAATAGCGCAAGGGCTCAAGCTTGGTTGGATGAATTGTTTCTGCAATAGCTCTTGTACAATCTCCCTTAGGATGGTGTGTCCTTGCGAACTCATATGGTAGTGTGGAAGGTCGGGCATGACAGCACCGGGTATGAGTTCGATTTGGTGTTGAATATTTCGTAGGCCATGTAGGTAATGTCGAGGGCAGCTCCAAGGCTGTGATATCACCATATTCCTCAATCAGTTGCTTCACTTCTGGAAACTGGGTTGGATCAGTCTGTTCTGATACTTCATCAACGATCAAAGCTAGCATTATGTAGTTCACCTCCTCCTTAAGTTGGAGGAGGGTATGTCCAGAGACAATGCGAGCTAATGTAAGGTTGTTAACATCTGCCTTTCCTTGAATTTGAGATGCATTGATGAATTTAATCTTTCTCCCCTTCCACTCAATAGTGTAAGTATTGGCTCTACCATCATGAATCACTCCACTATCATACTGCGAAGGCCGACCAAGAATCAGGTGGCATACGTCCATTTCTATGACGTCTCAAGTTACTTGACACAAATAACTCTTGCTAATTGTAAATGTAACCTTGCAGAATTCTGAAATAGTGAAGTCCACACCTTTCTTTACCCAGCTAATTTTGGATAGGTGAGGGTTCTTGGAAGTCTTTATATGAAGAGCTTTGACCACCGCCTTGGAAATAATATTCTTAGTACAGCCACTATTGATTACGACGTCACAAACCTTACCGTTAATTGTACATTTGGTTCGAAATAGACTGTTTCTCGGAGTTTCAATTGGTTTGCGCAGGGCTAAGAGTATCTACTCCAACACACCAAGGATCGGTTCCCCCTCATCTGCTAACAATTCTTCAATTGGTTCTTCCACGTCCTCCCCAAATCCGGACCGATCCACCTCTTCTACACCTTCCATAAGCTGCACTCGATGTCTGTTGGGGCATTCATTGGACTTATGGCCTGGTTGTAGGCATTTAAAGCACTTGATAGCAGCATGTTTAGCATAGGGATTATCTCGGCCCTTATACCCTGGCCTAGCTGCTGTTTTAATTTCTACTGGAGGATTGTTCACCGGAGCAGGGGAAGTCACTGGATTCTTGGATTGTGACGTTGCCGATTTGGATGGAACTAGGATTTCCTTCCTGAAACGAGCGCCTGGGTAAAGATATGCGGTAAGATCTCTGAATTTGTGCTTCAACCTTATGGGCGAAGTTCACTGCCTGGGATACAGACCATACCGAATTGAGCTCTAATTTTTATTGAAGCATATCTTTCAACCCGCTAATGTAGCGAGCCACCAATTTATTTTCAGATTCGGCAAGATTGTCGTGGGCGCTAAGCCGATAAAATTCTTCAATATATTCGCTAACAGTCTGTTGCCTCTATCTACACTGTTGATACTGGAGATACAAAGATTGTTCAAGATATGTAGGTAGAAAATGTCGTTGCATCAACAGTTTCATGCAATTCCAATTGCAGATAGTATCTCGCCCCTCCCTCTGTCTAGTTTGACACAGCTACATCCACCAGGTGCTTGCTGCTCCTTTGAGTCGATAAGCAACGTATTTCACCTGCTTGTCCGGACTAATCTCCATATAGTCAAAGAAGTTCTCCACCGCCCTTCCCATTCCAGGTAGTCTTCAATGTGAAGCCTACCATCAAAAGAGGGAATATCCAATTTTAGTCGGACACCCTCAGGTTCGAGACGATGTTGCTGGCGTCACCTTGCTCAATTAAATACAGGACGATAGTTGTTTTCATCGGTGTTGGAATGCTCCTATTCCGGACGCTCGTTGTTGTCCGAATTTGAGAATTCTGGGAGGAAGGTAGGCACCTATCTTGGCACCGGATTGGTGTGTCCCGGGGCCCTATAGCCCGGTATGGTTTCCAGAGCCACTAGACGAGCTACTGGATTGGTAGCTGTTCTTATTTGCTGCAACTCGTCTCGTATTTCACCAGCAACAACGCCTTCAAACTCCGATCGTCATCGAGTCTGGGTTGGCTGCTTCTTTCGGCCATTTCCATGGTAAACTAGCATTGATGTAGCGGTAGCCACGAGAAGAACCTGAAAGGAAAACCAATAAAATAGTAACCAGAGAATAGGTAATAAGCTTATGTTGTTCTATATTTTTTTATTCTTATGCTGTAATGACATATATATGCCAAAACCCTATTAGGCAAGATGGCTGCTAAAAAAAGGGAAGCAAACTCTAGAAGAGTATGGTATTAAGTATAACAGAAAAAGTAAATAACAGAAATAACATAAATAAGGAGTAGTGGCCTTTGAGCTTGCAGTGTGTGTCCACATGGCTCCCTAATAAGGACATGGCCACATAACATCCATTAAGTCAATCAGGGCATGACATGTGTTTAAGGAAGTCTATATTGAGAGTCCTTATCTTATCTTTTTTTTTTTTCTTTTTTTTTTTGTATTTTTCCTTGTAGCCCTTAGATCACTATAAATAAAAGGTAATCAAATACTGATAATTTGGATCTGTATCTTTTGACACTTGTATTATAGAATTTGAGCTAGTGGATTCCTTCCTACATGGTTTTCCCCTCTCTTTCTCTTCATTCTCACATAGATTCTCAGATGTATCACTAGAGCTCACCTGCTAATAAGATCGAATGTCACCCACACACAAATTTGGATCAAACAGCAAGCACCATTTGCATTAGTAATTTAATCATAATCATCGATCTTTAACTGTACATGACATCTCATGCATTATATATATTCGTCACTTCCATAATGGTTAACTAGGAACAAAGATAGCATTATTTCCATATAAATCTTCTTAAATAATAATTAATGAACAAAACCAGCATTAATACTTCTTATGCAACTTACAGGATTGTATTTTTCACTTCAAACAATCTTCTGCTGAAATCGTTAGTTTCCCAATGCCTTCAGTACTTCATACTGTTATAAATTTCTTAATTTTACCACGAATGCCTTTTAATCCCAGCCATTATTTAATCAACTATGTCATAATGTGGTAAAATCATATTTACATTTTTTGTAATGTAAATTTTTATCTGTAGTAGGATTCAAAAGTTTGTTTGACAGATGTTTGTTAACAAAATAAAATTCTTTGTTCATGTTATCTTTTAAGAAAATAAATTAAACTTTATTTATTTAAGCTTTATATTAGATTTCTAATTTTTAGGAAAAGTTTGTGAGGATGGCTAAGGCTTCATTTGGAACGGCTTTCCAACTGCTTCTTAAAGCAGTTTTATTATACAAAATTATTAATTTTTTGTAATAGAAAGCTGTTTAAAGAAACAGAAAAAAGCCGTCCCAAACTAAGTCTAAGATTTCATTTGGGATAATTTTGTTAATGTTTTCTAAAGCAGTTTTTTAGTATAAAAATTTCTATTTCTAAAAATTTTTGTACTAAAAAATTACTTTAGAAAGTGGTATAAAAACTATCCTAACCGAAAGAAACATAAGAAATTTCTTCTTAATAATCAAGAATTTTTATACATTTTGTCATTGAGAACTCAATATGAATGAGTTGATTTTGTTGTAATTATCAACATCCAAATAGAAGAATTCTTATAATATGTTTTGAAATATTGTTGATTATATGTTTTGTGTTTGCTAAATTATAATAATTGTAAAAGCAGCCTTTGTACTATATATATTCAAGTTGCTTTCTCCTTAGATAAGTGTATTTCATGTCATCAGACAAATGGAACTCTCTTAGCTTGAAATTGCATAATTCATGAAAGTTTTTAATGTTTGTTACTAAACATATTAGATAGGACATTGTATAAGATGGACAATATGACAAGATATGAGTTTCAAATGAAATTCACATAGTGCTTGTTTTATACAAAGGACTTTTTGTAAGAAAATAAAGAACAAATAGCCCATTTTGTAGGAGATTGGAAAGCCACCCATTGGATGATTTTACTTGAATAAGTTGCCGGCGATTAGGTGACATGCCCAGGTCATTAGCTTGTGGTTGACCCGGACTCTCACTTGATATTTTTAATTGACCTATTGTAATTTTTTTTTTTGGGGCAGATAATTTACTCCTTAAGAACTTACCATCACAAAAAGTCTAACTCATCTCACAAGGAAATATGAAGAAATATAAGAAAAGACATGATATTTTAACATCTCCTAAGTACACAAATAGGAACTAGATAAAAAAAATGCAAACAATCCATAATAAAAGCTAGGTGCAACTGAGTCCATAATAAACTTAAAGAGAAATAAAGCTTAAAGGGAATCTGTGCTCTACCTATAGTGCAACATAGCCTAATTTTAAATGAAAATGTTATTTTACTAATGGATTTTCAAATTTCTTTAAGGGTCCAAGAACTACAAGAAAAGAAGTGTTTACCGTCGACGAAATAATGAAATTACTGAACGACAAGAGGGGGGTGAATTCGATGATTAAAAACTTCTTTTAATGAAAAGAAATATCTTTTTATGACTTTATGCGGAAGCGAATTTCATTCACAATAAAAAGATATATAATCAAATTCATCCACGCAATTAACCACAATAAAAATAAATGCGGAAATAAAGTGCAGAAAAATAAAGGAAAGAACACACCAAGATTTTTATAGTGGTTCGGTCAAACCATGACCTACGTCCACTCCCCGGAGGCACCCTCCGAGTATTACACTAAACCTTTAGTGATTCTCCTTTAGCTCCCACAGCTAGGCGGAGAAGCCCTTACACAATCACTTCCACCTTCCCCGGTGCGGCGGAGGAGGAGCCGGGTCCTTTGACACCAATGAGATCTTCTTCTTCCCAAAACTTCCTTCAAGACGAACCTTGAATCCGATGGTACTGAGGTGCAAGCTCGTCGGAGCAACCGTGTGATCTCCTTCACACTCCCTTGAAACCCCCTCCAAGGATCTTCTCCCTCTCTCAAACTTCACCCTTTCCTCTCTCCCTTTCAAGTCCTCTCTTCAAGTTTTCTCCAAAAGAACAAAGACACAGTGGCTGCCAAAAGACTCTTACAAAGTCTTATGAGAGTGCTTAAATAGAGGGCTCAAAAAACCCTAAAAATACTCAATTCGGGCGTCAAATATCGTACTGTACGATCGCAAGATCGTCCAATACGAAGTGCAGAAATTGACCTGTTAGTACTGTACGATGTCCTGTACGATGTGCTGTACGATCCAGTTCGTACAGTACGATCCAGTTCGTCCAGTACGATCTAAATGACAAATTTCAGCCGTTTTGATTGAATAATCTCAGGATTAACTTAGGCAATATTTTAAACATCGTACAGTACGATTATGATCGTACAGTACGATTATACAACCTTTCAAATTCAAATTTTTGCCTAATTTAATGGACGGCGGGCTTTCTAATTATAACAGATCGTACAGTACGATGTGGTGATCGTACAGTACGATTAGTTATATTCAAAAATAATTTTTCCAGGAAAAATAAAATATTTTAATTTATTTCTGTTACACCAGATCGTACAGTACGAAATAAATTCGTACAGTACGATGAACAGAAAAGTTAAAATATTTATAATCATTTTTTGCTCCCTCTATTTGTGTGCATGATCAACAAACTAACATACATCATTACAAGACTTGACTCAATAAATGAAAATTACAGACTCATTTAATACGACCAATTCTATGCAATCTTGAGCCTTGAATCTTCAAAGAACGGTGCATGATGTACCTGAAATATTAGTCAACATAGAAAGACATATGCACTGCAAATACTAGGAGAAATAAGAGATTAATAAATATTATTTGTTATCATCAAAATCATAAACTCGGAAGCCCGAGTTGTAACAAATAATTCTACTGATAGTTTGATATTCATTCTGTTGGATTCAATAGTTTGATAGGAGAGGAAGGAAAGAGAAAGAAGAGAGAGAGAGAGAGGATTTGGAGGCCAAAGGGCTATAATTGTTTGTCGAGCCACTTAAAGAATTTTTTAGAGCACAAGATAAACATTTGAACTCTTATCTTTGATTTCACTTCTAGCAAGTTAGTTTTTGTGATAGTTATATAAAAGGCTTAAAACACTACTTTGGATATTCTTTTTGAATTTAAAATTGGAATGAAAAAAATTTAGTGGGTATGTTTATATAGTAATGTGAATTATTGTAGGTTATTATGGTAGTTCATTCATCATCAAAATTACATATTAAAATCATAATTACTTACTATTGCATTAAAATTGTGTAACTCATGAGATGACATTTAAGGAGCTCTAAATTCTGAATTGTGATAAGTGCACTCTCTAATATGATACAAAGTCACTATCTGTTACCACTACAAAAAATTGCCCCATTACGGCGTATTTCCGACGGCTTTCTGACAAATTATGATGAAATATTTCCAACAACTTTTCAAGGGCTTTTCTGGCGGATTTGCCTGCAGATTTACAAAGAAATATTTCTAGCAAATTTTAAAAATTTGTGATATGTTAACGATTACTAAGCTAGTTGTGCTCATCTTGTGATATTTTCTAACATTTCAGGAAAAAAGATAGGGCTCAACGGAGTACAGAAAGTAGAGTAAGAGTCCTCTGATTCTGAATAGTTAAGTTACTCTTTTGTAATATGCTATTGATTTGAATGATGTATAGGTTATATATTCATTGACTTATTTTTTATTCTTTTTTTGTTAAAATAAATGAAATGACATTTAGTTTGGTATTATTATTTTAGATTTAATAGTTAGCTCTGGTTTATTATGCATTGAAGTTAAGCTAAAATATGGCTTTAGGCATTCAATCCTTCCATTAGATCATGGGGCGTCATAGGGTGGTATTAGAGCAATAAGAAATGAATTGTAATCAAAGCTATAAGAAATGATCTGTAGTCATAGGGAGGAGTTGAGAGTTGGTTTTATTAACAATATTATGATATGAAAAATATATGTGAAATTTAAATTCTCCCTTTCTATATAGATTAAAGTTTTTCTATATCACGAACTCCCAAGTTCAAGAGGTAGCTGATTAATAAAGTTTTAGTCAAGTTATTACAGTTAGAGCAGTCAAAAACGGGTCACGGGTCGGGTTCAGGTCCAACCCAAAATTGACCCGACACTGTTCAACCCGACCCGGATTTACAAACGGGTCGATTTTCTGAACCCGAACCCGACCCGCTTCGGGTTCGGGTCAACCCAAACCCGACCCGTTTCGAGTATATTTCATTAAAAATTTTTTATTTAATTTAATTTATTTAAATCTAAATCAAATTAAGGTAAGATTTACTTCAATTAATTTAAAATAAATCAATATTAATTTAATTTGGGCAACAATGTTTATAATTTTTTGAAATATCATTTACTTATTTCATAAAAATCCTTTAAAATCCTCCTAAATTAATTAAAACCGGGTTGATTTCGGGTTTCCAGGTCAACCCGAACCCCACCCGGTTTTACAAACGGGTCGAAATCCCTAACCCGAATCTGACCCGGTTCGGGTTCGGGTTGACCCGAACCCGAAATTTTCGGGTCGGGTTTTCGGATCAGGTCAAATATTGACACCTCTAATTACAGTTCAGAGTACTGTGGAGTGCACAAATTTACATAAAGTTGAAAGTAAATACGAAGCCCCCTTCCTCATAAAAGTTCAGAGGCACAAGAACTGATCACCCAAGTTCTTGGTATGGCCGGACACTTATCCTACCAAGTTTGCAGGGAATTAATCCAAGTCAATGAAAAATCAACAACCCATCCATTTTCTTTCCATCTATAAATGAAGGGAAATATAGAAGTCGTGGTAAATTAAACAATCCAACCACTGCAAAAATGATCCAGTACTAGAAATAGAAGACTCGATCAACAACATAAAAGGATCCAACCCCACCAAGCAGAAGCTACCACACCATAAGATAAAAGGAACACTACCACCAACCAAATCAGGCTAGAAAAGAACCAACAAATAAGCCAGCCAGGATTGAGTGCAAACATACCACAAACAAAGTAAAGACAAGACACAACTAGTTAGGACAATTCACACCCTGGTCAAAATACATGCACCAAAATTGAGACATAATATAACAAAAACCAAAACCAGGGATAGCCAATGGCTGAGTTAGAAAATCGTTTTTAAAGGGGGCCCAAATTTTATAAAAAAAAAAATTCCCTCAATTTTTTCATCAGGAATGAGACCGACATGGGCAGTTTAAAAATTTTTTTAAAAGGATTGAATACTAAATAGAAGATAGAAAATAATTATAAATTATAGCGTAAGCTCTTCATATTTTAAAAAAGATTAATAATAACATAATTATCAATACAATCCAATATTTCATTCTCAATATGAATGAGTAAAGTATCATTCATTTACTAATCTCCAATCATATTTCACAGTCGAGTTTTAATGATAGCCATTGTATAAAATGTTCTTTTTACTTTTGATGTTGTAATTGATAAAACTAAAGCGAGTTTTAATAGCATGAAAATACGAGGATATAAAATATCCTTCTTGTTACGTATTATTATCTAAGCCAATATCTTTTAGCAAGAAAATTGTGGATCAGACTACATATCAATTATATAAGTTTCAAACTGATTGTCTAGAATCGCCAATTCAGCAGGACTAAAATCACATAGATGAAGATGTACCATTCGAATTAATTTGTTTTACTGAATGCACAAAAAGACTTATTTGGATTCAAACAAGCAATAGACAAAATTAATTCAGACAATATATAGCCCAAAGCCACAAAACCCCAAACACAAAAGCAAGTGCCAAACAGGATCGCCCCCAATTAACAAAAACTAGAAAAGGTAGCCGGAAAGAAACCCGAAGATGAAAATAAAAGGGAGGAAGCATTCAGCTCAGACAAGTGTAGTATCATTAGTGTCCAATCTTTGAAAAATTTGCCGAACAACAGCCAACATGGGCCAAATACCAACAATATCATTAGGTTCCCTTATTGTTATTCTTCTCCCACCAGCATACTTTGTTATCACAAAACTGGTGAACCAAAGCATTACACATCAGATAACAGCATGAAAGAACTGATCACGTACTTAGATAAATTATACAATCTAACTCCATAAGTGGATACTTGAATGAACCATCACTTTCTGATATACTTAGCATCAGACCGATTAGATAACTAGCACAATATAAAGTCTCTATAGAAAATCTCTTCAAACTTCAGTAGAGTTGATGCGACATAGAAATTTCTCTGAACTTTCATTTATTTTGTAATTTATAGTTTATTTCGACCTCGTCTGTAAGGATATCTTTGACCAAGAATTTCATATTGTTGAATGATGAACGTAATTTAAATTCCATCATACTTCTCTCTGAGTAACCAGTTGTCTTTCTTCTGTTTCTTCCTCTCTTTCCTCTCCCTTTCTTACTCGTCTTATCTCATCCTATCCTTCAGTTATTTTATCTGTTTCTATCATTAATGGAAGAGTTTAGCTATCTTCGAAAGAATAACAAAAGATGATAACTACAGAAACCTTTCATTTTTTGCCATTACAAAGTTCCTGCGTGGACTTCATCAATTAAAGAAGAGAAGATATGTTATACATATATAGTGGATAAGTTATATATATAGAGGGAAAATTTTAAATATTTATTTAAATTAATTTAGGGAAACTAAGATTTTGTCTGAGATGGCTACAACTTTTTATAAAATTAGTTGAAAAGCTGCCTTTAGATTTTTTTTTTCTTTGAAAGGTGCTATAAACAACAGCTACTTAATAATTGCAATATAAAAACTATGCATTATAAAAGTTGTACCAAATGGACACTAAGGCTTCGTTTGGGACGGCTTTTTTACTGCTTTCTAAAATGGAGTTTTAGTACAAATTTTTTTATTTTTTTATTAAAACTCCGTTTTAGAAAGCAGTAAAAAAGCTGTCCCAAACAAAGCCTAAGGCTTCATTTCAGACGGCTTTTCTTTAATTTTTGTACTAAAACTCTGTTTTAAGAAGCAATAAAAAAGCCGTTCCAAACGAACCCTAATTGCAGTTTAAGGTGAACGACATCTATTAACTCTTAATGTTGATACTTGCTCTCAATAAAATGATCTTTGATATTAAATTATACAATCTCTTATGTTATCTTCCCACTAAAATATATATAAGTTTGGTCTCTTGGGTATAGTTAAGTGGACTTTGAATGGGTAGGCACCAATCTTTAGAAGGAAAATGCATCAATAGGTCAAATGAATTTTATCGATTGAGTGTGAACCGTTAAGTTTTTTTACTGATATGATAAATATATCTTTCAATTGTATTTTTTTATTCTTACTTTTATGTTTTTTTTTTCATAGCTTTTTGATCATAATGTTATAGAAAAATTCAAGGGCATTATTTATTGTAATTTATTTGAAAAATAATTTTTAAGAAATATGTTAATTATCTTTTCATCTCTAATTTATGCATGATTTATAGTCTTTGCTAAAAGAAAAAGGGAATGAAAAATAAGGAATAAGTGAATAACATCTTTATTCTCTTATGTGTTTTATATAACATCTACAAACTTATTTTTAAGCAAAATAGGAAAAAAAATGAAAAATAATTTATTTTTTATAAATAATGAGGAAGCATGTTAAAAACTAATAGAGATTTTTGTACATCTAATAACTATATATATATTAGAAGATTGTTTGTTCATGATATTGAAAGATGTGTTTCTTTTGAGATCAAGTAATTGAGGCTTCTTATGAGACGACTTTCTTGCTGTTTCTTAAAGCGGCTTTTTAGTACAAAAAATTTAATTTTTGTACTAAAAAGCTGCATTAAGAAGCAATAAGAAAGCCATTCTAAACGAAGCATGAGTGAAGATAAACATGGAATCAAACACTCCCTCCTCAAATGAAGAGAATTTATCTTAATAAGCTTGGTTCACTGTTGATGAATACCAATTTGAAGAAAGACAATTGCACTATTATTGTTGCAATGAATAATAGAAGAACCATTACAAATAATTTCTAAAACGATGAGTAACATTAAAATCCAAAGTAACAAGTCATCAAATATTTGAGGGCGTGATGTTTAACCTTAGCAATGGATGATTAATGGTGAGATAAGCAACCTCTTATAGAGAAGTCCCATCTATGAAAATAGGATGATACTAAGGTTCCCAATGAGTGGAGGAAACAATAGATTAGTCTTGTTGGCACGATGGGGAAGACCATAAGGTGTATGTTAATAATGGGAGAGCAAGTAGTTTATATGAGAAGATCTCGTGTTGTAATGAGAGAGATTTCAAGTTTTGCTACGAGATAATCATCTCTTTCCATACCATCCTCAGAGAAAAAAGAAAAAGGCAAAATCCGCGGAATTGACATTTACCGGAAGATTCTAGTCCGTCGAAAAAAAGCTCATTAAAAAAAGGAAAATCGGCGGAAAAGTTTTCATGAAACATATTTCCGATGGATTTCTGGCGGAACAACACAGCTGAAAATCATACATTTTCCAGTATTCCCTAGCAAAATGTTCAACCATAAATTTTGGCAATTTACTTGCGAACAATCAACTGAAATTTCTAGCAAAAAAATTCGCTGATAATTCAACATAAATTCTGGCCAACATTTTGCCAGAATTTCCTGTAGACATTCATTCGGAAAGCTTTCAGAAAGTCTGGCATAAACGCTTTGTCATAAATCTATTTCAAATTTGTTGTATTGTCATTTCCAACAAAAAATCCATAAAAAATCTACCAAAAATATGTATTACAAAAAAAAAAACCACATCAAACCAATTTTTTAATATTTCAACATAGCAGTCATATCAATTACTCAATTATTCTATAACACAAATATTTTACAATTGTCAGACACCTTTAAATTAAAAGTATAATTCTTATATATTGCAAGACCGATGAAGTGTTCATAGGCACAAAAAATATAGTATGCAACTATATCCTCGCTCTCCCCCTCGACCGATGTAGGTCCACAAAACTATTCCCCATTCTCTGAGGCTTTGCCAATATCTGCATGTACATGTTTACTTGTAATTTTCAATATGCTCTAGTTTTGTTGTAAGGACAGCCACATGTTGGGTATTCAAACTCTCCTTGCTGCTTGTAAAGAAGCTAGAGGCACCAAAGGACTGTCCCTTGTATATGTAGGTTTGTGTGCCTAACACATAACTTCTTCTCATCTGCATTCTGCCTACCGTTTGCATTCAAATGTGGCAGTTGGAATAATCTGTTGAGGATCCCTCACCAACTCTAGCCTAGCTCTCTCGAAGTCATGATAATCATCCTACAAAATATAACAATGCCGTTGAATAATAAAATGCACTTGCTAAGACATGGGAAGATAAATATATAGATTTGAAGAAGACAGTTGGAACCAATAAAAGATGTATTTGAAGTGCCTAATGATATGATTTTTATGATTTTATTTTATTTTTACTTGTTAAGATTTTTGAGGTGATTTCAAAATTAATTTTGACATTACTTCTGATAGAGATTCTTGGTTATTGATTCATGAACTAATTTAATTTGATGTATTATAGGTATGATTTTGTTTTCAACATACTCTATCAAACTGATATTGAAATGTTGAGGATGACATTTTTCAAAGGTGTGAAGATTGTAAATATCCAAAAGTTTAAAATAAATTTGTTTAAAAAATATGTAAATATGATCCAGTAGGTAGTGTTGTGGCATTGGGCTGGCAAGCACAACAGTGCCAGGAAAGCGCAGTAGCAACGCTGAGCTCTATATTCCACAATAATTATGGGGACTACTATAAGAAACTTACTCTTTACCAGCAGCTTTTTCGACAGACAATTTTCAATAGAAATTCTCACATAATTATTGTCAAAAATTTAATTTTTTGTCAAAAATTATTCGGTAATCAAATCAGACTAATTTTTAGATAGATATTTTATTGAAAATGTTATTTAAATTCTGACGAAATATTAGTTGAAATTTTTTCCGTGAAATGATCTATTTCATCCCAAGGCCCCTTCCCTCTCCCATTTCGCATTATTTCCTCTCCCAAACACTTCTCTCAGCTTCTCCATCGCCTATCATCGTTCAAGGTGATTTCTAGACCGTTTAGCTCCATTTCTTCGAGATTTGAAAGGTAAAACTTTATCTCTTTAATCATTTTAATTTGTTTTTCAAGATATCCTTTAAATTTTGTTAAAAATTCCTTTTTGTTATATTTTAAACTGCACATAAATTGTACAGTAGTGTTCTTGATACTTTATAGCTTATTAGACTTATATTTTTATATGAATATTTATATGATTTACATTTTAAATTTACAAATCATAATCATCTTAATTATAGTCAGGTGTTCTTGATACTTTACAACTTTTAGTTATGTGGTCAAATTTGAATGATATATTTTTTATCACACCTTAATGTTAGCTTGGTCTTTGAAATTATGCTTCTTTGATAGAGGAACTTGTGGTTTTCTATTATATAGATGAGCTTCTTTGTTAACTCTTATGTTACTTGGTGAGCTATGAATTTTTTTGACATAACTCAAAAATTACTATATAGTTTTACTTGACATATTATATGCTTGGATTTAATTTTTTATAATAAATTGTTAGACTTCGCCTATTTTTGTCTAATTAGGTTGGGATTAGTTGATGTAAGGATCCAATTACCACATTGATTGTTAAGCCCTTTGTGCCCAATGAGAAGAGTATTACCTCTCCATCATATCAGATAGGCTTGGTTGTACTATTAGCTTCTCTGAGTGGAGAAATTATTACATGCGGAGTTCAGACTGTAGAACTGTCCGAATTTTGTGATGGTACACAGTAAATACACAACAAAAAATAAAATTGTATGTTTGTTGTGTATTTACTGTGTACTCTCACTGAATCTGGATGGTTCTCCTATCTGAACTCCGCACATAATAATCTCTCCTCTGAGTGTGGTGGCATTGAAATTGAAGAGAACTGAGACAAGGTGAGTATGAAATAATAGTTGATGTTGGTTGCTTCTCTTTTCATGCTTCTTTTTCTTTTATTGGTATGCATTAAGGTAATAGAATAGATGTGGATATCGACATTGCAAGTTAAGGATTCAATTGAGACATTTTTTTTGTTGTTAGGAAGAGTTTGTGCTTTCTAAATAAAAATTGCTTGAAAAATTCACTTCTTATGTTGTTTTCCTTAACATCAGAGAGCTATTTTATATGAAGATGCAACACTTTATGTTTTTGCATTTCTTATAGGTTTGGTTATATATATATATATATATATAGGGGAAACTCACAGAGGGGCCTACGCGTTAATTAAATGATAAATAGTACAAAGTCCTTAAAAGCAGTGGCGGAGCCAGAAATTTTGTTGGGGGGGGGGGGTTAACGAAAGCCATTCTCGAGAGCGTGGCTCGTGAGTCACGGGAGATGAGTAAAGGGGAAAATGAACCATTGATGCTTTTCATGTGTCTAGGAAAAAATGTTGGTGGCTTATCTGGATTAATAAATAGCTTTAAAAGAAATAATTACACAAATTAGAGAAGGATTTCTCGTTGGAAAAATTGTTGCTCTATTAAGCCACTAAAACAATCGGCTTTAAGCTCCTTTAGGCTTTTAGTTTTAGCTTTAGTATGGAAGTGGGGAGAGGAGTTGAATATACATAGTATTGATTTAGTTAGGTGTGCTGTCATGAGTGCGTGGCTGCAGCATTTTCGTTGCTAAAAAAAATCGAGGAAATTCAAAACTCTTCACAATAATTAAATAATTGGGTGGTAATTTAACATTTAAGAATTAATATTAAATAATAAATAATTAGTTAACCATGAAATTTTTAATAAAATCATATTTAAATAGTTAAATATTTTAAATAATAATTAATCTAATAGCCTTCAACTCTGAGTCAAAAAAAAAATTTCATCATTATTTCCACAATGGAAAGTCATTCCTCCCTCTCCCTTTCAATATTTTAACCCATTAGTCTTTAACTCTCTAAGCTTTAAGCATTGCATGATATCAGCAGAAAGTGGATTGAAGACATAAAATAGAAAAAAGTATGTAATAAATAAAATGAGAGCTGTCACCTTTTACAGAGCTGCTATAAATCAACTTTTTACTCCTCTATCTAAGATTTTTTTTTAGGGGGGACACGTGCCCCCCCCCCCCCCCCCCCCCCCCCCCCCTCCCTCCGCTTGTGCTTAAAAGGACCTCACGCTCTTTACTGCTCAAAAGAGCTACAAAATGAAAAGCCAAAGAACCAACGAGCACAAGATCCCTACTACACAAAAGTACAAGAAAACCTAAGTATATTCTACGGTGCTTAAGCGCAAGCAACCAAAAAGAGGGAAGAAAAGAAAAAACGAGCTTGAACGATCTACTTCCCAGTAAAAAACCTATAAGCCTTAAAACCTGCATAATAAAAAACCCACAAGAACAAAACATTGCCCACCAAACAGCAGAAAAAAACACTATAATAGCAAAAAGTAAAGAAATTGTAAACTCAAGGATATAACCAGTAAAATTTGTGATGGCAGTAGTAAGATGACCTCCACTGGATGCGAGTAAAACACCAACCTGAGGGGTGATCAGACAAAGACCGGAAGGAAGCATGCGGGAAGTCCAACCAGCCAACCAAATTAAGATTCCCAGAACCATAAACAAGCTTAAAACACACAGCTGGAAGCAACCATAAACCAACATGTTCCTAGGAAAAACCCACCACATAGCCAGCTTGTAAGACAAAATACTCCTACTCCACACAAGAAAAAGCTGCGGATACCAAATATACTTATATAAAACACAATTCCCACTGACATTATAAAGCCCAGGCTGCATCAAATCAACTAAACGACAAGTAGTATGAGTGCTCAGATTGAAGATCCACCAAATAAACCAAAGCTGCCAGCACCAAATGAAGACGGTAAAAAAGCTAAAATCATTATGAGCACAACCCACCAAAGCGAGAGCCACCTCAAATAACAACTCAGCAATAAGCCAAAAACCACAAGGTAAAACAACCTTAGCAAGAAACATCAACCAGAAAAAATAGAACCCACTATAGGAACCCGAAGAAACATAATGCCTCAACTTGCAAAACCACAGGCAGAGCAGGCTAAAACTAGAAGGGAGCATGGAAGCCGCAAAAACACCCCAAGGAAGAAAGGGATAAAACCACAAGAAGCTACATATCATAGTAAAATTACTAGAATAGCAATGCAAATCAGCAAGAGAGCCCCACAAAGAATAGGAAACCCATAACCACCAAAATAGAGTAAAACAACCAAAATTAACAGAAGACATAAGGTAAACCGATTTGATCCAATCTAACAAGACCCTGCACATGAACGGGCAATTGAACAAGAGATAGATCATTAATGCCATTAAACATAGTACCCAAGATAGCCAAAGCCTGCGCACAAGCATTCCCCTCTTCCAGAATGATCGAAAAGGAGTAAGTAAAGGAATTCAACACCTCTATAATATTTCTCCGAATGTAAAATAGGGTAGAGGTACAAATATTATCATCTTTATCATGACAAAAATTTAAATCATAATAAGGACCTGCCTCCAAAACAATATTATTAAGAAAAAGAGAAGCACATAAATTTAACCAATGAAGAACACCAGAGAAAAAAAAAACATAGTTAGTATCACCAACATTCTCCGAGCCAGCAAAGCCCGAAATGTAATTTCCCATATGATCTCTAATAAGACCACCACAACCAAAGATGTTTCCAACTTTAGCACAAGCCACATTCAATTTAAAATATTTAGGAAGATGCTTACACAAATTAGTGAAAATAGTCCTGATTTGAAACTTATCCATCTCCCAATTAATACCAAAGAAAGAAAGGGTATAAAAATAGTTCTTAAAATTCTTCATAGAGAGCAAATTGGTAGAAGAAAGAGCAGTCACTTTATCTTTAATTTTATGAATGATTCTCTGATGATTCATAACAACCCCATTGAAACGAGAGTCATTCATCTCCAACCAAAGGAACCAAAATATAAGAGAGGAAATAACATTTCTAACATGACCTTTAGACTTAACAAACCAAAGGTCAAGCAACTGGTAAATAAAACTAGAAGTATCATATAAGTTAAGTTGAAACAAGTCGTCAAAAAAAGTCCAAACCTTAAAAACAATGGGCCAAGAGATAAAAACATGATGTATATGATCTACATGGAAACAACATTGGCATTTAGAGGGAAAGGTAAAACCTCTATTCCTCAAATTATCTTCAGTAGGAATAAGCATGTGAAGAATTATCCATATAAAAACAGAAACCGTAGAGGAAATACTTTTATGCCAAATCATTTTAAAAAGCTTAGAAGTTTCCTTTTTAGTTCTAAAAGAATGCCAAGCATGTTTAATACTGAAGGAACCATCTTTAGTACAAGAGTAAAGTAATACATCCTTCAAATTGCTATTAATAGGGACCTTTAAAACAAGCTGAATAATGCGATCAAGGAAAACAGCAGATAGCTTCTCCAAATCCTAGCCATTAGAAGAAAAGAAATAATTAACCTTCACCTTAGAAATAGAAAAAGTGTTTAATAAAGAATCAATCAAATAACCATTAAGCCACCTATCTTGCTAAAAGAAAATGTTTCCATTATCAAGACCCCAAACTAAAGAAGTCTTCACGTTCCATTTAACCAAATAGATATGATGCCAAACTTTAGAATGGACTTTAGAGAAGCTACACATGGAAGGATGACTCCCCCCATAATATTTGGCCCTCATAAAATTGGCCCAAAGGCTCACATTGGACCTAAGGTTAAACCACAGCTTAAAAGAAAAAGAAGAAGCCGTATCAGCCATAGTTTTACACCCTAAAGCACCTTCTTGCAGAGTACCACAGCAACCACCCAAGATTTCCAATGAATCTTAGGGTTATTTTTGGTACCATTCCAAAAAAATTTATATAATTCTATCAATTTTAAGACAGACATTCTTAGTAGGAAAGAGAGTTTGAAAACTATAGACAGGAATAGAGCAAAGAAAACTTTTAATAAGAGTGAGATGGCCACCAAAGCTTAAAAAATTTGAATCCCAAGAAGGCAATCTATTCTGAACCATAAAAATTAAATCATCAAAAAGAAAAGACATCTTTCTACCCTTAAAAAGAGGAATGCCAAGATATTTTAAAGGCAAATCACCTTGAGTAAACCCAGTAAGATACTTAATATCCACAATCCGATCAAGAGAAACATTCTTAAAAACAATAAAGCAACACTTATGCTTGTTAAAGGCCAAACCACTAACTGATTCAAAATGGACGAAAAACCTCAAAATTTTACTAATCCTATTCATCGAAGCATTCAAAAACACAATGAAATCATCCGCACAACATAAATGGGAGATATGAATACCACCTAAAGTTTTGAAATGAAGACTAGGGCATTTGTAGAAAAGATCATCCAAGCCCCTAGAAAGATAATCTGCAACAATAATAAAGATCATCGGAGAAATGGGATCACCTTGCCTCAGGCCATGAGAAGCCTTAAAGTAACCATGGCTCTTACCATTCAAAATACTAGAGAAGAAAGGACTTTCAATATAAGATTTGATGAGATTTATGAAGTTAAAATCAAAACCAAAAAAGGTCAACATCTTATAAATAAAACTCCAGTTAATATTATCATAAGCCTTAGCAATATCCAATTTCATAATCATGTTACCACCTCTCACCTTGATATCCAAGTCCTGACAGAATTCTTGAGCCAAAAGGATATTGTCAGCAATGGCACGACCTTTTATAAAACTCATTTGAAAAGGAGATATAAGCTTAGGCAACAAAATAGTTAACCAGTTCATCAAGATTTTAGAGATAAGTTTATAAAAAATAGTGGACAAACTGATGGGTCTAAAATCATTCCATAAATTCACAGCGGTGTTCTTAGAAATCAGAACTATAGAAGTAGAATTAAAAAACCTAGGAATAAGAGAAACGTTAAAGAAATCAGTAACAGCAGATAGAATGTCATTAAAAATAATATATCAAGTTTTATGGAAAAACTTAGTAGTAAAACCATCAGGCTCAGCCACAGAATTTGCATTCAAATCAAATAAGGCATCTTTAATCTCCTCAAGAAGAGGAGGCTTAGATAAGCCACAATTTTCCTCTTGAGAAACAATATTTTGAATAAAGGAAGGATTAGAAATAGAAATCAAATTAAAAGACTTATTAAGATGCTTATGAAAAAAATTAACATCCAGGTTAGCAATCTCTTCTCTATCCTCCGTAGTAAAACCATCCTCACAAGAAATTTTATGAATACAGTTAATAGAACGTTTCTTATTCACTAAAGCATGAAAATATTTAGTGTTATTATCACCTTCCACCAAATGGTTGGCGGCAGCTTTCTATTTCCAAAAACTTCTTCCTAAACCTGAAGCTTAGAAAGATCCACTTTAGCCTCATTCAGAAGACAAAGATTAGACTCAGATGGATCCGACTGATAAAGATCCTCAAGGGAGTTAATCCTGTCTTCAACAAGTAAAATGTTGGTAAACAAATCTTTAAAAACATTATGGTTCCACCAGTTCAACATTTTCTTAAGCCTTTTCAATTTGAGCCAAAGTCTTTTCATACTAGAAATAGAATCATTAGGAAAAAGAGGAGCATGCAAATTATTTTGGATAATCTCAAGAAACGACTCGTGTTGCAACCACTTATTATGAAATCTAAACTGAGAAGGAAAACTCTTAGTATTATTCTTAATATTGATAAGCAGAGGAGAGTGATCAGAGAGGGTATGGATCAGATGTTCAGCCTTTGTCAAGTTAAAAGCGTTAAGCCAAGTATTACTAAAAAGAACTCTATCCAACCTTTGCCACAAGTGCCCACGATGCCAATTATAATTATTACCAGAAAAACCAATATTAATGAGGTTTCAAACCATGATCATATCATTAAAATTCTCCATCAACTGATATATACGAAGAGAACCCCCTATACACTCAATCAGGCTAATAATCTTGTTTAAATCACCACCCACAAGCCAAGGAAGATTGCAGACATTATAGAAATTTAATATTTGATCCCACAAAATCCTCCTAATATAACGAGAAGAAGCAACATAAACAAAAGACACACAATATTGGAAATTAAAACTTTCGATATTACAATGTTAAACCTGGGTAAAATTACCAATGACATCAATTCTAACAAAATCTTTCCAAAAAATCTAAATTTTACTAACAATATTCGACTTAGCATTATTAAAACCCAGAAATATAGTAGTACTAGTTAATTTATCCACAAAAATAAGCGATTCAAGCAAAACAAGAATAAAAACATTATGAATATGACATAAATTTTTAACTCTAAGCTTAGAAGAGGGGCAACCAATACCCCCAACGTTCCAAAAAATGGCGTTAAACATAAAAACACAATTAATGAGAAGTATGTGATCGGGTGCTTCTAGGAGATTATAAAATAACATTTTTGGATTTCCTACCACGTTTACCACGAACCTTAGAGAAACTTAAGTCATGGTCTTCCCTATCATAACATCTAGCCAAAATATCAACTTTCGTATCAGTATAAACATCACAATGATAAAGATCATATAAAAGAATGGTTTTATCATTTAGGTTACCAGAAGGCCCCTTAGGAGGAGGCTGCTCACCATCCGCAAAGAAAACACCATCTTCTAAAGTAGTCAAATACCTCTCATTGCCTTCATTTAAATTGTTCCCACTTTCGGTTTGGACCAAAAAAGGATTCACTTGAGGAGGCAACACCTCCACCTCCACTGAAGGCTCCTCTCTCTCATAGCCTTCATTTAATTTGTTCCCACTCTCAGTTTAGACCAAAAGAAGGATTCACCTAAGGAGGCAACTCCTCCACCTCCACTGAAGGCTCCTCTCTATCATGAATAAGATTAATAACCTAGTCATTCTTAGCATAAAGACTAGGATTATAATCATTATAAGTATTAACATCCAAAACAATAACTTAAGGCACAGTTTGTAAAGAATCAAAAACAATAGATGAGGAAGATAGATCAAACAAGTTATTAGCAACATTAGTTAAATTTTTTTCTTCTCCCACGACACAAGTAGGAACAAAACTTAGACCATCACTAAAGGAATGGGGAGCAACCAATATTAATAACATTACCATCCACCAACTTGCCATTCACATCAGCATTCATGTTGCATTCTAGTATTTTAGCAGGCCTAACGATTTCTTTTTCTTTCTTAAGGTGTGGGTGCAATTTAAAGCATTCACTCAAGCCATGACCATGATTCTTATAATGAGAACAAAAGATAGGAAACTGTTCAAATTCAACCTTTTGGAAATAACCATTCAATTCAGAGCCAAGCCAAATCTCGGAAGGGTGCTTTTTAAAAATGTCTAACTCAACCAAAATACGAGCAACCGAGAGACGAGAAATCGAAGTTGTGGCTTGGTCCACTTGCAATGGCTAGCCAAGGATGGAAGCAAGGACAAAAAGGATTTGAAAGTTGAAAAAATGAAGCCTTAGGTTAGGGAAAGAAACTCAAATCGGAGAAATCGGCGATTTATGACAAACATCAAAATCAGGTGTCCATTTAAAAAGCCACATTTGGCAAGATTGAATATAGTAAGAACGCCTACCTGGGGTCAAGTAATCCAACATGAAAGCAACCAGAGAGCTTTAAATTAACGAAAAATTTACGGATAACATCAAGGTTGGGATGCTTCAGAACAAACATAACCACAAGAGTAAAAGCAAAAGGAGCAGCTAATAGCTCCACAACCGAATCATCTAACAATAAGGCGGGACAACCTTTAAAGGACGACTGCACAAAATGCAGGGGAGGAGAAGAAACAGCTGAACCAGCCAACACATCCTTAAACGAGCGGGATTTATCATTCGGGACAGAAGCAACCGACGGGAAAGATGATGATGGGGTCGTCATCCCCCAAACGAACGAAAGTCGAATGACTAAACAAAACAGAAACTCAAAATGACCATGAAAAGACAGAGAAAGCGGGAGAAACATAACCAAGCGAATAAGCCACGAGCCGTAGAGAAAGATAAACCGAAACAAGAAAACGAAGAAAAACCGAGGCAAAAAATAAAAGCCCAAGGCATCAGGAAGCAACCACACCCAAAATAAAGGGGGAGAACAGCACCAAAAATCCAACCAGGGAGCCACCCGACGAATGCCAACCAGGAACCCTAGAATCGCCTCATAATCGCCCGAGGGGAAAGCAGAGAGCAGAGAGCCATTGTGAGAGATGCGTTATAGTAGAGAACCGTTGCGAGGAAAGCAGAGAGCCGTTATAGCTTTGATAATATATCTTCCAATGTTTTCTTTATAACTTTATTGAGTATTTAGCCTGTCTTGTATCTTCAATCATCTCAAGTTTATGTTGTACATAAGATTGTTGCATACGGGCAGTTCTAATAAGTAACATATATGATTCCCAAACCTTCATTCTGATGATTTTTTTCTTTTTCTTAGTTTTTACTACAGTTTTTTGATAGATTTTTGGACCGAAATCTTCAAAAAAGGGAAAATAATGACATTTATGGTGAAAAAATACGTCAGAATTTTTCGCCAGAAAATCTGCTTAAAATTTTTGTTACGATTTTTTTTTTTCAAAAAAACAACAAAATTTTCTCCAAAAATTCCCTGCTTCGAAAATTTTTGAATGATTTTTATTCATCGGCTAAAATAGTAATTTTCCATCAGTAATCCATCGAAAATCCATCAGAAAAATTTTGAACAAAAAAATTCCGTCGAAATCATTTTCCTACTCGTATTTTAGTAGCAGAAACAATTCCATAAAAAATCTACCAAAATTTATAGTTTCCCGTGGAAAATGGAAGTCTTTCAATGAAAAATTCCATCATAA
Organism: Dendrobium officinale; assembly: GCA_019514585.1. Taxonomy (NCBI): domain Eukaryota; kingdom Viridiplantae; phylum Streptophyta; class Magnoliopsida; order Asparagales; family Orchidaceae; genus Dendrobium; species Dendrobium officinale. Next base: position 65,358,125 of record CM033687.1, read on the forward strand.
ATTGCTCATTTTCTTCTAGTGGGCGACATGCAGCTCACTAACATTGGATCTTGGGCACACCAACACTAGGCACTAAAAATGTTATATATATATATATATATATATATATATATATATATATTTTTTTTTTTTTTTTTTTTTTTTTTTTTTTTTCATTATATACCTGCCATCCCACCACTCTCCCTCACTCTCTTATGTCTTAGCGAGGAAGGAAGGAGAAGAAAAGGAACAAGGAGGAGGAGAGAGAGAGAGGAGAGGAGAGAGAAAGCATTTCGATGTGTTATCCTTTGTCGCTTATGTTATGGATTTTGTTCTAATTGAGTTAGATGACTAAACTCTTATTCTTATTTTCAATGGGTTTGATTTTCTACAATTTTTAATCTCCTCCAAATTGATAAAAACATCTTTTTAAGGATTGATTGAACTTTTATCATTTAATATTTTGCATATGATAGATATGATTCTTATTAATATTTTAACTGTAATATTATTGAATTTCATGCGTTAGATAGATAGTTATAATTTTCTGATGTTAATGTAAAGTATATATATTTTATTGTATTTCATAGATTAATGCATTCCATAGTTGATATTGACATTGCATAGCCAAAATGATATGACTAATATAAGATAAATGTGACATTTGAAGGTAAGTAAGAAATGCAAGCTATCAATACTATAATTAGTATGGGTTGACTCTTAAAATTTTAATACCCTTCATATAAGGGTAGACCAATGACTTTATTTTAAATAATGAGATTTGTGGTGTAATCCTAATTTTAGCCTATGACCAATTGACTGGAATATGCTAACGAGTAGAGGGTGACGACTCTTAATGATTTATTGAAAGTAACATGTGAATTGATTTAAGACTTATGAATAATAATGGTATAATGACTAATTGGTCAATCATTGGGGTTAAATTAAAGACTGATGACTAACTAGTTGACAGTTGGGATTGAAGATATTGAAAACACCATATTAAAGCTAGATCTTATTCCTTGTTATTCATAATTACATCCATGATAGCATATACATAATAATATATGAATTTATTGATAGATAAAATTGAAGTAGAATAGATAGAACCTGCATTGATACTAATATAACATAATGTAATATATGATAAGGACAATATTGATAGAGGTTTTTTGCTTATTAAATAAACTATTATTATTGATTATATTGATTTATATTGATTTCATATATTGCTTATTGTTCATACTGGTAGCTTTTGGATTGATATTGACTGAAACTAGAGCAGACATATTGGTTCTTTTAAATATATAAGGGTAAGGAGCCAACAGAGTGAGGATAGTCAATGAGTGATGCTTTAGGTTTTTATTTCTAGCTTTTTGGTTTCATCAGTTATTTTGTAGCTTGTTATTGTCCATTGCATAATGTATATATTTTTTAGAACTATTCAAATATGTAAATATTCAGTGAACATTAATGCAATTATATTTTCCACTTGTCTTTCCCCCTATGAGGTTTGGTTGATGTTTAAATGATAGAAATATGAGTAATTCTTTTAATTTAGATGTTAGGGGGTCATATCTTTAGCAAGCCTCTTACATTAAGCATTAGGATTACATCCAAACATTTTAGATACATGCTAGAATCACCCTAGTATTCCATAACCTATGGTCAACCCTAGTTGACCATAGGCCAAATTACTAAATGGTTCGTTAAGAGAGCAAGCCAAGATTTATGGGTTTCGCCCTTTTAAATGTAAACCTAACGTCATCAAATTCTTATATAAATATCCTAAGATCCGCCTACTCCCTACAGGTAGCTCAACCCACTTGGGATTACCTAATTGGCTTAGATGGGTCGACCCGAGCCGACCTAAACAACTCAAATCAAATTTAACCAATTCAGGCCCGACCAACCCATCCCTGAGCTCCATAGAAGTTATTAGAACTTACTAAAATGTTTGATAGGGCAACCAACTAGCTGGCTTGGCCGCGGTGGCAAGAAATAAACCAAATCAAATTCAACCCAATTGCTCCTGGAAGCTACCAGATCTAAGTACACAAATCACAATATTCCTGATCATACGACTTTTAGGGTTCATGGCATTATGAAGTGAACTTACAATCCAATCAAATCCCATCACTGGATTGTAAGCTCTTATTTTTTTGATCCCCCAAGATTGATTTCATGGAGATCCACACATCAGTCTCCTCAAAGCCATGAATTAAGCATGGATGGTTGTTATTCGATGATGGGAGGTAGGAAATGAAACATCGACAACGTCTACTTCATTCAAGTAGAAAAGAGAACAACAATCTGGTTGTATTAAGATATATGTAAACCCTATATTGTTACAATTTGATTAATAAAAGTCGTTTGGTCTTAGATCAAACTGTCATATTTAATCTCATGTTGCATATGGGGCCATCACCAATGAAATAGCATTATGTGGAGAGTGCATTAATAACTCAACATATATTAAGGAATTTCATTTTTTTGGATTTAATTAAATATAAAATATGACCAAATCTTTAAATAAAAGCATAAAAAATCCATTTCAAATACAAAAAAATGCAAGTAATACCCCTATACGGATTTAGAAAATTATCGAAAATAAAATAAAATAAAATTAAAGTGGCTTTATTTATCATGTGAATTATTATATGAGGCTAATTATGTAATTAATCTATGATTACTTTTGATGGGTCTAAAATTGACTTCGGATGTTTTCTCAAATATATTTGAGACTCACATAAACCCAATTGGATTTTCAAAGTCCTAGGTCCTTAAACAACGTAGAACTCTGAATATTCATTAAAATTATTTTAGAAACCCAAATGTCATGAAAATTTAAACATAGAACCTTCTATTGATTAGGATTAAGAGGAAAATTTTCTAAGGACGAAAAACCTTGTCTAGGACCCTCTATGAATTATTAAATAAGCTTAGTAAATACAAAAAATAAAAATAAAAAAAAAAATCTAAGAAACTCAACTTAAGTTTGACAACAACAACAACATCAAGCCTTTATCCCACTACGTGGGGTCGGCTACATGAATCCTTTTTCTCCATTGTGTCCTATTAAAAGTCAAATTCTCTTTTAAATCTAATAAAGAGAGGTCATTCCTAATATTTTCTAACCATGTATTTTTAAGTCTACCCCTACCTTTCTTAACATAAGTCAAATCTAATACCTCTACTCTCCTAACCGGGTCATCGGAAGGCTGTCGTTTTATGTGACCAAACCATCTAAGGCGACTCTCTCTAATCTTATCTTCTACTGGAGCTACTCCAACCTTTCCACATATATGCTCATTTCGTATCCTATCTCTAAGGGTAAAGCCACTCATCCACCTGAGCATCCTCATCTCTGCCACACTTAACTTAGTATTATGCTTCTCTTTTAATGGCCAACATTCGGCACCATAAAGCATTGCAGGCCTCACTACCATCTTATAGAATTATCCCTTAAGTTTGAGGGGTACATTTCTATCACATAACAAGCCCGATGCATTCCTCCACTTCAACCATCCAACTTGAATTCTGTTGATAATATCCCCATCTAATTCACCATCACTCTGAACAATAGATCCAAGATATCTAAAACATGTACTCTTATTAATGACTTGATCGCCCAAAGTCACAACCCTATCACTAGGTCTATTACTACTAAAATTACACTCCATATATTCTGTTTTAGATCTACTCAAGCGAAAACCTTTAGACTCTAAGGTTGACCTCCATAACTCAAGTTTACCTTCAACTTAAGTTTGAATGTCTTGAAAATTTCAAAGGATAATCTTATTTCCATTATTGGCCTATGGATCTAATTATATGGGATTTTGAAGTCATTTGATTACAAAATTGGCAAAGCCTAGCTCTAGGTGACCGCAAGATAACCAATGGGCATAGGAAAAAAAACCTTTTGGGCTTAGGAATTTGTATAATGTGTTAAAAATTTCATTAAAATCATAGAGATATAAAAATAATTTTTAGAGAACCTATACACATCATAAAATGTGAGAAAAATAATTTCAAACTAAATTAAAACTTGAAAAATGTATATTTCTAGTTTTTGAAAGTAGAATCAAAACAACTTTTAAATAAATCACTAAAATTTCAAATTAATACTACAAAATTTCGAATATTGGACCTTGGTTCAGCCATGACTTTGGCCTAAATTTCATGAAGATTTGAATTCGTTTGATGGGTCAAATCGTAAATCCTAAATTGAACCTTTAAGAAAACCCTAACCCCACATAAGAACTTTGAAAGCTTATAAATAAATCTATAAATTTCAATATAATTTGAGCTTAACAAGATCATTAAAATAACAATTAAATCCAAAGCTATGTTTCCTAAAGGATTTTGAGGGCTTGATTTTATATTGCTTAATAAATAATAAAATACAACAAGTGAAAAAAATATCAAATAAAAAGCAAAGGTTTTCTTAATTAATTCTTGAAAAGATAGCTAAGTACAAACTATAAAACACTTAAACTTAAATTGAAATCAGCCAAAGGCAAAAATCATACAAACTTTAAATTAAAAATTAAACACTCAAATTAATAATGGAATGACAACCACACGATCTAGCATGTATTAGATGTTGTATAAATCATTGACCTTAAACTCCGTGTGTTAGGTTTTTTTTTCATATTTTATACTTTATTATATTTTATTTTTCACACTTCACTACAGGAAAATCATCTATTACCGACGGAATTTTCCGGCGGAAATTGATTATTTTTTGGCGGTTTTCAAATTTACCAGCAGTTTTTTGATGGAAAAATTTTCGCCGGTAAAACATGCGTAGGAAAACAAATTCCGGCAGCTTTTATGGCAGAAAATAATTCCGGCAGCTTTCTGGCGGAATTAAGCCGCCAGAAAATTAAAAAAAAAAATCTCGTGCTCTCCCGCCCGTTAGCCCAGTTGACCTCGCCGGACGCTGCTCGTGTGTAGGGTTGCAAGCGAACCAAATGTTCGACGAGCTACTCGTTGTTTGGTTCGATTAAAGCTCGTTTGTGATCGTTTAATTAACTAAACAAACAAACTTGAACAATATTTTAAATACTCGATTCTTAAATAAACAAACTTGAACACTAATGCGTTCGGCTCATTTATGTTCGCGAACAACATCATTTGAAGTTGGTGAACAAGCTCGACATTAAGCTCGATAAGAAGCTCGATTCGTGTTTGATTTTGAACTCGTGAATAAGCTCGATAAAAATAATTAATATTTGACTATATAATTAATAAATATAAATAATCATTACCTTTGTTACATAGAAAATTGCTTTTATTATAAATGTGTTTGTTCATAGATATGTTCATGAACGTGTTTGTTTGATAGTTAAAAAAAATTCGTTAAATATGTTCACGAACAAGCTCAATAAACATTAAACGAACGAACATGAACTGAACATGAACAAAACATGAACACTCCTTAATTTAAATGAACCAAACATGAACACAAATGCTAAAGCTCGAACAAACATGAACCAAACATGAACAAGCTGATATTAAATGAACACAAACATGAACACTCACATACTCGGCTCGGCTCGGTTCGTTTGCAGCCCTACCTGTGTGCTCTAGCCCGACAGCCCGCTCCCGCGCCAACCCAGCATCTCGCTCCCCCGCATGTGTACGCTACTCAATAGTCCGCTCCTGCGCCTGCCCTACAGCCCCCGCTCTCGCGCCCATGTGCGCTCGCGCCAGCCTACCAGCCCGCCCGCTCCCACTCTGGCACCATCCCGCTCTTGAGCCTGCCAAGGGTTTCGAACTTGGGTGGGTTGGGGAGAGTTTCAAAGACCTAACCAAATTGCTGAAGAGGAAAATCTATTTTAAATGTCAATTTTTTATATTTAAACTATATTTTAACACAAAATCAAGTTATTCAATAAAATTAAATATACTAACTAATTTAATTATAAAAATAAAAAATAATAATTAATATAAAATAAAATTTAATAATTACTTATTTATTTTAAAATGAAAATTAATTAAAATAAAGAATTACATTAAAACAAATTATTAACTTAATAATGAATTAAAATACTACTAAATTACAAATTAAAAAATAAAAAATAAATTAAAATTTTAAAAATAATTTTTTATATAAATCTTTTTAATTAAATTAAGAAAATAGTTAATATTATTTTTAATCATTTTTGTTAAATCATTTAAATATTTAAAATTATAATCAATTTAATTAAATTTATAAAATTCTGCTAGAAAACTGAAAAAGCTGCCGGAAATTTCAGTGGGAAAGAAACTGACGGAAAATTTCATCGGAATAGTTATCTCATTGTCTTCCATCGAAAAACAATCAGAAAGCTGTTGGAAAATTCCGTTAGTAATGAGTGATTTTTCTATAGTGCTTTACTTGCTCGCATTTTATATTCTACTTTACTTTCTATTGCAATATATAATTTAAATCATTAATTTCAAACTTAAACCTAAATTGTAAAATAAAATAATAATAAGGCACTTTGTTGGGGATTTAGGGGATACGGCTCTTATCCTTCCTAATCCTACTCTTGCTTATCTGTCTCCTATTATTTTACCCCCTCTATGTCAAAACAGTTCAGTGGCTGTGTCTGGCGTTGTTTTGCCCGTTATTGGTGATGTAGGGGTTGAGTTAATTCCATCTTGCCAATTTCAGTCTCCGGTTGTCCCTGTTTCTGTTGCTGGGATTTGTTCGGGTGGCTCTCTTATTATTTTTGTGGAGTCGATTGCTGTGTTGGATTCCCCTATCAATGCTATTAATGGTTCTGCTGTGGGTGTGCCTTCTGCCATGCAAGTGTCTTACCCTGTTCTCTCCCCTGCTGCCCCTACGCCAGCTGACGTTATTCGTCAGATGAATGGGGTTATTTCTTCCAATGTGGCTCCTACCTTTGTGGCTATATCTGATAGTAATTGTTGTATTAATCTTAAGGATAGTCCGATTGTTGGTAATGGTGCGGAATTGTCTGTTGATAATTCTGTTTCTTTTGTTGATTTTGGTGAGGAAACCTTGGCTGTTGTTCGGGAGGAAGGTAGTGTGATGCTCCTAGTGAATGTGCATATTTCTATCATTTCTAATGCTAATATGTTAGCCCATGTTGCTAGAGATGTTAGGTGGCAATGTGATTGACTACATGATGACATGGCTATTGATAGTAGGGAGGACTTTATTGATAACATCATGGATACGGGCTCGCTTGATAATTTTGTTAGGCAACGTAAATGAAATTCCAAGAAGAAATAATTTTCTTCTTTTGGATGGTTTGGAATGTGCTATTTTATTATTTCGATTTTGTCTTTCCTACTCTCAGTTTGCCGTGCAACTACTTTTCTTTATTTTAGCATTTTGTAATTCTATTGATGTGGCCCTTCTTATGGTATTGTGATGTATCTTTCTATCTTAATGGAATTTTTTGTTCTGATTAAAAAAATGCACTTTATTACAACTTTGACTCGAATTGAGACTAATATACTTATTTAGGAAATAAAATAACTTATCCCAGAACAATGATCGACATTTCGAACACCATGATTTTATGCACACAAAAACTTCCTTATTTACACGAAACTAAATTAGTGTGCATTGGATATTTTGCATGGTTGAATAGCTTGGAATTGGTCTAATCATTTAACTTTTAACTCTCAAATTTTTAAAGAGGAAAAATCTAAATTGTTTATATTCTTGGAGGAAGATTTACTCATTAATAAATTATTGTTTAAAGTAAATATATTTAGTAGAAACTTAATCTAGTCTCATACTTTAAAATACAAGAGATTTAAAAATATGCTAAAGTTTTTTATCTTTCTAATGGAGATGATGATACTTGGGTTCCTTATTAAAGGGTCAAATGTATGAAAAATCATAATTTTATCAAGTAGATTCTCATCCTAATGGCAACTTTCACCCTCTCTTCATATTGTTAATGGAGCTAATGACTACTACTTTTTTCTTTATAATGATAACAAAAATCTTTATTGATAATATGGAAGTCACTTTCTTAATAGGTCTAAAATTCTAAAAAAAAATTGGGAGGATCGAAGCTTATTACTCCCTTTACTAATATGAATGTTAAAGATGTGCTATTTACCATTAAAAAAGATAAATTTGTGGACCTCAATAACATTAATGCTTACATTTTTTTTATTAAAAGTTAGGGCATGGTGGAAGTCCAACTCACTTTTATTGTTTAGACACAACTCTCCTTGGCCTATTGGTTGAGAGCTAAGGCTTCCAACTAAGAGGTCTAAGGTTCGAGTCTATGTGTATGCGTTGTGTGTGTGAGTTTGCCTTAAATGGTCTAAATGTCCCAAAAAAACTTTTTTTGTTTAGTATCTTTTCAGAACTTATAAACTCCCTTATATGGTTAATAATAGTGTCATAAATCTAATGCAATGTTATTTTGAGCTAATACATTTTTTTAATTTCATTGCACAATAAATTTAATGAAATTAGTCCTAACCTTTGACCAAAGTTCTCAAGCTTGTCCTTTGTCATATTTAACACCTTATGTAAGAAATCTTTATCTCGAATAGGGATATTATTAATTATTATTTTTTTGTATTGTGATCTCATCAATAACTTTAAGACTATATTATCTCCAATGTTCTTTTTGTACGAAGATTGTTCTTTTGATAGCTTTCATTAGTATTAATAAGAGGTTTCACATTTATAAGCTTAGACCAAAAGAAATTTTCTAAGACCTCCATTCACTAGGTTGAAATTTGCATTAAAGATATTAATTTCTCTATTATTATTAAAGGGAATATCAAGGGTTATTTTTATTTTAATTGCTTAAGGCATAAGTGTCCCCTTACTCCATTCCTCACTATTATTATTATGAATTACTTCTTTTATCTATTAGATAAGAAGATGGTAAAGGGTCTTTACTCCCCAATCTTCTCCAATGAGATTTTCATTAGCTATCTAATTTATGCGTATGACCATCATAATTTTTATCATCCTGATTTAACATCCTTACTTCTCATTACATAAGCCTTTTAATTTTACTGACTATACGGGGATCTATGATTTACTTTTATGCTTCTATGGAAAATTAAGAATATTATAGTGACATTTGTCTATCAAGCTTGCTTCCTTACCTATGAATTATCATGGGTATCTCTTATGTCTATTAGCTCCCTTATATTTTAGTGAGTAATTGATATCATCTTAACCCTTATATTTTGAATGGAAATTATCTTTTTGTTTTTGTATTGATCAATTATTTACTACAATATAATTGAGTTGTACCGTGTTTTTCTAGAATACCAATACCGAGTTGAACCAATACCTAGAAAAACTCAGTACAACTCGGTATTTGCTCGGTATTGCTCGGTATTGCTCGGTATTTTCTCGGTATTGGTTATTGCCGAGCAAAATCGACTAATACCTAGCAATGCCGAGTAATACCGAGCAAAATCGAGAAATACCGAGCCATACTGGGTCCGTTCCGGGTCGGGTTGTCGGGGTGCTCGGTAAATAGTGAGAATGCGTGACGCGATTCTACTGGCGGCCGAACGTAGAGTTACGTCCTGTGACAGGACCAAATAAAAGTTCCAATGATGATAGCCCACAAAGCTTCATCAAAGCCTTGACTTCACTATATGAAACTAATAAACTTAATTACACGTTGTAGTAGTGGCTTAATTTTGTCTTTACTGATATACTAAACTTTATGAGTCTCTTTTGAGAATTTTGATTTTTGAGTGAGGATATATATATATATATATATATATATATATATATATATATATATATATATATATATATATATATATATATATATATATATATATATATATATATATATATATATATATATAATGGTTTTGGCTTTTAGTTTTGCACTACATGACTACGTTCTACGCTCCTATCTTTTTATTGCGCAGGGCATTTGGTGTGAACCTTATGTGACTAGATGTATTTTTTGTGACTTTCATTTTATATTGTTGAATATTGGATCCTATTTATTTTTGCTATTTTTTGTCGGTTTTTAGGACAAGGATGATAACCTCCCTTTCAATATTCATAATAATTCATGTGAAACACAACAAATACGGGTTGTCTATCTGTAGAATGTATGGTTAAGAACATATTTGTTATTCGGAGCAAACTATTTCTAATTCCTCTCATATAGCTTCCCGTGTGCGAACCATAACCATCTTTTAATTTGTTTATTTTTATTAAAAAAAATAAACCTCGCCCTTATCATTTTCAAATAAAAATAGTTATAAATTTAAATAGCAAAAAAACTCTCCCAAAAAATAGCCAAAAATTTAACATGCTGTATATATTGCAATTAAACAAAATATCCAAAATTTTCAATGAAATCAATATTACCTCTGCCCTAACTTAACAAATGCTGAGCTAGGTATAAGTCTGAGTCGGACAGGGCTAGGGTTCCTGATAGCGCAATATGATTGACCTTCCTGCGGCGGCGGCGAGGGCGACGGCGGAGGCGGAGGCGGAGGCTTTCCCCGACGACGTGTTATTGCTTGATTTCTCCAGCGACCCAAACTGTAACCTGGATGCCCCTACGCCGCAGCTCTTCCAGGAAATCTTCGACGCAGCCATTGACGACCCCGTACCCAACTTACCCCATACCCCTTCTTTTCAAGAAATCTTACAAAGGTCTAATATATTCGCTTTGGCGTTTTTGGTATTCTAGGGTTCGGCCGTGGATGGGGAGGAAGAAGAGCTGGAATGGCTGGCGAACAAGGACGCGTTCCCCCCTTTAGAAACCTCTTTCGACCCAGTTTCACGGCTGCCTTTCCGGCCGCCTTCGAGGGCACGGAGTGGCGGCCGGCGTCGGAGACGCAAGGCGCTGCCGACCTTTCCGCCGTCGACGGCACCGGAGAAGAAGCAGTGCCGGCACTGCAAAGCGGAGGAAACGCCACAATGGAGGTTGGGGCCGGAAGGACCGAAGACTCTCTGTAACGCGTGCGGAGTGCGGTATAACTCCGGCCGGCTTGTGCCGGAGTACCGGCCTGCCAACAGCCCCACTTTCTCCGCCGCTATACATTCCAATTCCCACCGCCGGGTCATGGAAATACGCCGCCGGAAGTACGGCGGTCGTCGAGGACGGCCGAGGGTCCGGTTGGTTTCCGAAAGTTCCTAATTTGGTTGGAATTTCGCTTATTTTTAGGTAGGGATTTGTAGAAGAAGAAAATATTTGTTTGTGCTCATTTTTGTTTTTAATTTCCTTTGAATTTTTATTTTGATTGGCTGGAAATGTGTGGTGGGAGGTGATCTAAAACATTGGTTTTGGAATTAAATTTTTTTATTTTATTATGTTATTTATTTCTATATCTAGTTTTGAGACATTGTGCAATATCATGAAAGAGTAAAACTTTAATAGAAGAGAAGTATAAAATTAAGTGTTGTAGGGAAGGGAATGTTTAAGTTGATAAATAGTTATATAATTTGAGATAGAATATGAATATATATATATATATATATATATATATGAAAATTGAGTGGCTTCACTCGCACGTTGTCTTAAATGATTTGGTCATATAATGTCACGACACGGCCCGATAAGTTCGAATTAAATGAGGCGGGAACAAAGTCGGACTGTAATACATAAAATTTCATTCATAGTTGAACATATACAAATGTCATCTAATTTCAATCGTAGAAAGAGCCACTAAACATCAAATTTGATAATTTTATCAATATCAAAAATAACAATTTAAAAACATAGCAATACTTCAGAAAATCCCATATACATAAACTTTTACATAGACTAATACTAAACACATAAACAACTATAAAAAATTGTTATCCTTGTTTCCTCTACGACTGTAGGTAACCGGTCTTTCAGCCATTACTCTTTATTAGGCTCTCTTGAAAAACATTCTCATAAGCAGAGGTAAGCTAACGCTCAGCAGGTAATAAATATCTGATTAAATTTATAATGCATGAATGAAGAAACATTATACAATAAATTTTTCATACGTTAAGACTTAAAAAACATGAGAAGTCTTAGTATGCCTGATCCATATAAAATTTGGAATGCATAATATTTTGAATGCACATAACTCTTTCTTTAATTTTTTTTTCTTCTCTTAACTTTTTATTTACCATTCTTATATGGAAAGAAAAATAGAATACATAGTCTTAATTGTATACACTCGTCCCAAAAGTAATAATAATTTATACCAATCATGTGCATATTCAAATTTAGTCAATTATTTCATCTCATTTACTCCGAATAGTCCTTTACCAATTTGCTCCGAGGAGCCCTTTACCATTTGTCCCGAAAAGGCATTTACCATTTAATTCGAAGAACCATTTACTATTTGGTACTCCGGATCATTTTGCACATTCAATCATTCAATACTTAACATAAGAACATTAAATCATTCATGAATTCATATATGTCTGTCTAATAATATTTCATGCTCAAATATTCTCCTAAAATTTTACATGTTCATATTCTAAAAAGGGACGTATATATTATAGTATGACTTGTAATTTAACTGAAATAAAATATTAAAGCATATAGAATTTTAACATTTAATGAAATAGAACTTATAAACTTAAAAGAGGTATGAATACCTACCTCACAAGTATAGTAAACTTCAACAATGTCGCTTATGCTTGAGAAGTCCTTTTATAATTGACACCTAAGTATAACGGTAAATACAAACATTATTATTAAGCCTTAATCATAATACATTTTTATTAAATAATTAATTAAATTTTCATTTTTGGATTTAAGAAATCCCTAATTTTTTAAACCTCCACAATTCGTCTAAATTCATACTTTGAGCAAATTGAACCCTCAATAATTCCTTATTTTAAACAAACTTAACTAAATTTTTGTATTTGCTCAAAATCATAAATTTTGGAAAACATAAATTCATTAATTTCATTCCAATTGCATGCCAAAACTCCCCCATTTTTAATTTAAAAATTAGGGTTTAATATTTTCAAATTTATTTAATAAAAAATTATAAAAATAAATTTTTCACATAAAAACTTAATTTCCACCATTAAAAACATCCATAAAGTCTTTTAGAACAATAATCATTAAAGAAATTTTCTTGAAATCCAAAAATATGTAAACCTTAATTTTTCCAAACTCAAAAATTTTTTGGGAAACTTCATTTTTTCATAATTAAATAGTATCCCCAATCCTTCCTTAACGAACCCCTTTAAAAATTTTAAGTTAAAAACCACTAAAATTTTTCATTTGAAGAAATTAACATGAAAATGAAGAATTTCTTTATTAGAAACTTACCTTAGTCTCCCTTTAATCTCCCTCTACGATTTTCCCCAAGACTAGCAGCCGGAAACCTCCGCCCAAGTCGCTATCCCAGCCTTGCATCGCCTCCTCCGTTAGCCCTTTAGGTTTTAGGTGAACAAAACAGCATAAGCGAATGTGGGGACTGAATGGATTTTGGTCCCCTTAATGATGGATCAGTTAGGGCATAAGCAAAAAATCCTAATTGCCCTCACAAGACTTATGTTTAATTTTTATTATGAAGGGCTATTAAGTCTTTTTTTTTTTTTAAATTTGGAAACATACATGATTTTTTTTTTTCAAATCTATGTGAAATTCACCATAAGTCCCTTATACCAATTTGCTCGAAATTTTATAAAATTATTTTCGTTGAAAACTAACAACATAGAAAATTTACTTAAATTTTATCGTGGCGCATCAAAATGCGTGCAACGCTTACAATCGACAATTTCAGGTTTTATAATTCTCTCCTCATAATAAAAATTTAATCCTAAAAATTTAAAAGCAATAATATAAATCCATACATGTTGACCTCATTTTTCTATGAGGTCACTCTTAACTCCTCAAGTTCTAGATCCTAGGATTTTCCTAGTTCCTAGCCCTTAGGCCCAATCCAAATCTTAACTCACTCCAAACCAAGAACTCTTAGGCTAAAGACTTAGGTCCTAAAGCCCGTCCTAGGTGATTTTTCCATCACCTTGAAACCCAGTCAATTGACATCTAATTAAGTGTCTATCAATCTCATATTGATGTGACATGTCTATAGTGTCAACCCTCTAAATTTGAGCTCATTTGAAGGACTCTAACCCTTTAAACATAATCCAACTCCAAATGTTGCAAAACCTTTGAATATTTACAATCAATGCCACTAGGCCTTTCACCTAGTGGAATTTGACTTTGGAGCCCCCTCCAAATCTTTTGATCACTCTTAATACCTTGATATTGACCTGTTAAGCAATAATCCATATTTTTTTAGATTCAATTTGACCCAGAATTGACTTGAGTCCAAAATGACCAAAATGCCCTTAAATGGGAATTTTTGGACTTTTGGCCTAAACTCACTTGATTTGACTTATCAACCTTTTAAATCTTCTTCAAATGTCATTCCAATGGATCCTAAATGACTTTAGGAACACATTGAACCCAAACTTACCTTTGGTTTGACCTGGTTGACCAAATCAACCCTTTAACCCAACACTTACCAATTTTAACCATTCAAGCTACTTTGAATCAATTCAACCCATCAAAATTAGTTAATTATACACCCTTGACTTCAAATTCCTTGGCATTATGCCTTGTAGCACTCTTAACCTCCCTCATGCACATCCTAGTCACCATTGACTAGTCAACAAGTCAATGGGTCAAAAATTACCCTTGAAATGAGACCATAGCTTGGCCACCTCATCATCCCATAAAGCAAACCCTTTCTCCAAGCCAAAATCTCCTTTTGACTGATGGGAATATGATTTTTCCCTCCCTAATTGATCCTTAAACAAGATCTATTAACCAAGCCAATCATTGGTTCATCCAAATGAGGAAAAAGGTGTGGTCCCCTCTTCCCATAGACCAAGAGAAGTCACACTCACCACCAACCCTATTTCCTAGCTTTGGGCAGCATAGGGGTCACTTGGAACTCATCCAAAACCACCACAAATCACATCTCAACCATGCAATCCAAAAGCCAAAGGTAAAGTGAGGGAAAACTTGACCTAAAGGCAGCTTCTTCATCATTCCCTCTCATATCATCTAAAGCTCCAAACTCTAGTAGCCCCCAACCTTCCAAGAGCTCCTCCCACATATTCTAGCACTCATCAAGGCCTTCCCAAGCTTTTTCCAACCATTTCCAAGCCTCAAATCACTATTTTAGTGAGGATAGAGCATTCTAGAGAGAGAAAGAAGAGTTTCAAATATAACTTTCGATCCGACGATATCCAGCTCTTGGTGTCTTCATCAAAGTTGTAGAGGATCACTGCAGCTTTCCAACGAGCCCAAGATCGTAAAACTCCGATGGTAGGATTGTAAGTTATACTCATTTTAAGTCTAAATTTAAATTTGAAACTGTAGCGATTTTATAATGAATGGAGCCTCCAAACTCTAGGCATTGAAAGATCATATTCTCTTCTAGCTACAGTTCAAATTTTGTACAATTTCGTTGAGATTTTGAAAGATATCAGCATTTGAAATTTTTTAACTCTAGTTCAATTAGAGCTATCGATCGAGCCTTTAACGCGATCGGACGGCCCAGAATTGGCCACGTCACCCCAAACCGCGCAGTCCTCCTCTGGGTGAAACGCGGGTTCATCCGGGATGACACGTGGCACATGCCATGCCGCCACGTCACGGACAGCTGATTTGATCCAAATCTGAATAAAAAATGCTTTAAATGCTCTAAATATTCCAAAATTCACAGAAAATCGAATTTTCTACCAAATAGGGCGTTCTTGGGCTCATTGCAAAGATAATCTAATATAGTATTTATTAAAATTAAAATTATATTAATTTGATTTCCTTATTATGAGATATTTGAGTTTATTTGAATTTCATTTATTGCAATTTTCGCACAATCTAGTGATCAAATGAAGCCCAAATTTTTGGTGGATGATTATTGAGTTTCATATGCATGTTTAACAATTTTTCTAGGTTCATATACTCAATAGATTTCTGTGATATGAATTTTTAAGGTAAAGGGTCTATTTTGGACCCTAAACTTTGAAAATTCATAACTCCTTAGGGTTTTAGTATTTTGCTGTGATATTTTTGTGGTATGATTGAATTTATGTCAGGGTTAGACACACCAAGTGTCATGCCTATTTGAATAGTAGAGACACCTAGGAAAAATAATTAAGGAAATGTCTAGAAAACTTAGAAAATTTATAGGGGATTGTACACACGCCTAATAGAGGTGAAACTTGAACATAGTAAACTTAGTGAAATCAGATACCTTAGTTTTAAATTTTACTCAATTAAGAGGTCATTAGGTTAGAAAATTGAGCATGTCAAATTTCAACCCCTTTAAGGACTTAAAAAATTCAATAAATCATCATAAATTTATATTAATTCTAAAAAATACCCATAATACCTCTAATAAACCATATTTCAACTCTTAATCATTGAAAATTGAAATTACTTTAATTAGACATTAAAATTCACTTTAATTTAATTTTAATCAAAATCAATGTTTAATTAATTTTAATTAATTAAAAATTATTAAAAATCCCAAAAAAACTTTAAACACTCGCTGATATCTCCTTAGATCAGTTTTTATCTTTAGAGTTGATTTCAAGAAGTTTTGGAATCATTTTGGATCAAATCACTAAAATGAACCTTAATTGAAATAATTTAATAATTTCAATAAATACCCAAACTTCCAAAATTGATAACTAATTGAAAAAAATTCAAAATCAATCAAACTCAGTGGCTAATGACTCTAATTAAAATCTAGTATTTTCCAAAAATTTTAAACCCCCAAAATCTGGTCAAAGTTAAAAAGTCAACATTTTGGTCAACTATAGGTCAAAATCGGGTCAAAACTTCTAAAAATCATAACTTTTGATAGAAAATTCCAAATTGAATGTGCCACCTGTCTAACAACTCATAATAAGGTCTAGTATTTGTTAAAAATTTAAAACCTTTAAGATTAATCTTAATTTTTAAAATTAAATTTTGACCCCTTAGTTAACATATCTAGATAACCCTCTAAAATCTATTGACTCCCTCAAATTACAGAATTTTCTAACTTGATTATTAAAATTATAAACCAATATTCTAAAATCAGTAACCAACTCTCCTTAATATTAATCCACTTCTTTAATTCCAACTAACCTAAAATAACTTAATCAACCCCGATTGCTACTGGGTAACCCAGGCTTACGAGGCTATTAGCTTAGCCCCAAGGAAGGTGAAATAAACTTCACGTCCTCGGTGTGAAACAAAGGTAGGAATGAATTAACTCTTAAAATATATTTAACTAAAATTCTTAATATATTAATATTTAAACTTTAATCTAAATTTCCCTTTTTAGCCCTAACAAACCCAAACATTTAGACAACTGTAACTAATCACCCACCTCAGGATCTACCCCTGCCACACGACCTTCTATACACACTTTAGATGATGTGCTAGGACAACCAACTCTAGATCTAGGTTAGCCGGTGTTTACTTTATTGCTATGTGCCGGATTTTTCTTAGTTTTCACTGCATGTTGTGGATGAAATTATCTTGCTGTGTCTGCTTACTTTTCTGCACTCTGTGGATGGATTGATGTGTTTGGCGACTAGATTACCCTTAGGTTAGGTACGATCTGGATGTTCACACAGTTTTCTGTAGATGGCCACGCTCATGCAGGGCAACAAAAAGGGGGCTAAGCTAATAATAAATATCAATTACTATAAATGCTTGCACAGGTGTTTCAGCTGCTAAAGCCCCCAAATAAAAGGAGTGTGGCCAGTGTGTTTACTTTCTTTTCTGTATATATATAACTGCTTGAGAATAACTGCTTTTTATTTATTAACTGCTTAGGATAACCTTGCAGGAGAGTCTAGATTTTTTATTTGATATAAATATAATTTGTGTAATTGTTAAGTGTTGTGAAAGTTAGATTTTGAGTTGGGATACACATGTCCAAAGCTTGGACTCTGAAGAGAAAAGGATGCCTCTTAGGGGAGTAGACCTTTTCTATTTGGAGATCGAAATTTGGACCATACTTCTTTCCTGCCCAAAGAGGAAAGAGTGGCCTTCCCCTCAAAGGAAGTGTCCTCTTATCCATTTGGGTAGTCTACTGCGAAGAATCCAATGAGCTTGAAGAAAATGATCCCAAAGAAGAACAAGATTGAAGACTTGAAGATTGAGAATATCCCACTCAAAACTACTTGCGTCATTACTAGGTTTAGAATCCGGGTTGTTGTCAGTGGTGCCCGGCCACTTTACTTTCTGCAAAATTCTGATTTGTAATAAGCAATGCAACTTTGCCTATGGACATTTATTGATTAATTAATATTTGATGTGATGAATTGATTGCCTTTAGGACTGCTTGCTTTTCTTAGTTTTTTGGCAATTTTGTACCGCTTTTGTTTTTGCCTGGATACGTGAGGCTCGTGAGGGTGTGAAAGTTTTATACTCATAACTTTAAAAGTCTAAAATTTTAGTGAGTCTAAATAACATAAAAAGATAACGAATCTAGAGAATTAGCCGGGGATCGTTCCCGGGGTCGCATGCATATTTTTGCATTACTCTTTCCTTGCTTTAGACCCTTCCCCGCCCGCGGGTAGAGTCCGGATAGTCTGACCTATGAGGACGAGGTGACGGACCTGGGGAAGTCCAGACTCCTAAACAAACTATTTTCTAAGCCTGTTTTTAAAAAAATTTCAAGCATACTTGATTTGAAGTTGTCAACCAGCACGCATTGCATTAGAAACACACTTAAAGAGTCAAAAATTTAACTACATCAGTCTTTAGCATTTTTGCACACAGCATAAGTCAAAGGGGCCAATTAGGGAATTTCTAGATGTCGGCCCCAACTCTCCAAAACATTTAAATAAAACGTATCTACCACTCTTTCATAAATGATCGGACTCATGTATTTTAAATCAATTAGGTGGTTAGCTAGCTCCCCAATCCAGGCCGGGGTAAGTCTAGGTTCTATATTGCATTAGTTAGGATCGGACGACTGTGGTCCAGTATCTAAAATAGATTTAGGATCCGGGGCAGATCTTTAATTATAAGACCCAAAACTTCGGGAATATAATCTCAATTTTCTAATAAAATACTCAACTCTAATTAAAGTTTCATTTCGATCCTAAAACATAAAGCCCAACACTTAGATTAAGTTAGGACACTTCTGGATGGTTCTGGAATCTCAAAGTGTCCCCTACATCTCTTCCCTTGATTCTGTTAATAACTGCTCAACCTCGATCCATTCCCTTTTGAGCTTCCAAAATTTACCTCTCTTTTTGACATCACTCCTAGAAAATCTAACAAAATTTTGCCACTATTTTAATCGAGAGTTTTCGTAGGGAACTTTGTCTCCCTACGATGTAATTAACTACGAGGGCTTGCGCTCGTAGAATATTTAGAACCACACACACCTCATTTTAAAAATTGATTTTTCAAAACTCAATTGGATTTCTTTTGGAAAACTTAAAATACTAGTGATCATTATTATCATATTCAAAGAATTATCATCGAATTATATTTTCTCCCTTTGGGGAGATACATCTTTCTTTGATAAGGCTTTGGAGGTGAACCTAACGATCACACTTCTTGAATATTGTAGCTGGATATTCAGTTGAACCTCATTTTGATCCTTCGGTGCCATATGAATTTCTCTTTAGCATCCGATCATAATATTCAAGATGAATTTCATAATTCTAAATCTGACACCGTTATAAAATTTTATTTTCACTTTTCGAGGTGATATACTTTTTCTAACGAGAAAATTTGATTTTAGAATTCAATTTTAAGTCCCAAAGAAAACTAATATTTTTAAAATATATTTTCAAAATTCCACCAACATTGTCCTGAAGAGCCCTTTATCATTTGGTACTCTAGATCATCATGTACATTCAATCATTCAATACTTTGCATAAGAATATTAAATCATTCATGAATTCATATATGTCTGTCTAATAATATTTCATGCTAAAAAATTCTCCTAAAATTTTACATGTTCACAACTGACTCTAAAAGGGAACATACATATTGCAATATGACTTGTAATTTAACTAAAATAAAACATTAAAGCATGTAGAATTTTAACATTTAATGAAAGAAAAACTTATAAACTTAAAAGAGGCATGAATTCCTACCTCACAAGTACAATAAACTGCAACGACGTCACTTATGCTCTAAGGGTCCTTTTATAATCGACACCTAACTATAAATGTAAATACAAATATTATTATTAAGCCTTAATCATAATACATTTTTATTAAATAATTAATTAATTTTTATTTTTGAATTTAATAAATCTGTAATTTTTTAATCCTTTCTAATTAGTCTAAATTCATACTTTAACCAAATTGAACCCTCATTAATTCCTTATTTAAAATAAAATTAACTAAAATTTCAAATTTACTTAAAACCATAAATTTTGAAAACCATAAATTCATTAATTTTATTCCAATTGCATGCCAAAACTCCCCATTATTAGTTTAATAATTAGGGTTTAATATTTTTTTATTTATTTAATTTAAAATTTATAAAAATAAAAATTTTGCTAAAAAAACTTAATTTCCATCATTAAAAACATCCCTAAGGTCATTTGGAATAATAATCATTAAGGGAATTTTCTTGAAATCCAAAAATATGTAAACCCTGTTTTTTTCAAAGTCACAAAAATTTTGGAAAACTTTCTTTTTTTTGTAATTAACAAGTATATCCAATCCTTCCTTTACGATCCCCTTTAAAAAATTTATATTTTTTCATTACCCTAAAATTTTTTTGTTCAAGAAATTTACATGAAAAGGAGGAGTTTCTTGAATAGAAATATACCTTAGTCTCCCTTGAATCACCCTCTATGATTTCCCCTAAGACTTATCGTCAAAAATCTCTGCGCAAGCTGCCATCCCAGCCTTGTGTCGCCTCCTCTGTCCACCCTTTAGGTTTCGGCCGAACAAAACAACACAAGTGAATAAGGGGACCGAATAGATTTTGGTCCCCTTGGTCCTAATTACCTTCACAAGTTTTATGTTTAATTTTTATTATGAAGGGCTATTCAATCATTTTTTTTTTAATTTGGGAACTTATATGATTTTAATTTCGAATCTATGTGAAATTCACTATAAGTCCCTTATACTGATTTGCTCAAAATTTTATGCTTAATTTTAGAAAATTATTTTCATCAAAAATTGATGATGTAGATAATTCACTTAAATTTTGTTGTGGCGCATTAAAATGCATGCAACACTTATGATAGACAATTTCAGGTTTTACATATTAAATGTTGGCCTAATTTTAATGACTTTGTTAGTTTAGTAGATGTATTAAGTTCAGCATAAATTATGAAAGATAGAGCTCAATCTAAAAAACTTAGTTATAAAGTATATGAAATGATCTATATTTATTAGATTTACATGAGATTTTGACTTATGTAGTGTGATAAAGGGAAAAAAAATCATGTTGTTGATCTCATGTAGTGTGGTAAATGCTTGTTATTATTGTACTATTAATTATCATATATTATAGTTAATTTTAAATACATTGAAATATTTTGAGATAAATTCTGATTAATTTTGAATAAAAATATTCTAAAATAAAAATTTTAAGGTGCCATTTCATGAGAAAATAGTAAGTTATTAGCATTTTAGGGTTTTGTGTGGGGTCATTTCTTTGTTCTAATTTATTGCTTTACTCTATAAAATATAATCATGATCTATTTTTGGGCAAAGCTAGTTATATTAAACCAAAAAATGGATTAAAGTGTGGTATAAAGCATGAAAAAAAGAGTAAGATGAGCAACAACCAAAAAGGGGGCTAAGCTCATACAGAATGAACCCTTAAAAAACCAAAAGATTCATCAACATAAGTGTAGAGAAAAAAAACTAGAAATCAAAATTACAAAGAGATTACTAAAGGGAGAGAAGAACATAGAACATAGATATCTCTGGATGGATCAAAGAAATCCAACAAAAAAGGCGACTAAGCAACGATGCCATGACTTGGGATATTAAAAACCACATGATCAGAAACACTGAAGGCAACAATTGGGCTCCCTTAGTTGCCCAAAGGCCATCCATGGTGAGTGGTTTGGGATTATAAGGACTCACATCATTGTTTGTGGCATAGGAGAAGACCACCAGACCAAAAGAAGCATCATTAAAATGCCAGCAACTATTAAAATGCCAGCAACATGAATAATCGAAGGCATCAAACAAAACCATGAATCCATTTATCCATAGAAGGAAACCACAATGAAAATCACAAAGAAATATAATGCTAAAATATATCCAACTAGCAAAAAAGCTTGAAAAAAGTCCTAGAAAGAAAGAGGACAAAATTAAGCCTGCTCAGCAAGGATCCAATTAACCAAGCTGTAGAAAATTCCTCAGAATTTTCCTATATTTCCATTTATAGATCATTCAGCCTACCGAATTTTTGATTTTGAAGCATAAAGTGGAGGAGCTAGCAAACTTGGAATTAAATATTCTAGCATTCATTTTTTTCCAAATATAGTAGTTAGAGAAGCTAATAATAGGGAAGTAAAGGTTTTTAATGCTATCGCCTCAGAGTTCCATTTCTTAAACAAAATCTAAAACTTGAATAAGATTAGGTCTAAGAAGATAACCTAAAGCCCAAGGTAAGATGGATGTGATTATAGAGAAGGAGAACTCCCATTCAAAAAATAAATGCATATGGTATTCCTCCGCTTTGATGCATAGAAGACAAGTGGAGGGGCTTCCAATGTTTCTTTTAGCAAGGATATCAATCGTTTTTAGCCCCTAAAGTAAACCCATCCAGGTGAAGGAGGAGAAATGGACAACACATTTCATATGTCAAACCAACTTATGTCAACCAACCAGAGGGACATGGTGATAAAAATGAAGAGATAAGGCCTTAAAAGTGGGAAAATCCATTCCAT
This sequence comes from Dendrobium officinale, assembly GCA_019514585.1. NCBI lineage: Eukaryota > Viridiplantae > Streptophyta > Magnoliopsida > Asparagales > Orchidaceae > Dendrobium > Dendrobium officinale. The sequence continues at coordinate 65,380,931 of CM033687.1, forward strand.
TTCGATTAATTCAGAATTTACCATTCTGGTTAATAGAAATACCTTAAATTTTTTGCACTAATAAGCAGTAGAAAGTTCAAGGGAATAAGCTAGGTGGTTTGATTGATGAAATCAGCCACCGTAAGATGAGAGAAGGTGGATAAATCAGATGAGTTTCTCAGATCTGCAATAAAGAAGCCATCACACCATGGATCCCACAAAAAGACAGGAGGTAGTTGGAAGATATATTAAAAGTAATGTTGGGCTTAATCATGACAACAGTACCACATACAGTTTTTCAAATTTTGGAGGATTTAGAAAGAGGGACCATCCTAACATGGAAATATTTTTTCTTAACTCAACTAGTATAGGAAAGTCATCATTAACAATTCTTCATATGACGGAGCAGCAAAAACCATGAGACATAAAAACCCCCATGCTTCATAGGTAAGCAAATAGTTTTCTAGGAAATGGTATGAAAATTCCAAGAATCTGTTTGACTATCATAGAGGAATCTAGAACAAATCTTCTCAATAAATTTTCTATAGTATTTGGAGAGAATTGCACCTCTGATTTAATAAGTAAGAGTATTGTAAATAGTAAATTTTAAATACTAGACTCGACTTACAATAGAGAGGGCTTTTTCCTTCCATCTAGTAAGAGCATTAGAGACCTTGTGAAGTAAGGGAAGGAAATCTGCATGAGATAACTTATTAAGAGAATTAGGTAAGTCCAAATAAATTACAAAAGAGGAAGAGAAAATTAATTTGAGTAGAGAGCATATGGCCAAAGAACTAACACAGTTCTTTGAGAAAGTAATAATGTTTTTAGTAGAATTAACAAGGAGACCAAGGGATAACTCAAAACTATCTAGTTAGTCTTTCAAGAGAGTAGCATTAGAGATGGAGGCTTGCCCAATCACTAGAAGGCCATCAGCTTATAAATTATGGGAGAAGTTAAACCCTTGCAATTTAATAACCTCAAAGCTAGCAACATCCATCATATTCGAAAAGGCATCCATGACAAAATAGAAAAGGTAAGGGGAAAGAGGGCAACCTTTCCTGATACAATTTGAAGAGCTGAAGAAGCCTTACAAAAATCCATTAATGTAGAAAGAAAAGAACACATCATCAATACAACCTTTAATTCACTTAATAAATTGATTTAGGAGCCCTTTTAAGCCTATCAAACAAGGATTCTCTAGAGACCTTATCAAAGGCCTTGCTGATGTCAAATTTAGCAAAGAATAATTTAGATCTTCCTAAAAATTTGAATTCCCTAAACAGATCAAAGGCCAAAGAATGTTATCAGAGGCAACACAACCCTTCATAAAACTAGCTTAACTCTAAGGTTAACAAGTATTTTTTTATATAATTTAATACAAAAAATATTGCAGAGAGAAATCAACCAATAATCAGATAAGCTGCCACGTTGTTTCTTCCAGGGCAATAGAGAAATGACAGTATGCTTAAGACTTTTTGGTAATGAACCGGCACAAAAATAGGATTTGATAGCACGACATAAAGATAACCAAGTAATATCCCAATTTTGTTTGCAAAACTCAAAAGTGAAGACAGCAGGACATGGAGAAGCAGAACTAGGCATAGAGAAAATAACATCCCTAATTTCCTCATTCATAATGAGAGAAATCATAGAAGGTACAATGGGGGAAAGTAAATTTTTCCCAGCAAAAAAATTGTGCAGGATTAAGAAAATTGTGATTCGTGGAGTTAAACAGATCGTTAAAGTGATGGATAACATCTAACATTATTAAGTCTGGTCCAATGAAGACACCAGAGGGGATGGATATCTCTTTAATAAGGTTACCATTATGCCTAACTCTGATCTTAGAAAAAGGAATTTAATATCATCTTTCACTTAAGCTTGTAACCTAGTCTTGACTCTCTGAAGAATCCAAGAAGATTAAGAGAAAATAGTGGAAGCAAGTTGCATTTTGTTGTTCTTAAGGATTGCATTAAGATCAGGGTACAAAGGAGTAATGTGTTTTTGCTGGATGAGATAATTTTATAACTATAAGAGATCAATCATGGATTTAGATAGGAGTAACAAAATAGACCCATTTTTTAATTTTAATAGCAGTTTCAAGGATTTTAGTGTAGTATAAAAGAAGAAATGGGATTCTCACCCTGATAAGTTGCAATTGATTCAATAAGAAAGTCCTAAATTTTAGGCAAGTTGCACCAGTAATTTTTAACAAAGAACTTGTGATGCTTCTTGATAATGGGATAGCTAATTAAAACTAAAGGATAATGGTCAGAGTCTATAGGATCAACCACTTTAAAATATGAAGAGGGAAAGTGGTCAAGCTAATAGTAATTAATCAAGGCCATATCCAATTTGATATAAATGGGGTTTTCCCTCTCTGATTGTACCATGTGAAAAAATGACGGACATACCCTAGGTCTTGCATTACAACATTAATGATGCAGTTGTTGAAATCCCATAATTTTCTATTATGAATTATGTTCCCACTAGAATCATAGGATAACCTACAACAATTGAAATCACCAAAGATCATCCATAGTAGAGAAATATTTTCAGGAATAGACATAATATCCATCCAGAGAGTGAGTTGCTTAGAGTGAGAGTTAGAGGCATAAACTACAGTAAGAAGAGCATAAGGATTAGAACCAAAGAAGAGGGTGCCATGAATCAATTTGCTGGTACAGAGTAAAGGAATAAATAAAACATTGTGCTTTCCATTTAAGCCAAATTCTACTAAAGTTTGAATAATTAAAATTATTGTTGGAGGATTTATTGTCAAACACCGAGTGAGAGGCACTAAACTAAGGGTCAAAAGAAGTGAAGGTTGGATTTTGGCTTCCAAAAAGCAAAGCATATCAAGCTTGTGAGAGAGGATAAAATCCTTGCAATGAAGGACTCTATTAGGGCTGTTGAACCCAGGAACGTTCCAAGATCCAATGACAAATAAATTCATTAAGGTTTTAGTTTTTTATGGCAAATTTTATGCAATTTTTTTTTCTAGTTTTCTTGAGAACAATGAAAGAGTTTGGAAGATCATTGGACAAGAACATCTACTTTGACAAGCTTGATGTAGAAGGTTATTATATTATAACCTTTTAAGGGTATAACCTTTGAAGGGGGCATAGGTCCAAAGCTAGGTTGAGGCTCCCCAGAACGAAGAGCATCAAATTACTATAGATAGTTTAATTAGAAGAAATGGGATAAGTCTATCATGGAGTGGTATGGGGGAAAGCATCCACCATAGAGTTTGAGGAGCTTGTAAGGTGTTTAGATTGGGAGTTTAGGTTTGGGAGAAGATTATTCATGGCTTGAGAGGAGGAGAGAAGGTCTTGTAGGGTCGTATTTAGAATGGGATTGGGGTTGGGGGAGAAGAGTTTTTAGGAGAACTATCCAAGATGTTGGGTACTAATATGAGGGTGCTTAGGGGAGGAAGACCGGTAAGATGGGGAGTGGGTTTCGGGGATGAAGTTTTAGGAGGCCTAGGAGGAGGGTTACGAGGCTGACTTCTTCCTCTAGATTGCTTTGCAATTTTGGGTTGGGGGGAAGGATTGGTGGGTGGGACAGAGGGTGAGGGAATAAATGAAAGAGCCACATCTAAAGCACCAAAAAGGTTTCCAGTCATAGGAAATCTTAAGGGGGAAGTTTTCCCAGCAATAGAGATTGGGATTTATTCTATTAAAGAGGTGCCATTTTTAACTTGGATACAAACTCTCACGAAGGTAAGGCAAGTCAGGGGAAAACCAATACATCTTGCAATCATTGCGATGTCATTTGGGATCTAACAAACTAGAGGGAGATTATGAAATTTTACCCAAATTGGAATATATGAGACCTTTTCTCTTTTAGGCCTAAAGATAGGTGACCATTTGTTAAGAATAAAAGTTTACCTAGAAAAAATCATGGGTTGCCCGAGCAAGCCATGTCAAAATCTTTCGAGGAAGAGAACTTGAGGAGGAAGAATCTCTTGCTTAGAGCAAGCAAGTTAAGTGAACCTTTCAGTGACCAAGCTTTAAAGATCATAGATTTTAAAGCTTCATAGAAGGGCTTCTTTCTAATCAAAATCCAATGAGAGAGATCCCCCATTCTTTCAAAGTATTCAAGATTTTCCCATTCGAGAAACACATCACTATCTCAGTAGGGGGAGCAAAAGAAAGGGGAAACTCAGAAGAATAGGAGCAAGGATTTGGGGTGGAAAGAGCACCTTTCTAGTTGAGGGAAGGGGTCAAAGGAGAGGGAAGTATGGGATTCTAGCCTAATAATGGAGGAAAAGTAGACTTAGACGTGGCAAAGGCCATAAGAGTAGGTGGGAAGATAAGAAGGAGAGAAGAGAAGGGGGAGGCTCCAGTAGGAAGATTAGAAGTGGAACAAGGTGGCTAGATTAGGGAAACCCTAACTTCTATATTTCTTGGATAGATTTACAGTAGTAGCTTCCTTTTGCGGCTTCCACTCGTCTGTGTTAGAATAGATTTTTGTTGCTTTGAAATTGCAAAATGTTTGAAATAGACTAGCAATCTTATTAATTTAAATACTTATTTACTAGTTCTTATCAAAGGATTTATTTGTGATGACTGTGACATTTTATTATATTAATTATGGAGTTAATGTTGGAAACATAACTTAATTATTTTAATTATAAGAAACAACTTTTTATCACAAATATTTTTGAAAGTAGTGAGAAAATAGTAACAAAATAAAAATTATGATGGTTGTCTTAAAAGAAAAACAATGAGAAAATTGTGCCAAATAGATCCTGAGGCTTCGTTTGGGATAGCTTTCTTATTGCTTTCTAAAATTGCTTTTTAGTACCAAAAAGCTACGTTTAAAAAAAAAATAAGAAAGTTTTACCATGCGAAACATTAATGTGGGTTTGAGCTTGGGTTCGTGATGGAGAATAAGTCATCTTCTTAACCATTGCTCATCCACCTTTATTTTACCCTTCATAATTTCTTCTAATTCATGTCCTATGGTTGGTTTAGGATGATTGCAGCTTTTTTTAAAATGAAATTAACTTTTATGAAAGTTCTTATGAAAAGCATCTTTCTAGCACAAAAAAATGTTGAAAGCCGTGAAAAAGTAGTTGTTAAATAGAAACTCTGATTGCAGTTTAAAGAGCAAAGAAAAAAGAAAGCTATCTTAAATGAACCCTTAAACCTAGCATCAAAATTTTCTTCCAAAACCTCTGAATCTAACCTTGTAGCTCAAAATCGGCACGATATAAAGACCTTTTATTCTATCAAACATAATTGTCTTTTTTATAAAAAAAAATTGAGTAACAATTTTCAGCGATGTGATTTTGAATTCACAACATTAGGCAGAAAAATGAATTTCTCAACCGCAGAAACAATCAAACTACCATTATATAATACTCTTCTACAAACAAAGAACTCTACTTATCATTCTAGAATGTCAATTTAGGATTCTTTCAAGTGTTTGAAGTTTAGTTTGCTTCCCAATTTCTCATATATAAATTTCATTTGAGATTTTTTTTTTCTTTTCTAAAGTAGTTTTTTAGTACAAAATTTTTTATACTAGAAAGTCATTTTATAAAGAAGTAAAAAAATGTACTAAATGAAATCTTAATATAAAGATTAATTTTTTTCATAAGAAAAAGTTTTCCCTGCTGTATTTTTTCATCATTTGTTGGTATTTGATTTTTTAGAAGACTTTCATATTATGTTGAAAGTTGATTTGTGTTATATTGCTCAAATTTCTTAAGTGGAATTAGAAAATAAATTGTGTTCCATTTTTTTACAATTATATCATTTTAGGATTTATGCATGTATATGCACTTTTTAAATTGCTTGATTGTTTGATAGTGAGCTTGCAACTCCATAACACACCAAATAATTTGTAGAATGGAAAATTTAAGGGATGGAAGATGGATGCAAATATGATTTTTTTCTGTGTTTCAAAGGGGTGGAATTCATCAATCAACTGATCACACACTTAAAAAAAAAAAATAATGGTACATTATAATAAGAAAATATGCAACTATAGCACGAATGAGATTAAATTAAAAAAGTGTGAAAATTATGAAAATAAAGCTCAACCAAGGGTTAACTAGTTGGGATGGGATCTTAGAAGGAAGAGAATTGATGCATTCAGTGAATGATGAAAAGAAAAAAAAAAAAGGCTTCATTTGGGATGACTTTCTTATTATATCTTAAAGCAACTTTACTAGAAAGCCGCTTTAACAAATTATTTATCTAACACACAATGGGGTTATTACATTCAAAGAGTCGCCTCTACATTCGAAGGACTCGACCACATAGACTCATGCTATATGACATTTTTTGAAGAACTTGCTCCACACTCTCACCAATATAACAGGTTGTTATTAATATTTTATCTATATTTTCATTATAATTTCAATGTATCTAGCCTTCCCTATAGCCCTCCAAGCCCTATAAAGAGGAGTTGAGGAGGCATATTTTAATTATTTTTTTATTACTTCTTGGTTCTATATATATTCAAGATCTTTCCATATTATTTTTGTATATTCTACTCTTTAATCTCTCTCTCTCTCTCTCTCTCTCTCTCTCTCTCTCTCTCTCTCTCTCTCTCTATATATATATATATATATATATATATATATATATATATATATATATATATATATATATATATATATATATATATATATATATATATATATATATATATATATATATATATATATATATACCCAAGTCGCTCTTGGTTCTCTATTTCTCATCTAGAAGATTGTATGCTAATAAAGTCAATTATCATCTATCGATAAATTTGAATCCAACATTTTAAAAGCTGTGATGATCGAGAATGAATTGGTGCCAATAATAAAAAGGCAAGCACATATTGTAAAACAATTGAACTCAGAGCCCTCGTTGAACATGGATGCTCTAAATTATTCTATCTTTCATGACTTCATGGAGATTGATAAGATGCTCATTATGATGATTCAAGACTCATTTGGAGGATGCTTGATAAATGCTGCTATAAAGAACAACCCAGAAGGATCTGCTGAGTTGATTGTTTGTTGAAGAAGTCTAAAAATAAGAGTACATATTTTGCACCTCCCAACAAGTGAGATGAATATAGCCTATATTAACCAATGAATTTTTTAGGGAAATCACAAAAGTGAGGACAATTCCAAAAGTTAAATTGCCAAACTTATAGTCCTACAAGAAGGGGACTAACCCATCTGACCATGTTACTTAATTTCAATCGTTGATGTAGTTCCATGAAGGCTTCGTTTGGGACAGTTTTTTTATTGCTTTCTAAAACGAAGTTTTAGTACAAATTTTTTTATTTTTAAACTAAAACTCCGTTTTATAAAGTAATAAAAAAGCCGTCCCAAACGAAGCCAAAGTTTTCCCTCCAATGGTTCACATGCAACCCTTAGGCAAAATTACTTATTTTGTCGAATTCAAGAGGATGTTCATACCAATTTGCAAGGGCTTAGAGACAGCTAAAGAGCTTGTAAGCCTCCAAGAGGCGCCATAAGTTAGGCAGGTTGTTCCAAAGCATTGATGTATAGCTCCAAAATAAAATGCTTGAGGTGAAAGTCCAACAACCAGCTGTTTGATGCAAACAAATTAGAGCAAGGCACAAAGAGAAATCAGTCAAGAGAAACAACTCTAACTTTTATAAAATTAAGACATATCTTAGAGAACAAAAGGGATTAGAGAAAACAACTAGCTTAAGAAAAGATAACTTCCAACAACAAAAACAAAGAAGATCAAAAAAAGAAAAACAATATTTTTAACAAAAAAAAAACTATCCTCAGAACATCCTTCAAGAGGACTCCTCACATGTACCGATTGTAGGAATAAATTTAAAAATAAGGTTTAGATATGCAAACCAAGGGTCCACCACGGCTAGGGGTATCCAATGTCCTTTCAACTTCTCCAAACAGCCACAACCTTGCTAAAACAGCCAACAAACAGCCCACGGCTTTACCCAAACAGCCAACAAAAACAGCCCACGGCTTCACCAAAACAGCCAACAATCTTCCCTAAAACAGCCAACAAAACAGCCCACGGTTTCACCACAACAGCCAGCAATCTCACCAATGGAACTAGAAGAAAGATACAGGTGGAGTGGAACTTGCGTAGAGAAGAAGGAGGTTAGAAGACCGAGAAGAAATAGGAGAAGCTCGCAAGCTTTCCTAGAGGAGAAGGAGAATGGAAAAAGCTCTCAAGCTTTTCCAAAGAAAACCCTCAGGTTTTATAAGCACTTAGCTCACAAATATTCACCACCTTCCTTCACAAAATACTTCATATTTATAGGCCAAAGAGGGGGAACCTAACAGCCATAGTTCCCAAGTTTCCAAGAGCCAAAATTCATTCCCGCTGAAGCCCAAGAGGCAGCAATAAAACAATCCAGAGAATAAAGCCACGGTTCCAGCCAGGAACAGCACAGCCGAGGAACCATCACAGGAAACCAGGCGGCAGATAAATGCTCGGTCAACAGAGGGAAATGCCAAGGCGGTAAAAGACAGCACCCGAAGAGGCATGCCAAACCCGAAGCAGCAGCAGCAGCCGTGAGAAGCTTAACCAGAGGAGAGAAAAAAAACTGCTGCAACTCAGCTTTTTTTTAAGGGGAATGTGAAAGGACAAGTCCACCCACCAAATCTTTTTCCAACCTTAAATTTTTATAGCAAGACATCAGCTCATAATGAGCTACTTCTCCACTAGAAAATAATGAGCTTGACACAACTAAAGTTTAACTTCATAAGCTCAAACCGAATCAGCCAAAGATCTCATGAAACCAGCAACCTACAAGGACAAGTGGACCCCCCCCCCCCAGCCGGCAAAAACCTGGTAAACAAAATCCAAACCTCTTCCTACCATGATCATTGGATTTACCACCATCATAGGATAGCATAAAAACAAAAAAAACAGAAAATAAAACTAATATTGATCATAACAAAAAAATTAAGCAAAAATCTAAATGCATCAATTCCCCCCAGGTGGGGAATTCTCATCTCCTGATGAGAAAATTTCAGCAACTCTTTTGTAGAGCTCCAAATTTCGCTTTTGAAGATCAGCAGCATCAATCCACGTGCAATCAATTAATGGTCGATTGCTCCATTTGACCAAAAATTTCTGGTGTTCTCCATGCCTTGTCTTTGTTGTTTTTATATCAACAATTTCTTCAATCAGATCATCTTGGTTCAACGAAGGAGTGGACAGTGGCAATGTTTCAAGATCCACAGAATCACCTGTATTTCCTTCATACAAAGAAAGATCAGAAACATTAAATATAGGAGAGGTTCCAACTGTGTTAGGTAAATCTAAAAGATATGCATTTGTGCCCAATTTCCGGAGAATGCGAAAAGGTCCAAATTTTTTTCTGCTCAGCTTCCCAAAAGTACCAACGGGAAAGCGCTGACGACGGAAGTAAGCCATTACCATATCCCCTTCTTTAAAAACAACCTCTCTCCGATGTTTATCTGCAGCAGCTTTGTATTTGTCATTTGAAATACGGAGTTTTTCAAGAACTTGTTGTTGGACTGATTTGATATGATCAAATGTTTCTAATGCTTCAGCACTTATTTTGCTAGGTAAAGACAAACCATTTCGATCCAAAATGTGAGGAATTGATTGACCATATAAAATTTCAAAAGGAGTTTTTCCAGTAGTTCTATTAACAGAATTGTTATAAGCAAATTCAGCTTGTGGTAAAATCAAAATCCCATTGAAAAGGTTTCTCACCAGCAAGGCATCTTAAAAGATTTCCCAAACTTCGATTGACAACTTCAGTTTGTCCATCGGTTTGAGGATGGTAAGCACTGCTAAACTGAAGAGAAGTTCCTAACTTAGCCCAAAGTGTTCTCCAAAAGTGACTCAAAAATCTAGTGTCTCTATCAGAAGTAAATGTACGAGGAATACCATGAAGTCGAACAATTTCTCTAAAAAATAAATCAGCCACATGAGATGCATCAGAAGTTTTTTTGCAAGGAATGAAATGAGCCATTTTACTAAAGCGATCAACAACAACAAAAACAGAATCATGCTTTCTTATAGTAACCGGCAAGCCCAGAATAAAATCCATAGAAATATCTTCCCAAGGTTTATTTGGAATTGGAAGAGGAGTGTATAAACAAGAATTTTGTGAAGTCCCTTTGAAAGCTTGACAGATTTTGCATTGTTTCACAAACTTAGCAATTTGTTTTCTCATGTGAGGCCAAAAATATTTTTCTTCTACCATAGCAATAGTTTTCCCTTGACCAAAATGACCACTTAACCCACCACCATGAAGTTCTTGCACTAACTGTTCTCTTAAAGAATTATTTGAAATGCAAAGTCTAGAACCCTTAAACAAAAAGCCTTGGTGAATAACAAATTGACCAGACGGATCAGTTCCCAAGTTAAGACAAGCCTCCCAAATATCTTTAAAATCAGAATCAGAAGCATAAGTATCTTTCAAAAACTCAAAAGAAGTAATGGTAGGATAAACAGTAATCAATAAATGTGACCTTCGACTTAAAGCATCGGCAACCTTATTCAACACACCAGTTTTATGTTTGATATGAAAGGAATACTCTTGCAAAAAAGAAACCCATTTAGCATGTCTCTTGTTGAGATTTTTTTGTGATCCCAAAAAATCTTAAAGCCTCGTGATCAGTGTTTAAAAACAAATTCTCGCTGAATCAAATAACATCTCCAAAATTTTAAAGCTTGAACAATAGCATAAAACTCCAAATCATAAGTAGAATATCGAGATCGAACATCATTCAACTTTTCACTAAAATATGCAACAGGTTTTCCTTCTTGGCTTAAAAACAGCACCGATTCCCACATGTGAAGCATCACAATCAACTTCAAAAACTTTTTCAAAATCAGGCAGACTAAGAATTGGAGCATGACTCATTTTCATTTTGATAATTTGAAAAGTTTTTTCAGCCTCTGGAGTCCATCTAAAAATTCCCTTTTTCAAACAGTCAGTAATAGGAGCAATTACAGAACTAAAATTTTTAATGAATCTACGATAGAAAGATGCCAAACCATGAAAGCCCCTTACCTCACTGATATTTTTAGGAACAGGCCAGCTTTTGATTGCCTCGATTTTCACAGGATCAACTTTAATTCCCTCAGCAGACACAATATAACCCAAGAAAGTCAAACTTGAAGTCATAAAAGTACACTTTTTAAGATTGATATACAATTTTTGTTCCCTCAAAGTTTGCAAAATTTTTTTTTAATATGTGAAAGATGTTCAGAAGGATGAATACTGTAAATCAAAATGTCATCAAAATATACCACTACAAACTTCCCGATAAAAGGTCTCAAAATATGATTCATTGTTCGCATAAAAGTACTTGGAGCATTAGATAAACCAAAGGGGCATAACTAGCCATTCATACAACCCTTCTTTGGTTTTAAAAGCAGTTTTCCATTCATCTCCAGACCTTATTCTTATTTGATGGTACCCACTTCTCAAATCAATTTTGGAAAAAATTTTTGGCACCACTCAACATGTCAAGCAAATCATCAAGCCTCGGTATGGGAAATCTGTATTTAATGGTTATCTTATTGATAGCACGACTATCCACACACATACGCCAAGTTCCATCTTTTTTAGGAGTAAGCAAAGCAGGTACAGCACAAGGACTTAGACTTTCCTTTATTAAACCCTTTTCTAAAAGTTCAGTCACTTGCTTAGAAAGCTCTTTATGTTCATTTGGACTCATCCTGTAATGTGAAAGATTAGGCAATGTTGCTCCAGGAATTAAATCAATGTGATGTTGAATGTCTCTCATAGGAGGTAAGCCAGTTGGTAACTGTCAAGTGTTAAATCAGAAAATTCATTAAGCAACGGTTGCATTTCCTTAGGAATTTCAAGAGCCAAATCAGATTCTTTTCCAAGCACCAAATAAGCCACTTCAAATTGTTTCAAATCATTTGTGTTCAAAAGTAATTCAGGAGTGGATGAATTTTCAGATTTCTCTTTTTTTGTTGGAGGATCAGAAATGTTTTTTTTGAGGAAAGAGAGTGAATTTCTTATTGTTTTGAATCAATGTATAAGTGTTCCTCTCACCATTATGAATGGTTTTATTATCATATTGCCAAGGACGCCCCAAAAGTATATGGCAAACTTCTAAAGGTACAACATCGCAAACAATTTGATCTTTATATGCTCCTCCAATTGTCAAATTAATGGTGCATTGCTTCGTTATAGGAACCTCACCTCCTTCCTTAAACCACGATATTTTGTAAGATTTGACAAGAGGTTTTGTTTTCAATTTGAGCTTTTCAACCATGTGTTGTGACACAAAAATTTTCCTGAACTCCCACTATCAATCATTAAAGTGCAAATTTTTCCTTCAACCGTGCAAGTTGTTCTAAAAAATGTTTCTTCTTAACCACTTATCACCTTTTTCTTTTTGAGCAGTTAAAAACTTGTCGAATTACTAATAAAGGCTCTCCCTCGTCTCCTTCCAAATCAAAATTTTCCATTTCAGCTTCGTTATCAGATTCTGGTTCATTTTCTTCTTCTTCACTCTTTATTTTCATTTTCTATCAAATTATTTCGAGGAGGATTATTTTTTCTGCAAGTAGCCGACAAATGACCATAAAGTCCACATTTGAAACAAGGTCCAATTAGTTTAGGTTGTTCAGTAGGTTTAGAACCCATTAGCCCTTTACCCTTATCCAGATTTTGACTTTCATAAGTTTTGATTTTTGTTCCCGACGTCCCAATAGAAGATTGAGTTTGAATTTTCACCCCACCAGTTTGTCGTCGCTTATATGTTTCAATAACTTTGCTACTTCCCCTTAGATGTTGTTTCTCAATTTTTAAAGCCATGCGATAAGCCTCATCTAGTTTAATGACATGATGCAAGTGTAATTGATCTTGAATTGTCCACTTTAGTCCATTAAGGTATCTTGTTACCGTTTTTTCTTCAGATTCATCTAAATCATTCCTAGCTTGCAACTTAAAAAAGTTTTCAGTGTATTCTTCCACAGTTTGAGTTCCTTGACGCAGATTATTAAATTCTTGAAAAATAGTTCTTGAATGATCAGAAGGCAGAAATTTCCCTTTCATTTTTTCTTTCATTCTTTCCCAGTTTTGAATTTTTTCTTTACCTCGCCTTACTCTATTGTTTTGCAAATTTTTCCACCATGTTAAAGCATGTCCCGTTAATTTTAAGCTTGCAAATTTGACTTTTTCGATTTTCTGGTATTTCTTTCCATTCAAAAAATTGATCCATTTTCTCAATCCATTCGAGGAATTGTTCAGGTTGTAATTTTCCTTCGAAATTATGAACATCGATTTTAATCCCATGATCCCAGTTTCTTTGACGCCTATTTTGATTTCTATGACCCTCACCCTCACTTTCAGAAGATATGACATTAGGATTAACATTAGCTTGATTGACATTCAGATTAGCGATTGCTTCAGCCATTGTATTGATTTGTTGTTGCAAATGATTTAACTGTTGTAAGAGTTGTTGCAAATCCCCTTGATTATTAGCCATAGGACGCAAAGCAAAGACACACAAAATGACTTAAAAAAAAAAGACTACCCAAGCAAAGAACTTGCTCTGATACCAAAATTGATGCAAACAAATTAGAGCAAGGCACAAAGAGAAATCAGTCAAGAGAAACAACTCTAACTTTTATAAAATTAAGACATATCTTAGAGAACAAAAGGGATTAGAGAAAACAACTAGCTTAAGAAAAGATAACTTCCAACAACAAAAACAAAGAAGATCAAAAAAAGAAAAACAATATTTTTAAAAAAAAAAAAAAACTATCCTCAGAACATCCTTCAAGAGGACTCCTCACATGTACCGATTGTAGGAATAAATTTAAAAAAAAGGTTTAGATATGCAAACCAAGGGTCCACCACGGCTAGGGGTATCCAATGTCCTTTCAACTTCTCCAAACAGCCACAACCTTGCTAAAACAGCCAACAAACAGCCCACGGCTTTACCCCAAACAGCCAACAAAAACAGCCCACGGCTTCACCAAAACAGCCAACAATCTTCCCTAAAACAGCCAACAAAACAGCCCACGGTTTCACCACAACAGCCAGCAATCTCACCAATGGAACTAGAAGAAAGATACAGGTGGAGTGGAACTTGCGTAGAGAAGAAGGAGGTTAGAAGACCGAGAAGAAAGAGGAGAAGCTCGCAAGCTTTCCTAGAGGAGAAGGAGAATGGAAAAAGCTCTCAAGCTTTTCCAAAGAAAACCCTCAGGTTTTATAAGCACTTAGCTCACAAATATTCACCACCTTCCTTCACAAAATACTTCATATTTATAGGCCAAAGAGGGGGGAACCTAACAGCCATAGTTCCCAAGTTTCCAAGAGCCAAAATTCATTCCCGCTGAAGCCCAAGAGGCAGCAATAAAACAATCCAGAGAATAAAGCCACGGTTCCAGCCAGGAACAGCACAGCCGAGGAACCATCACAGGAAACCAGGCGGCAGATAAATGCTCGGTCAACAGAGGGAATGCCAAGGCGGTAAAGACAGCACCCGAAGAGGCATGCCAAACCCGAAGCAGCAGCAGCAGCCGTGAGAAGCTTAACCAGAGGAGAAAAAAAACTGCTGCAACTCAGCTTTTTTAAGGGGAATGTGAAAGGACAAGTCCACCCACCAAATCTTTTTCCAACCTTAAATTTTATAGCAAGACATCAGCTCATAATGAGCTACTTCTCCACTAGAAAATAATGAGCTTGACACAACTAAAGTTTAACTTCATAAGCTCAAACCGAATCAGCCAAAGATCTCATGAAACCAGCAACCTACAAGGACAAGTGGACCCCCCCCAAGCCGGCAAAACCTGGTAAACAAAATCCAAACCTCTTCCTACCATGATCATTGGATTTACCACCATCATAGGATAGCATAAAAACAAAAAAAACAGAAAATAAAACTAATATTGATCATAACAAAAAAATTAAGCAAAAATCTAAATGCATCACTGTTGCGCAAGCTGCTCTAACACAGGGCTTAAGGGAAGGCCCATTCCATGGTATTGGGAGTCTAGTAACCCAAGATGATGATTAAATTTCTTAAGCTCACCAACAGCCATGTCAATATCGAGAATTAGAACTGAGTGGTTAAGTCTTCCTCAGGCATCCATCCTAGAGAACTAAACATCATGCATGATTGGCCCCATGACCACGAGCATGATAGAATTCGCCAAATAAAGCATCGTGGGGATAAAAGGCCAAATGCATCATATGATCGACACAACCCTTGTAATAATTCAAAAATGTGAAATAAATTTATCTAAATAACATGAAAATTCTTAAAATAGAGTACTTTGACACTGATCTGATGAGCACTGTTGTGCTAGGCTACGAATAGTATTTATAAATGTCAAGTAAATTTATTTCACATTTCTAATCTATTACAACCCAGTCTACAAATAACACCGTTATATGCAAAGATGTTTCAAATTAATAGTGCCACCTGCACCATGAGTTCAAGATGCACCATGAAGAACTCATGAAGAAGTACACATCTTGGTCACCAATATTCCACAATAACTTTTGTGTGAGTAACTATGATCAAGCTAGTGGAGGTAGTTCAAAATTAATAAAGAATTCTTTAAGCACATATCACCCATGAAGTTAAATGCCCATACAATAAACATTTTTAAATATTAAGCCTTTCATAAAGACCATATTAGTACAATATTGAGTAGTGCAAGCATCTCCAGATGTTCATTAATGTCCTTGTCTAGGTGAGAAAATTGAAGAAGTTCATGCTCATCAACCCTAGTTACCAACCAAAAAAAAAAAAGTCAAAATAAAGAATAATCAAAATCTTGTTGATAACTGCAAGAATATGTACAACACTTAGTTGTTTTTAATGTGTTAGCTACTTACTAGAACAATGTCTTAATAAACTTGGAGATCTGTGATGCAAGCTAGTTTCTCCTCTATAATTTTTATGCCATATTATATTGATTAATTGCTTTCTTTTAGCTATACAGTTCTCGGTAAGAATTGGATTATACCCTATTATTTAAGATCAGGAATAAAATCTTTTGTCATTTCTTTCAGTAAAACTTGGGTGAGATTACAGGAATTGTTAGATTTGGATTTTTTTTAACACTTTATGATTGTTATTAGTTGTGTGAGTGCTCCTTCTACATTGCATCGCACTACTGAAACCAGCAATCAATGTATTTTCTAAGCACAAAGGTCATAGCTTAGCTGGTGTTAGCAAAAGAACTGATATTGGTATTATTAATTGGTTGGAAGAAATCAGGTAGTTTCTTTGGCTTCCGGACCTGAAAGGTTGGAGCATCTTGATGCTTTTATATCTTAGTTTTTGTTTGAGACAGTTTTATTACAGCTTTTTAAAACAGTTTTTTAAAAAACTGTTTTATGAAGCTGCAAAAAAGCCGTCCCAAACGATGCCATAATAGTTCTGATTATTTTTTGAATTTTTGTGATGTACGAAGCTTTAGATGGCGTAAATTTGGAACTTTTATTTGGTCCGGTGAACGTACGTAGAGTTACGTCCAGTCGGCACTAAGATTGTATGCACAAAATGAGAAATACCGAGCAAATACCGAGCAATACCAATAATAACGAGAAAATATCATTAGGTGAAGACGAAATACCGAGTTATACCGAGCCATACCGAGTTATACCAAAAAATACAGAGAAAAATTTGGTATTTTTTGGTATAACTTGGTATTGCTCGGTATAACTCGGTATTGGTTTTCCCAGAGCGGTATTCCTCCATATTATCAAACAATACCTATCAATACCGATCAAATACCGAGCAAAAATTGGGTAACAAGCCTCTGACCTACGTCCAGTCAGAGGACATAATAATTGTTCGGCGTTGACATACTATGTAATTTTTGATTTATAAAATATTTTTTATTATTTAAGGAAAAAAAGCTTATGTAATTTTTCATGTGTGATATTTAGATATTTGATTGAAGAATTAACAATTGAAATATTGTGAGATTACAATCTGATTGAACAACACGTACAATCAGATTTCACACGGAAACTAACATATCTAAATATCGCTAGCTTTTGTTTACAATCAATCATAAGTTGAACCTTTGAACTTTGTCCATATCATTTTTTTTTTTTGGAGTTCCATGTCCAATCCATTTTTTAAAATCTTGCCCAATATTACATATTTTAAACACTTTAGGGTGTATAAGAAAATTAAATTGACATTGATCTTTGAAAATATAAGAAGTCAAGTCAAACAATTTCTCTAAACAATCAAAATTATCAACTAATCTAATGAATAAGAAAACCACACTCCAATCGAACTTCTCATTTTCCACTTCAAAATAAAATAATAATCATATCAAATAGTAATTCGATCATCTTCAACAGAACTTCATTTCTAACACAAAAATAAAAAATATATTCCATATTTATAGATTCTTTCTCATCCTCATTTACACTAAAATATAAATTTATGTGAATAGTGTGACACAAATATTTTATGGCCTACAATCTACAAATATAGTTAACGAAGTCGTCAAAATCTTCTTTGGAGCTCCCTCCATCCACTACTGCAGCTCGCAGGCTCTCTCCAACTTCCCTTGCCTTCTTCCTTACCTCCCCCCCTTCATCCTCTACCATCAGCTTCACCACTGCGTTCTTCACTGTCGCCGCTGCCACCACTTCGTCCTTATCCGACCACTCTTTGACGACCATCCCCACCTTCAGAATCTTCGTGACAAGAACTGTGTTCGTCGGCTGATCGGAGTGTATTGGCCATGCGAGGATTGGCACCCCGTTGCTCATCGCCTCCATGCACGAGTTCCATCCACAGTGACTTAGGAAGCCGCCGGTGGACGGATGGGCAAGGATCTGCAACTGCGGTGCCCAGCCTCTCACCACCACGATCCTCCCCTTCGTTCTTCATTCGAATACTGAAGTCAGTAACTAGAATATGCAGTAAAATGAAGAAAATTGGAGGAGAATAAGGCTTCTACTAATTAAAATTTTTATTGAGAATATTCTAATCCAAATTTTCTTCAGGGAAAGAAAAAAAATTTTTAGAGCTCATCACGCAATGAAAAATCTTTAATAGAAGTAGTTTTACGTTAAATTAAACTTTGTTAAAAAAATAATTATTTTCATCAACTTTGGCTACCAAGATAATTTTATGATTGCCTCAAATCTAAGAGGATGTAATTTTGTAAATTTTTTTTTTCTAAAATCCCTTTTAGAATAATATAAAGTTTTTCGAAGCACCTTCTAAAAATGTAATTAGATTATTATTCTGAGTTTAAAATGTCAATGGCAAAAATTTAATTTTTAGCTTTCTCCCTGTTTTAGTTTTTATATGGTAATCATATTTTTGTTTAAATATTACTATTTTACTCTTTTTGTTGTTTTTAATTTATATAGTATGAATCAAATTTTTAAATCAGATTTAGGATATATTTGGGATGATTATAATATTTGTAAAATTATTCTACGCAAACTATTTTAATTATTCTGGTCGTAAAAAATGACTTTCCACTATAAAAGTTTATAAAAATATTATTGAGAAAATAGCGAAAAAAAATCAACCAAATGAAATAAATATTTCTATCTAAAAAATAAAGCAACGAAAAAAATTATCTCAAACAGACACTAAGATACAAAAAGCAATACCCTATTCATTTAGAGAAGAACATAATTAATTAGTAGGTGTTTAAACCGCTGCAGTAGGCCCTAAAAAGTGCTGCGAAAGCCTGAATTGTATTAGTGATTATAATATTAATCATAGCTTTCAAAATCCTTATTTTACAATTTTACAATCATCCTAAATCAATCCTTAGTTATCAGATAAGCCATTTTTATCGATGCGAAATAGCCATCCGAACTCCGCACGTAATAATTTATGGGTTTCCAACCTCTCCACGCTGATATATTTTTAAATCAATACTTGCATTGAGTGCATTCTGACTTGACTCATAAACTTCGTAATTATCTTTATTTAATTAGGCGATGTGACAAACATTAGAGATTAACTTCAAAAATTATATCTTGGTACCACTTCAACTAACTCAATTTATTTATTATATAACGTGTGATTTTAATGCATTGATTTCAATTTTCAACTACACATCACAGTCATGTCACTAAAGACATTATTACCTAACGTAACATATAAATATGTTGCTTATTGTATCTCCAATCATACCACGTCATTCGTCTATCGTTTGTTTGCAGTTATCGTAAATTTCCACCCGAGCCCAAAACAATAACGTGTTTCTATTTTCTTTTCATTGTGAGCAGTGTGGAGTCAATATTAGGGTCACACTTTTCAAAACTTGAAAAAGTTGTTTGATTTTTGTTTGGTTGGACAGTCGGGACTACTACTGACCGAAGAATGGAGTTCGATTGGAAATGACCTTAAGAGAAGAAGATTATTTTAACGGCATGTGTTTTTTTTAATTTCAACAAAAATATATTATCCCTCAATATATTTATTTAGTTAGATAATATAACTAAATTTTTAAACATTCACAATTATAATCATAACAAAAATAACTATCATAAATATCTAATAATTTAATTATATTATTAAAAAATTTAGTTATATTTATTTAATAGGTTAACTTTTAAATTTTTAAAAAATTATATATATATATATATATATATATATATATATATATATATATATATATATATATATATATATATATATATTAAAATAATTAAGTT
Organism: Dendrobium officinale; assembly: GCA_019514585.1. Lineage (NCBI taxonomy): Eukaryota > Viridiplantae > Streptophyta > Magnoliopsida > Asparagales > Orchidaceae > Dendrobium > Dendrobium officinale. The sequence continues at coordinate 65,400,557 of CM033687.1, forward strand.
CTAAATTAATGTTGTTCAGTACAGAATCACCTTTCTTCCAATTCTGCCAATGCCGAATCCTCTTCCTCTTCCTCTTTCCCCTCAGTCTCAAATATATTGCAGCGATCAGCTTCCCGACGAACCCAAATAAACCTCTCCCCGCTTTCCTCCAGTCCCGCCGCAATCTCCTTCTCCTGCTCCCTCGTCATCGTCGCCGTCGTCCCGAACGAAACATACACCACCGAAGCTACAGGCTGCCGATCAAGCCACTTCAGACACCGCTCGTCGCTCCGCCCTCGGTCTGCCAGAATAGGATTAAGCGGTCCGATGGCAAAAATCTTTTGCCCCTTCCATGCCGGCTCGCTCGAAAGCTGGTTAAGAAACTCGCCTTCGATGCTCCGGCAAGTGTTAAAAATCCTGCCTTTGACGGCAATTGGGATCCTCCGCTGCTGCCAAACCCAATCGAGGAACTCTTCACCGAAACAAGAGATTAACTTGGCTTGGCAGAGCTCGGATTTTCCGAGGAAGAAGAGGTTGGAGATGGCGGAGGAGGTGTGGAAAGAGAAGGACTCTATTTTGGGGGAAGCGGCGGAGTTGGCGAAGGACATGGACGAGTCATGGAGGAGGACGACGCGGCGGTGGGATAGAGAGAGCGAAAGGAGGATGGGAGAGAGGTGGGGGAGGAGCTGGGAGGTTGAAGCGTCAAAGGAAGCTTGATGGTGAGAGGGGAATTTGGTGGTGGCGGAATTGGGGGAGGGGTAAGGGGAAGGCAAGGGGAGGGAGGTGAAGGGGAGATCGTGGAAGTGGAGATGATAGGAAGTGGGGGAGGAGGAGGATGAGAGGTTCCAGCCATGAAAGCGTTGGCTTGCTTGTCGATTGTGTGTAGCGGAGCTGACGTAGTGGACGGCGATGCCGCGGGTGGCGAGGTGGGCGGAGAGGTGGAGGAGAGGGTTCAGATGTCCTTGCATGGGAAGAGGAACCATTACAACTGCGATGGCCGTTGACTCTTGCGAATTGGTTAGTGAGACCATCATATTTTGGAGGGGAATTGAAAATTTTGATCGGATTAAGGGATGCGATTTCTACTTATATAGGGTGGGGGAAGAATTAATTGAGAAAGTTTTGTATCAGGATGATTTTCAAATTTATTATACTTTTTGCAATAACTAAATTAAAAATTTGTTGTATAAAGGAGATATAAGAATCATTCTTTTCACATAAAAAAAATATATGATTTTTTATAAGAATTACATAAGTGAATAATTGATACCCAGCAGAAATATTAGATCTTGGCAAAAGTTTGTAAATTGTTGCAGCAAATGTTTGTGGTGGTTATTGTCAAGAGTTTATGATCATCATCGAAGTAGAGATCGGGCGGCGGTCGTTAGCGATGGCGATAATCAGAAAATGTCATTGAACTCTTATCCTCTCTTAACTCTTGGACACCCCCATTTATAGGGCAAATTATTGCATCCAGTCACCGGACGCGGAAAATAAGTTTGGACATCCAATAAAAATTTGCTTCGTCACCTGCGCTTTTGACTTGCATTTTAGTTGTTCTTTACCTGTGCTTTACCTGCGCTTTACTTGCGCTTTACCTGCATTTTGACTGTGCTTTTTACCTGCGCTTTAGTTGCGCTTTACTTGCGCTTTACCTGCGCTTAATTTAAAATAATATTTTATTAATATTCGGACCTATCTCCGCGTCCGGTGATCGGATGCAATAATTCGCCCATTTATAGAGAACAATATCCTATTTATAGAATTTATGATATTTCATTTTGATAAATTGGGTCAGAATCTAAAACACGTTATTGTATGGTTCATATTAACTCACTTGATTATGAAATATTTACTCAACAATAAAGTGCCTTAACAATGATAAAATTTGGTGTGTGCTTGTTGGATTTTTCTCGTTTAGCCGCTCCATTTGATTGCAAGCATGTCAAATTTGAACATCATTTAGTCATCCAATTAATGTTTAAAGTTTTCAATTGTACTCTAATTGCTTTATTTGATCTCATTGATGCTCCAATTGAACCGTTTTTGGTATCATTGAGTTCGTCTTATCAACACGTTTAATTCGACTATAAATTTGTTGAAATTAGAATTCAAATAATCATGAATTTAATTTTAAAAAATTTCAATTTAAATTTCACATCGAGATTCATGTAGATCATGCTTCTTACTCATGGAAATATATTTCAAACCATCAAATTAAAATATTGAGAGTGAGAAAAATATTACTAGGCTGGACCTCCTGTGGTCGTCAACATGAACTTCTCATCAATAATGTGAACTAATTAAAATCTTCTTCTTTATAATTTTAGCCTTCTATAAAGTAGACGTGTCAATTGGAGCAAAAATAATTGAAAACCTCTCTCCAAACTTTTCAAATTATCTTGCATTTAATCATAAGGCTTAGTTGGAATTTGAATGTACAAAACTTAGTCCATATCTTTGAAAAATGGCCTCATCTACCCCCGAAACGTCAGAATAAGTATATTTGGGCTTAATATTGGAAAAATTATTAGGTCCGGACACCTGACGTAGCTCTATATCTGGACGTCAATAATATGTCGCCACATGCTCTTACTTTTTACCGCGCGGCCCGACGACCCGACCCAGACCGGAACCCGGTATTGTTATGTTTGGGAATTGCTATGTATTGCTCGGTATTGCTTGACAATAATGAGGAATATCGCTTTTTCAAGACTAATACATAATAATACCGAGCAATACCTAGCAATACCTAGAAAAATAGGGGTATTGCTAGGTATTGGACTTAACGGAGTGGTATTTATCATTATTGCTGACCAATACCGAGCAATGCCGAGCAATACCTAGCAATATATAGCAATACACAAATCAGCCAATACATAGCAATACCAGGGCGGGTCATCGGGCCGCGCGGTAAAGAGTAAGAGCACGTGGCGACATATTATTGATGTCCCGATGTAGAGCTACGTCAGGTATCCGGACCTAATAATTTTTCCTAATATTGGGCATGACAATGACATCTTTTTGAGCTAAATTGATACCCATTATGGGATGCCGTTCTGACTTTGTGCTGCACATCAGGAAGAGTCGTGTTTTTGTAGTTTTTTTTTTTTTTTTTTTTTTTGAGATAGATTTTTTTCTTCATATTTTAGAGATTTACTTTATCTTTTTTCTTAGAGAATACTTTTTTATTTCATTTTATATATTTAGTGGCGGAACCACGGTGGGAGCACAGGGGGAACATGCCCCCACTGGCTAGCTCTAAGGGTGTCAATTTTTGATACGACCGAAAATCCGACCCGGAAAAATCCAGGTTTGGGTCAACCAGGACCCGAAACGGGTCGTGTTCGGGTTCAACAAATAAACTCGTTTTAAAAATCGGGTCGGGTTTGGGTTGACCTAGCAACCCAAACTTGATTCGAAAATGACCCGAAATTGACACGAAAATTCCTATTTGACCCGGAAATCCGAGATTGACCCGAATTTTTACCCGCAATTAATAATTTTAGGTCAACTTCGAGTCATTCGTGTTGGGTCGAGTTGACCCGGACTCGAATCGGGCCAGATTTGGGTCAGGAAACTTGACCCGTTTTTTAAATCGTTTCGGGTTCAGGTTGACCCTAATTGTGCCAGGACAGTTCCGGATTCGACCCGAATCTGACCCGTTGACCCGAATTGACACTACTAGCTAGCCCGATGCAAAATTTTTTTGAGGTAAGTTTCTTATTTATATATACATTAAAAAAACTAATTCTATTCGTGCTTGCCGACTGCCGCTATACGTCTCGGGACGGTCTCATGCAATCACGAGTCGTGCATGAGTAGAATTCTTTACCGAATCACCGTCTCCCGTGACCCGTCTCTGTTTGCTGAGGAAATCATGAAGAAACAAAGTGTTGTAATATAGATTAATTGGATTTGGATATAGCTTTGGCGTTTGGATTTTAGAGAGAATTTATTGCTTCTGCCAACAAGCAAAAAGTTTTTTTTTTTTTTTTTTTAACTAAAAAGTTCTTTTTTATACATATTTTCAAACTTTTTATATCTATTACCATTTTTTTTTTTTTCAACAAAACAGAAATTTCATTCATAATAAAAGGTAACAGCATAGGCCCAAAACAGCACAAAGTAAAGAGCCCAAAAAAAGTTACAAATAAAATACATTGACAAATAAAAAACAATCTCACAAACTAAATAACCCAAACAGGGAAAAAAGAGGGGAGTAACGGAGCAAGAGCGGACTCAGGCCGCCACCTGGTTGCCAGGCTTGGGCCGTCCAGTCGTCAGTAAGGTTGCATCCAAGCCTAGGCCATCCGAGGGGCCTCATCATAGTCCTCCAAAAGCCAAGCCAAGCCAAATCGAAAGCAAAACCAATAAAAAAAAAAGTAATTTCTTATTGGAATTCCTCTTTTTACGTTTTCCACTCTTTTTGCTAAAACCTTCGTCATCAATTTGAATGATATTCAAGTCGTAATTTTCCTGAGAATCCATACCTTCCCCAAAAAAACTTCCATCATCATCTGAGTTGTTGTCAAGTATTCGCTCAGCATGCAACACCACACTATCCCTAGAAAGGTGATATTGCAATTGCTCCCTAAGGACAATAGTTATTGGATCAGAAAAAAGAGGGTCTGCAATACTTTTAGACAAGGGCTCGTCACCCTTAGATAATGGACAAGTAACCAAAATGCCAGGACCATCATCACCCAATTCTACATCCCGCTGAACCACACCGGCAGCATCAAGCAAATCAGAACAGACCGAAGGAACAACAACCATCTCAGTAACAGTGTCACAGTCATTGCACAAGGGAACACTAGGCTCAGTACTAACCACCCCCTCCGGCGGCAAAATCACACTATTTTCAAATTTATCTCCCTCACCGAGATCATCCACCACATCCAATTCCTGAAGGGCAGACAAACCCCCCAATTGATTGTCACTAACCTCAACACCACCTAAGACTTGCTTTGGCGGCCCTTCAGAGACTTCAACCACAAGAGGAGAAACATAAGATTGAATAGGAACATGTAAAATCGGGGACAGAGACACCGGCGATAAAACACAAGGAGAAGGATCAGTAATAGGACACAGAGAAGTAAGAGCAGAAGCCCCAACATCCTTAACATTACCCTCACCACATAAAGGAACAGATGGGGCAGCAGGCTTTGCTTCATCCAAAGGTCGACATTCACCAACAGAATGCCCAAGACGCTTACACTTAGAACAAAAGCGAGGAAATTGTTCCATAGCAACAGATTGGAAATACCAAAAATTCTCTGGACCTAACCAAATTTTGTCTGCAAATTTCTTAGTAATATCAATTTCCACCAGCACCCGTGCAACTGATGGACGGGATCCAACCGCAGTTGCAGTGTCTACCTTCAACGGGTTACCAAATAAAAGCCCCAAACCATGCAAGATACGCGAAGAGAAGAAATGGGGACGCAAATTAGGGAAGGAAATCCAAATCGGGACAATGGGAGATTCATCCCCAATGTCACCATAAGGTGACCATTTAGTCACCTTCATGAAGCAATTGAAGACTAGATAAGACCGATGCAGAACACCCGACTATAATCAAGATCGTTAACCAGCTTAATAAGGACATGCGAAGAATCCAACACAGTCACAGAAAAAGATCCATTTAACCGCAGATTGAAAAAAAACTTACGAATCAAAGCAAGCGGCTGCCGACGGTTAGGAAAAAAACCTACCAGCGAAAACATAAAAGGTTCGGCAAGAGCCAAAAATTCCTCACACGACATCAACAGAGCAGGAACTCCCTGGAAAGACGACCAAATAAGATCCGGAAACTTACCATGAGACAATCCCGTTAAAGCTTCTACAAAAGAACGAGACCTAGCCGCCCCGTCCAGAAACCCTGGGTCAGAAGCACCACACGCTGCATAAAAGAAAAATCAAAAAGAGAGAACGAAAGCAAAGCCCTAGCACAGCGCCACTCCCGCTTGGTCTCTCTTCGATGACCTAGACGAGCAAATGACTAGACTAATGTACTAACTTGTATAGAAAACCCCTATTATATCTATTACCATAAATGTTGATTCTTTTGTGTAAAGATTTTCAAGTTATTTTAAAGATTTACTTTATTTATAGTAAAGTTAGATGGTTTAAAATTTTAAGGATTATACTAATAATGTTTTTTTTGTCTTAATACCAAAATTTTAAAGTAAAGCACATTGGATATTTTCCAACCTAATTTTAGGTTCAAAATTTGGGTTAGCGCTTATATTTTTAAGTAATAAATTTATATTAAATTGTAAATCTTCAAATCTCCTTTGAAAGGAACTTTAGAGAAGTGAATTTAATAAACTATAATTTTATACATTGTGAAGAGAAGGATCACAACTTTTTATTCTAATTTAAAATATTTTTCATTAAAATAATTGCTATTTGTTCAAGTATATTTGTTCTTTTTTACTTAATTATATATCATTATATTTTTTTGCCAAAGAAATTGAGAGATACTTCAAAAGAAACGCAGAAGTTGTTGAAAAAGATTTTTGTGAAAATAAAAACAATAAAGAGACTATACAACGCTTTCAAAATATGAAGACTCAAAAGAATAAATAGTAGTTGTAATGCAAGAAAAATATGAATATAATGTGCTTTTGATTTTTAGTTTTTTAATTATATAATTTATCTTTTTATATAACAAGTCTATCAAAAATAAAATCAAAACTGTCGATGTTGGTCCCAAGCTCGGATGAAAAAAGGTTGAGGGCTTTCTAAGAATTCATAATTTGTGCCCCCACTTAAAAAAATAGAGAATATGATAACTCTTAATTTTTTGTGACCCTCTCTCTTAAATTTGGATAACTATTTTTCATAATTTTTTATAAATTCTCTCTTTAATAATTGTAACTCCTTTTCTCTTTTTCAGGCATAAGTACCTCCTTAGATGTAGGATACTTGCACCCTCTCCTCCTCTCGAATTCTTCTTCCAAAAGAAGATATTTGTTGTCTTGTATAGGAGGTGCCTCCATCATCACAAGCTCTAGTAAAATTCTGCCATAAAATCGGAGTTGTGTATCTTTTTTCAAGCTCAAAAACCCTTGCCTTCAAGAAAATTAATGGCTATATTTCCAACTTGTTCTTCTCCCATTATTCTCCAACTCTTTTCCTAAACGTGTCCTTCACTATCTTGTATAGACTGTGCACTAAAGGAAAATCACCCATTACCGGCGGCTTTCCGGCGGCCACTTTTCCGGCGGCTTTTCAGCACTTTTCCGGTGGCTTTTAAAAATTTAAAGAAAAATGAATAAATTTAAAAATATTTAAATGATTTAACAAATCACTACAGGAAAAAACGTCATTTCCGGCGGTCATTTTCGTCGGAAAAATGGATAAAATCCACCGGAAATGCTTATTTCCCGGAAGAAAACTTTCCGCCGGTTCACCACGCGTCGGAAAAGCCCTTCTGGCATTAAATATTTCGCCGGAAAACTTTCCGCCGGTAAACCACGCGCCGGAAAATAAGAAAAAAAAAACTGAAAAGCTGCCCGCCTACTCCATCTTACCTGAATAAATTTAAAAATATTTAAATGATTTAACAAATCACTACAGGAAAAAACGTCATTTCCGGCGGTCATTTTCGTCGGAAAAATGGATAAAATCCACCGGAAATGCTTATTTCCCGGAAGAAAACTTTCCGCCGGTTCACCACGCGTCGGAAAAGCCCTTCTGGCATTAAATATTTCGCCGGAAAACTTTCCGCCGGTAAACCACGCGCCGGAAAATAAGAAAAAAAAAACTGAAAAGCTGCCCGCCTACTCCATCTTACCTGAGCGCCTCCCCCACAAGCACCCCCTCAGCACGCCAACCTCAGGCGTTCCCGAACAGCCCCCGCACACCAATGCGCGTAGCCTGCGGCAGGGTTCGAACCCCCGCCACGTTTCTCTCACCCGCTCCATCCACTAGGCCAAACTTTAAAAACTGCTATGAACTGGACTTTATTATATTTAAAGTAGAACTAATAAATTTATATAAAAAATAATTATAAGTAAAACTAATTAATTATAACATAATTTTAAATATATATATATATATATATTATTATATTCTAACGTAATTTAAAAATATATTATTTTTTTAAACTCTAAATAATTTAATTTGATAACGAGTCACTAAATTATTTAACTTAATTTAACAAAATAAATAATTATAAATATTTATTATAACAATTTTTTTAAACATATTTAATTTTCATCGGAAATCCGCCGGAAATTTTGCCTGAAATTTCGTCGAAATTAAATCCGTCGGAAAGCAAATCGAAAAATACGATGGTTCTCCATAAAAAATTTTCCGTCGGAAATCAGCCGGAATTTCTGTCGAATTTATTTTCGCCGGAAATTCCGTCGGAAATTAGCTGTTTTCCTGTAGTTAATAATTATTAATAGTTATAATTAACTATTTAATTAATATTCATTTTAAAATTAATTAGTTAGTTAATTTTTATTTTATATTAAATATTAAATTTTATTTTAAATTAATCAGTTCAATTTTTTAAATAATTAAAAATTAATTTATTTACAGTAAGAATATAGTTTAAATAATAAATATTGACAAAAATTACATATTTACATAGTTAGCAAATTGGTTATTTATCTGAAGTTCTTCCCAACTAGACACGGTTCGAACCTCACGGCATACGCGGGCGCTCGCGCGGGAGCAGGAGTTCGTCGCCGGCGCAGGGGTGGCGGTCGCGGGGGTACGTCGCCGGCAGCCCGGGAGCAGGGGGTACGTGGGTGGCGGTCGCGAGGGGGAGGGTGGCAGGCTAGGAAGGATTTTTTTTTTATTTTAATTTGACCGGCGGTTTAAGACCGCCGAAAGCCGCCGATAAAAACTGCTGGATTTTATTTTCCTACGCCTTTTTTACCGGCGGTACATTAACCGCCGGAAAATTACAAAACCGCCGGAAAAGGTTCAATTTCAGCCGAAAAAGGCCGTCGGAAATGGGTGATTTTTCTGTAGTGGTGCCTCACGTTTCTGAGACTATAGTAAAATACTATCCTAGATAGGCAGTGCGTATATATCTTTCAAGCTCAAGTGCCCATCCTTCAAGAAATAAAATTATTTTTCGGCGTTGTGGGAAAAATCTAGGTTTCTTTATTTTTGTTTGTACAACATGATTCTACCTTTTAAAAGATACACACTATCTTATTATGACTTTAAAAATTTTATAAAAAACCCCCTTTAATAAAATGATGTATGCATTAAAACTTTCCTAATTTAAATGAGTCCATATGCATTTACCTATTGGTCTGATATGCTCTAATTGACGTGAAATTATTATGTGCAGTCACTGGACGCCATCCAGAGACCAATCAGGACATGCCACATCACCAAAATATAGTGTATAGTTACTATGTATCGTTGTGTATCGGGACACCTCAGCCCGCTACATGTGGACCTTCCACCCCAACTATAATAGAGAAGGTAACAAAAGGTCGCATGTTGTTTAACTTGACAGTAACATGTATGTACTAATTTTATTTCAGACATACAAATAAAATTAAATAATTTTTTTTTGACAACTAACATATTTCTTCCATGTTTTATCTATCAAAGCAACCAACGCATAAAATATGAGACATAATATATAAAAGATATGATGCTTATTATATTTCTTGGAAGAAAATCCCAAAAGAAGTACGGGACATATGATTTAGAGAGTTTGAGGTTAGTTATTATATAAATATGTTATGTATCATATCTTATTTACATAAGCTAAATAAAATATATATTCTTTATTGTATATTTTTAAATGCAAAAAAAACTTTTGTTGGCTACCACAACACATTGATAAAATCAAAAAGAATTTTGAGAAGTGTGGCTCGACTTGCATGTGAGACATATTTATAAATATTACAAACTCATGAAAGTGACCACTCTAGATTGGTGAGAGTGTATGGGTTGAGTTGAACAGTGCTTGGGTTAGCCAAGACTATAGCAAGATGAGGGATCAAAATAGACAGAACATAGCTTATGATGTTGGAGGTATGGGTAGTTCCTTTTATACTAGGGGTTCTATTCCACATACTGAGCACATAAGATGTTTGATAAATAATTTTAAATTTTTTTAATAATTTACTTTTAATAAGAATACTAATATATATCTGTTACAGAAAGAGGTGCTAGGTAGCGAACCGATTCATATTGAATTGCATAATCATACTTACAAGCGGCAGGAGGACTAACGATGGGTTGATGAGTGTGCGAGGAAAGCCTATGTAAGTATATAAATTTATTTTTTATGATGTTATGTGTAAATTACTTAAATTTTTATTAACTTTCATAAGATTAGTATACACTGTTATGAGTGATCCAGGTTGTAGTAGGTGAAGGTTCTTCTGGTGGATCAATAGAATATTTTGACCATCATACTTGGAACCAAGTGGTAGAAGGAATACATTACGGTAAAGCATATGGTTTAGGCTCGCAAGCCCATGCATATGAGGGGTAGACGTCTGGTGGCTCCAATTTCTCAGCTAATTCCTAAGGGTCTTTATATACCCAACAGATAGCTCCCTTAATAGCTAAGCTAGAACATGTAAAGAAAGCACAAGCTGATTAGAAGATGCAGATGCAACAACAACAGCTGGAGATGTAACAATAGATGTAGATGCAACAAGCTCAAATGTTAAAGGAAATGCAAAAGATGAGGGACCAGATGAGTAGTGGGAGGAGTACAACATTAGCTGAGGAGGAGACTGAATCATAGTAGATGTTATTTATTTTACTTATTTGGGAATATGCATTTATGTATTTTTGGATATGTTTAGTTATTTATTGTTTGGACATCTTGACTTTTTATTATTAGATATTTATTGATGATCCTCTATTTGTTTATATTATTGAGTATATGTTTATGTTTAATAATGTAATTTGTGATCTTCTTGTTCGATCATAAGTGGATGTATGAATATATGTAGTATTATATTTTTCTATACAAGTTTAATTATGAAAATCAGTTTCAAAAGAAAGAATATTATTATTTGTGTTTATGCTTCAGGTTTCCGACGGATTTTTCACAGGGAACCCTTTCGGTAATACGATAAAATGACATTTTTTATGGACATTTACGCCATTACTTCTGGTGGATATTGCGATGATAATATATATCGATAACAGGATGGCATTTTTTATGCTGCAAATTATCCGCTAGTATTTCCGGAGTAGCATGTCCACCAGAATTACTGATGGATAATAAGTCAGAATACAACACAAAAAAATGTGTTGGCTTTTCCTATCTTTTCGCCAGTATTTCGCTAGAAATTTTGCCTGAATAATTTCTAGTGAAAAAAATTCATCGGTGTTGATTTTTCGATGCGTGAATTATCGTTAGAACATTTTGCATCAGAAATACACTAGAAAACTCGTATTTTCGATGGATTTTGATTGTTACTAGCGAATTCCATCCACCAATAATAATGCATTTTCTTGTAGTGTTACTTTGGCTCACAAGCAATCTCTTAATAAAAAATATAGATTTCTTTAATTATGTTATAGTATTTAGAGATATAGCTTCAATATCCAAAGTGGTTGACACTCTTTTTTGAAGATGATATTTTAACTTCTTGTTCTCCTTCTCAGGATCATTCTTCTCTAAAGCAATTTTTTCATAGCTTCTTTTTTTACTTGTTAATCTATGTATGAACCTCAATCAACTCTTCTCTGCTTATTTTAGGAAAGGTCAGCTTACCAATTTTAAAAATAAAGAGAAGTGGATATCATCACTAACTCTTCTCTCTATTCCATCAAATAACTCTCCAAGACTAATATCTCTTTAGTTTTCACTTTCAATATTTGTTGTTGCAAATCTGATCCAAGCACTGTGATTTTAAAGATAACAAACATTATTGTATTTGCTAGTGCTTTTTCCTATTTTTGTGATATTTTATTTTATTTTATGTGTACTAGCATTTTAGGAAATCAATCCATCGTTCACTTGCAATTCTAATTAGCTCAAGACTGGGTAGACTAGGGTTACAATATATATTTTTGATTTGTTATGTATTTTTCCCTTCTTGAGTCTTATCATGCAATTGGGTGGATATCTTTACTAAACCTTGCAAACACATAAGGGGGAGAGAGAAATATTTATGAGAGAGTTTTTTTTTTTTAAGTAAATCTTATTGTACGATTTTGGCTTCATATTATATGACCCTATTTTATATTGTACAATTTTAATTCATATTATATGATCTGTTGTGCTCTATCAAAACCTTAGCCGCCAGAGATTAAGAAAGATACTAATTATATGATGATCGTACAATACAATTTGATTCGTATTATATGCCCAAATTAAAATATTTCTTAATTAACCCCTCGATATTAGACAATCAAATCATGGACAATTATTGAGATAGATCATACTATACGATATAGTTCGTACAATACGATTGATAATGTACAAAATTGCTCGTCCCATAGATCATACCAAACAAAATTCATTATTTTTGTACTTATCATATTATATGATGTCCACATTGTTGGACGATTGATAGTGTATGAAGTTGGCCGTCGCAAGGGTCATCCCAAACAAATAGAAGAAATTCTTGCAGTTTGTACCATACGATATTTTGATCATCTTGCTCAAAAATGTTATAAAAGGTTGAATAGTTCGTATGCAAAAATTTGATGGATGAGTCTAAATTATATTGATCATATGGTATGATACGTGATTTGTACTGTACGAACAAAAGATGAAACTTTTATAAATTAGGATTTCTTGAAGTCCACTATATAAGATTTTCTAATATTTCTATTACAAAATATTTGGATGTTGAGACTTCAAGAGAGAGAGAGAGCCTTGAGGGAGAGAAAAATAAGAGCTTTGTGAGGGAAGAGAGGGAAATTTATGAGGGAGAAGTTGTGAGGGAATTCATAAGGTTGCACCAAGCAAGAATCTTGTATAATATCTACAAGCATCTATCTGGATTTTGTGTGGCTCCAAAGAAGAAGTTATTTAGCAAAGATTATGGTTCTCTCACCATCATATGGAGGGTGAAATAGAATTGTGGTACTTTGACTATCACCTGGTGTGTGAAAATAGAGTTGTGGTTCTCTAACTATCACTTGGATGATGAAAATAGAGTTGTGGTTATCTGACTATTACCTGGAGGGTAAAAAAAGAGTTGAGGTTCTCTACCTGTAAAAGAGTCACAGTTCTCTGCCATACTGCGGTGGTGAAACAACATCTGTACAGGCTTCTCCGCCTTGCTATGAGAGCAAATGGAGAGTCACTACTGTTTAGTGCAATACTTGGAGAGGGAGTCTCCAAGGAGTGGACATAGGTCAAGTTGACCGAACCACTATAAATTTTAGTGTATCCATTCTTATTATTTTATGCACTTTATTTCTTTAATTATATGTGTGGTAAAAAAATCTGATTTATTTTGTTATTATGAAATTTACTTATTTGTGTACCCGTTGTGTTGATTATTGTGTGTTGATTTGAAAAGTTTTAAAGAATTTTTTTTCCCGTAATTTTTTTTAAATAACTAATTTATTCTCTCCCTCTTGGTTAGCCTCTAGCTAATTATTAAAGGTTAAACAACCTTCACAAACTTTCATTTGCTTGTTTTCTCCTTATAGATACTTAATTCTTACAAACTCGTCATTCCAATTATTGAATATTGACTCAAATCTAGATTCCAAATCCAACTTTTGGATCATCTATAATAAGAAATATAATTATATTAAAAATTATGAAGAAGGAGAAGGAAGAAATATTAAAATAACTCATGATTTCATTAGCATGACTTCACTCGATACATACATGCTTTAACACATCTTCTGGGATATGTATCTTCAAGGGTCGGGCCTCACTATCAAAATCAATAGAAATTGTATCGATAGTCATGGGACATCTAGCTTACCTGCACCTACCATAATCTCTTGGCATAATTATTTTATAATTTATTTTTCTCTACTTCGGTTTTAATCATAGATGTGACATCATCAATTAATATTGCTCCATGAGATATTCTCTTATTACCATCCTGTGATATTGAAAAGATAATTATATAATCAAATAGATATTAATGAAGACAAGAAAGAAAAATGTCTAGGGGTGTCAATTTTTGACACGACCCGAATCCAATCCGGAAAATTCGGGTTCGGGTCAAACCGAACCTGAAACGGATCGGGTTTGAGTTCAACAAAAAAACCCGTTTTAAAAATCGGGTCGGGTTCGGGTTGACCTAGCAACCCGAAATTGACCCGAAAACTCATATTTGACCCGAAAACCCGAGATTGACCCATTTTGACCCGAAAATCGAAGATTGACCCAATTTTTGACCAGAAAACTAGCAATTTTGGGTTAACCCCGGGTCATTCGTGTCGGGTCGGGTTCGGGTTGACCCGAATAGTTCCAGATTTGACCCGAATCCGTTGACCCGAATTGACACCCCTAAAAATATCTACCTTTAGTGCTTTATCTTGTTTCATTATTTTAGTGGAAGGAAGAATACCTCTTGATGTACCTCCTGAAGAAATATACATGAAATTGACTTTTGATGAATATTATAGATATTATATAAAATTGAGAGAAATGATGAAGACAGGCGGAGAGAAGAGATTCAGGAAAGAAAGAAAACAGAGAAGAGGCAAAGATGAATTGTATTATTATTATCTCAGGACATACAGGTGTTTCATATATATAAGCGGTACAATTTGGTAAAAAGAGTAAATACATAATCGTAAATATGAATACAGCCGTTTGTGCTTATAAAAATAACCTAAAAGAAAAAACTTAAAATAACATCATTTGATAGATTATTTGAAAATTTGGAAATGTGCCTCCCTAATAATAAATTTGAGCTACTCCCTTGATTATTAGTTTGGCTAATATCCTCCATATTTATTTCTAAAATTTGGAAAAGTCAAAATCTCAATCGCTACTAGCTACCAATCATGTATTAAAGAACCAATCTTTTACAAGATATTGATGGTCTTAGGACTCCTACATAATAATCTTAAGATGAAGAAATAAGCTTGCAATGGAGGGTTGAGCCTTTATCAGAGATTGACGATCTTGTGACTCATACAGGATAATCTTTAAAGGAAAATAGGAGCCTGAGCTGGAGGACCGAGCTTTTATAGGAGATTGACTGTCTTGTGACTTCTACAGGATAATCTTGACAGGAAGATGGGAACTTGTGATGGAGGACTGGGCCATTGCCGAAGATTGATGATCTTGCTACTCCTAAAAGACAATCTTTAGAGGAAGATATGAACATGTGACGGAGGATCGAGCCTTCATCAGATATTTATGATTTTGCGACTTATTTAAGGTGGTCTTCAGATGAAGGCCGAAGTCCACAGCGGATGACCAAGCCTTTTCCGACGATAGTAACCTAAATTTTTTTTTATTTTTTGTCCATTTGTTTTATCAATTTTTGAGAGAAATCTAAGACCAACATAGTTTTTTTTTTCCTAAATTTTTTTTTTTGAAATTTTATAAGTCATAAATTAAATATTTCTATTAAAAACTATAATAAAAAAAGGAAATCATTTAAAATAGAAAAGGTTAAAAAAAGAAAATCGAGGCGGCAGCATGTGGCCTCAGCTACCAAAGGCAATAAAAAAAAAAAGCTAGAAGGCACGTGTACCGTGCCTCTTGGACGCGCTTGTCGACACACAATAGCGGCCAGTTCGGTCGCCAATGTGCATCCGGGCTAATTTTCGGTCCAGAAAATGAGAATAATTTTTTTTTTTTGGATTTTTTATATTTATTTTTTTTTAAATTTAAAATTCATAATTTAAATATTTCTATTAAAAAACTATAATAAAAGAGAAATAATTTTTTTTTTGGAAAACTAGGGCAAACATGCCCAATTTTCATTAAAGAAAAAATTAATACATATACAGTAGGTAGTAAGAAAACAAAAAAAACTTATCACCTAAAGTAAAGAGAAAAGAAAAACAAGCCTAACCATTCAACCTAAAAATCAAGCTTCAAAACAAATGAAGCAAGAAAAATAAAAAACCTGATAAAATATGCTAAAAAAGAGAATAAGTACACCCTACAACAAGAACTTTTATTATATCCAGTGAACGTACGCAGAGGAACGTTCGGTTTTAGGCAAAAAAGTGTCTGTACCGAGTTTTTTGAAAAAACTCGGTACAACCCCGTACTTGGTACTCGGTACAGGCGCTTTTTTTGCCTAAAACCAAACGTTCCTCTGC
Source organism: Dendrobium officinale (assembly GCA_019514585.1). Classification (NCBI taxonomy): domain Eukaryota; kingdom Viridiplantae; phylum Streptophyta; class Magnoliopsida; order Asparagales; family Orchidaceae; genus Dendrobium; species Dendrobium officinale. The sequence continues at coordinate 65,416,751 of CM033687.1, forward strand.
GTACGTTCACTGGATAAAATAAAAGTTCCTACAACAAAGGGTGAAAAGAAAAAACAAAACAAAACTAGTCCAAAGGACTAGAAATACAAAAGAATCTGTTACACCGAAACAGCCAACAAATTCATAATAAAGAATGCTCAATCATCCACCAGCTCAATCCTAAGAGCCTGACAAAGAACCACTCCTGCAACAGACAACCTTAAACTGAACTTCTATAATCACTCCAAAGAGCCAGACAACAAAGACCAGCATCCAGTCCTAAGCCACCATTCAACAGCCAAATCCTCAAACAGTCACCAGCTCAATCCAGCTCCTTCACAGCTCCAAACAGCCCACCAACTTCTCCACAGCTCCCAGACAACAAAGAGAAATATTTTAAAATAAAATAAAATAGAGGTTAAAAAATTAAAATCTGACTTGTCAAAGGCAACAAAAAAAAAAAAGAAAAGAAAAGTAAGGCGTGCGCAGTGTTCCTCTTGCACACGTTAGGCGCTGGTCGACGTTGGGTAGAACTAGCTGGCCAGGGCCTCCATCGTGCATTCAGGCCTATTTTTCGGGCTGGACAGTCGGAGTGGACGTTTTTAGGGTTCGCATGACCATATTTCAATGTTATGAACTCAATTTTTACGCATTAAAAGTCCAACGGAGGCTCTACTGTTCTTATCAAACAATTTTAAAAGTTTGTGAACAAATTTTTTTGACAATACTCGTTCAAATTGACGTTCGGACTTCAAATAGTGATCAATTCATAATTCAAGATGTTTTTAGATGGTTCAAGATGTATTTCAAGTCATATAATGTGTTTGAATTTGTAATTTTGCATTCCTTACTCTTAAAAAACTTTGACAAAAAATTTTGGACTTTACAAGATTCGACGGACTAAAATAAGTGGGCAACTGATATGTCACAAAAAATTCATCTTAGCGGCACAAATTTCAATGCAAATATAAAATTAAAGCTTCAAAAATTAAAATGGGATCACCCGAACTCTAATTTTAATAAACTTATAGTCAAAATGAACATTTTAGAGAGACAAACACAACAATACCAAAATTAGTTCAATTCAAGCTCAAATGGGCTTAAATCAAAGAACCGAAGTATTTTTGGAAGCTTCATAGAATTAATTTGATGACCGAATGATATTCAAATATGATATGTTTATAGTCGTATCAAGCGGCTCGATGAGACAAATCCTGTGAACCCACGATCACACAATTCTGACTTCTCTAAGGTATCTAAATGTTTGATAAATACTTCATGATTAATGGGATCAATATGAGTCATTTATTGGAACACTCCAAACACGCCATTAAAATTTTGTATTCACATTGTTCCCGAGTTGAAGGACGAGTCACCTTTTGTAACACATTCAGATAATAGCGAAATCTTTTCAACTAGAAGAGTCCTCGTGGTTTTTCCCTTTTTAGAATTTTTCACGTAAAAATTCTAGTATTTCTCAATCTTTTCATTTATCTATTTGTGTCCTGATGTTTGGTTTTCCTCTAAGACTTAAAATTTTTTCACTCTATCGCCCCAAATTTCTTAACCCACAAATAGACCTCAATGGAAAATCAAGTCCTGTGCAAAGAAAATTCTCTCTTGATAATTATTAAACAAGATGCAGCAATATATGAATTATAAAGTTTATTATATTTTGTAAGATTATATCAAGTGATTAAGCTAACAAAATATATATATATATAATTTTTCATGTTTTATACAAATTGATAATAGCCAATCCAATTGCTCTACCGTTTTCAAATAAAATAATCCCTTTTTATTTCTTGAAAACATGTGGTTCATGAAAATTTTCATTACATGTTAATGTTATATCAAATTAAGCAAGTGGAGCAATGTATGCTATGGCTTTATTTGGAAGAGAAATGCTCCTCATGTTTTATTTATATTTTTATTTGGATTAAAAATTTTGAAATATGAAAGCATAGATTAAGGGTCAGTTTTGGTTGGCTGCATTTTTTTTGTAAAAGTGGGTATAAAGCTATTATAAGGAAAGAAGTTTTTTTAAAAGTTCATGCATGGAATGTAACTTCTCAAAAAAAATTGCTATAAAACGTAGTTTTCTAGCATAATTTTCTTTAAAACAGTAGTCAAATAAAAATTATGATAGTAGTCTAAAAAATAAAATAGTTGAAAGCACAAACAAAATTATATATATATATATATATATATATATATATATATATATATATATATATATATATATATATATATATATATATATATATATATTTAGGCTTTGTTTGAGAAATAATTATTACATCTTCTGATCGGACGTAGAGCTACGTTCGGCCGCCAATAACATGTCGTCACATGCTCTTACACTTTACCGCGCGGCCCGACGACTTGACCTGGACCGGAACACGAAAATGCTATGTTCGCATATTGCGAGGTATTACTCGGTATTTTCTCGGTATTGCTCGGTATTGCTAGGTATTGCTTGACAATAACGAGAAATACCGCTCTGTGAAGACCAATACCGAGTTGTACCGAGTTTTTCTAGAAAAACTCGGTACAACTCGGTATTGCTCGATGTTACTTGGTATTTGCTCGTATTGCTCGGTATTGGTTATTGCAGAGCAAAATCGACCAATACCTAGCAATACCGAGCAATACCTAGCAAAATTGAGAAATACCGAGCCATCCTGGGTCCGTTCCAGGTCTGGTTGTCGGGGCGCGCGGTAAATAGTGAGAATGCGTGGCGCCATTCTACTGGCGACCGAACGTAGAGCTACGTCCCGTGACCAGATCAAATAAAAGTTCTTGTTTGAGACAATATTCTTACTATTTTGTAAGATTGCTGTATAAAAAATAAGTGTTGAAAGCTCTTTTATAAAATATCTTTAGTTCCTGGCACAAATTTTTTTGAAAGTAACCAAAAACTAGTGACCAAATAGAAATTATAACTTTGATCTTTAAAACAAAATAGTAAAGCAGATGTATCCCAAACAAAGCCTCAATCTCGAGGTCAAGATAATAGCTTCAAAAAATTTAATAAAATAATTTAATTTGTCACCCATAAATCTCTTTTTCTTACTCATCTTATGCTAATATGCTAGTTTTAATATTTGTAATAAGTAGTTTGAGTTATGTTAATGACTAACTAGTAGTCGATTGGGGAAAAAATGTATCAATTTTCTAACAAAAAATTGTTCATAATATATAATTTAAAATTTTTTTATCTGCTTTGATATGAGTGCAACATAAATATAACAGCTTTTAGATAAGCTCGTTACAAATAATATTTATATTGCACTTATATCAGAGCAAATCCAAAAAAAAATTAAAGATCATCATATTAAAAAAATTTAATCAAAACATCATCTCATAATATTTTAGTTAACAATTCATAATGAAAAATTGTAAGTCTACAAAGACTTTCATGCTTGATTTGTGATGACTTTCTTACTGTTTCTTAAAATAATTTTTTAGTACAAAAATTTTAAAATTTTGAATTAAAAAATTCCTTTAAGAAACAGTAAAAAAATCGTACCAAACAAATCCTCAATCATTAAAGAAAAAGGAGAAACTAAAACAAATGAGTTCCTCCTCATTGATTGGAAAAATTATTCCATCAGGTTACTTGACGTAGAGCTACATCAGGTAGCTTATAATATGTCGCCACGTGCACTTACTCTTTACGAGAAATACCGCTATGTGAATACCAATACCGAGCAATACCGAGTAATACCTAAAAGAACTCGGTATTGGTCTTTACATAATAGTATTTTTCATTTTTGTCGAGCAAAATCGATCAATACCTAGCAATACCGAGCTACGCAAACTCCCGGGTCCGTTCCGAGTCGGGTCGTCGGGCCGCGCGGTAAAGTGTAAGTGCACGTGGCGACATATTATAGGCTACTGATGTAGCTCTACGTCAGATAACCTGACGGAATAATTTTTCCATTGATTGTCTCTCTCTCCGAATTTATTAAAAAAATTTCATATCTTTTTTTAATCAATATATCAGCTCTTAATTTATATTATAAATAAAAATAATAATAATTAACAAATACTGTGTTATAATTAATTTATTTAAACAAAAAAAATCAAAGTCAGCGTCGCCATTACACATTGGTCTAATAAAACTCCTTTCAGTAGCGGAATGTGCGCCACGCCACTGACTTATTAGAATTTAATTTTTATAATTATTGGTGTCGGCTGAATTTCATAAATACATAAATTATTTAATATTAAGTACGCACGTGCTGAAGTTGTATAGGATGTATCTTTTCATAAATATATAAAATGATTTATAAAATTGTCTCAATAAATAAATAAATATATAAAATCTTTCATTAATTCATATGACGTACGCACGTGCTTAAGTTGAAAATTATTTATATAAATATATAAAAACGTTTTCGTAGCTTTCTTCATAATAAACATAGCATTTAATTTAGATTTAGCATTGTTTGAATAAAATTTACAATATTTTATTTTTTAAATAACAATTATTATTTTATTTGACTACTATATTTTCTTAGCTTCTCAATACTTTTAAAAATAAATTATGGCAGAAAGCTATTTTTAACAATCAGAATAGTTAAAGATCTATTTGGAACAACTATAATTTTTTATAAAGATGATTATAAAGTTGATGGGGAGAGATCAACTTTTTTGAAATTGGATGTAGAAAATATCAAAATAGCTTCCTAGCAGAATTTTTTTTTTAAAAAAGCACCAGTTCAAAAAAAATTATGGATGTGACCGGAAAAACAAAATAGCTAGAAAATTATTCCAAAAGAAACCAAAATTATTTTTCCCTCAATAGCTCCATAATCAATTTTATAAAATGCTGCATCCCCAAAAGGACACTTATATAAAGATCAGGATTTCAAGTATTGTGCCAATCTTAGGAACAATTATTACGTCCTCTGACCGGACGTAGAGCTACGTTCGGCCGCCAATAACATGTCGCCACGTGCTCTTACTCTTTACCGCGCGGCCCAACGACTTGACTCGGACCGGAACCCAAGAATGCTATGTTCGCGTATTGCGAGGTATTACTCGGTATTGCTAGGTATTGCTTGGCAATAACGAGAAATACCGCTCTGTGAAGATCAATACCGAGTAATACCGAGTTGTACCGAGTTGTACCGAGTATTTTACAACTCGGTACAACTCGGTATTGCTCGGTATTTGCTCGACATTGCTTGGTATTTGCTTGGTATTGATTATTGCCGAGCAAAATCGTAAATACCTAGTAATACCGAGCAATACCTAGCAAAATCGAGAAATGCCGAGCCATCCTGGGTCCGTTCCGGGTCGGGTTGTTGGGGCACGCGGTAAATAGTGAGAACGCGTGGCGCGATTCTACTGGCGGCCGAACATAGAGCTACGTACTGTGACCGGACCAAATAAAAGTTCCAATCTTAGGCTTCGTTTGGGACGACTTTCTTTCTGCTTCTTAAAGCAGCTCTCTAGTACAAAAAATCTTAATTTTGTACTAAAAAATTACTTTAAGAAACAATAAGAAAGCCGTTCTAAACAGGCTTCATTTGGGACGGCTTTCTTATTGCTTCTTAAATCAATTTTTCAATATAAAATTTTAAATTTTTTATTAAAAGCCTGCTATAAGAAGCAGTAAAAAAGTCATCCCAAACAGAACCTTAGTATAAATTTCTACAAAATTGTATCAAAATTAGGATTTGAAGTATTATGTCAATCGTTTGGGACAACTTTCTTACTACTATTTAAGCTCCGTTTGGGATAGCTTTCTTACTATTTTTTAAAGTTATTTTCTAATGTAAAAAAATTACTTTATGTATTAAAAAGATGTTTTGAGTAGAAGTAAGAAAGTTTACCTAAAGCGAGCCTAAAGTATTTTTTTCGAAAAAAATTCTAATTTAAAAATTTTTATACCAAAAAGCATCTTAAAAATAATAAGAAAGGTGTCATAAATAAAGCTTTATTAATTATTAAGATCCTATCAGGACATTGTGATGCAATTTTTCGATATTAATTTTTTTTTATATTATGTACGCTCCTGCTAAATTTAAAATTATTATTATTATTTAAAAATATATAAATTATATCATATTGTTTCATTACATACGCTCGTGATTAAGTTGAAATAATCAAAATATTATGAATTGATCATATTTTATGGTAATAATATAGGTCACGAGTTGTCAAGATGTAACCAACTTGTATCTTGTAGATCTGTATTATGATTAGTGCCTCTAAGAGCTGCACTAATCTCAATGAAATTAAATTTAAAAGTTAATAGCATAATGTTTTTATATTTGTTGAAGCTCCTCTAATATACATTTTAATAACTTTTCTTTCCTTCCCCAATTATTTATGTTAATTTTTTTTTAGAAAGAAATTTTATTCCATAAAAAGATATGATACAACCAGCAAAAGGAAATAAAACATAGCATAGATAAATACAAAATAAACAGTGGAAACCGACCAAAATAACGGGGTTAATCACCAAAGCAGGCTCAGGTTGTGGCGAAGCACGGCGACCACCCAAATGATAGACTAAGGCCCTCCAAAGGGCAAGCAACATGCTAGTAAAAAGGAGACCAGCAAGAACCCGCCATCAGTGATTGCCAACAAGTCGTACCATCAGAAAGCTCGCAAGCTCGCCTCATCATTGCCCATACTAAAAATCACGGCTACACCCACTAGGGAAATGAAAAACAGGCACTAATCGAGATCCGAAGAAACAGATAACTAAAAAAGCCACAACAACCAAACAGAGGAAGCCCAAAAAGCTTATTTGGATTTCCGGCGATGATGATTTCTTGCCAAGGTAAAGTCATCTTCCTCCACATGCACCTTATACGATTCCTAACCACCCTCAGAAGAGTCAACAAAAATCGCCCGATCCCCATTCTGACTAAAGGGGGAAACATTCAACCAATCTGAGTGGTCTACAAAGCAATCTTTAGATTTACCTAAATGAACTTGTAAAGCACAATTGAAAATTAAAGACACTGGCACATCAATAAATTGAGCAGACTTAAGAACCAACACAAATGTATCCAACTCAGTTACTAGATAAACTACTATTGTCCCACCCAAATCCGTGGAGCCACCATCCACGATCAAATTAATACCACAAGGACCCTCAACAAACTCAACCAATTTTTCACCAGAAACACAACCACTAGGAGACTTCTCAACAACTGCAGGGGAAATATCACCACCAATCGAACTAACACCCTCCATAACACACTCATTAGCATTAATTTGGGAGTAAAACACAAGCCTAGGAGCCTCCACCAAAACCTCCAAAGAAGGAAGCAAAGCAACCACAGATGTAGGAACGTCTGTCTCACGCTCAGGCTCTACGACACGCTGGCTCAACATCCTTAGGCAAAACAAGCAAGTGACCTGGTTTTGGTGATTTATTAACATTATCAAGTTCAACCGAAGTATTGCCAGTTGTTGACCTCGTTTTCGGCATCGGTCACCTTCTGGTATGTTGCATCGCTTTGTGTTAGGTGAAGGATCAAATTGCGTATTTTGCCCCGGCTCGTTGTCAGCCTTAGGATTTACTCCTTTTTGACCACATGTCTCATATTTCGTTTTAAAATACGCTTGGTCGGGTCGATGACGATTCGATGTGATTTCACGCATTTTGGCCTTTATCGTGCATGTTTGTTCCGTGTGTAATATCTTTTGATCGAGACCTTATTTTGTGAAAAGAATTACGCGAGCGCGTCCGGATCGCCAAAATCTTTCAAACGAGCTCATTCGCGCTCTGATCGAACACCATTTCATGCATGTTGAGGAGAAAGGCTAAAATTCTTATTTATATTATTATCATTATTTTCAAATATATATAATATAAAAATATACCTTTATTTATTTATTTATTAAATGAATATAATAAATTATATTTTAATTAAGATATGAATATGAGATAATAAGTTTATATAGTACAATAAAAATATATAATAATGATCTCATTCAAATTAATTTTGTTTTAGACTGGAAAACAAAATGACTTTTAACATCACCTCTTTTAACCTTCCAAATCAAATATATATTATGCTTCAATGTTCAAGAACCAGGATTCATGTAAGAAAAAAATCCCTCTCTATTTGCTTTTGCAGGAAAAGACAGCAAGAGGACAACAGCTCATCTTTACTTTTCAGGAAAAAAGAAGAAGCACACTATATCTCACCCGTCTGATGGGAGGATAAGTGATCTTTGATCATTTCTTTAATAAAAAAAAGATGGAATAAGACAAAAAAAGGAGGTCTTGAAGGTCTGATAAAAAAAAAAATCTAGGGGATCTGCTCAAGGACAAGAGCTGGAGACGGGTTATATGCATGCTAGGGCCGGCTAAAGAGAGGGGGTGGCTTTTCATTTTTCTGGCCGGATACCTCCCGTCATCTCTGGCGATCTTTGTCAAACTCCAACCTCCAGGTAGCCACCGGCAGCCACTCGCCTCCAATAGCACGCTGGCTCCGTCTCCCTTAGCCCAGCATCCTTCCTCCCCTAGTTCATTCTATTCGACCACGCCGTCGGCTGTCAGATCCGACCGGCCCTCCACCTCTAGCCGCCAGCTAGCCTGCAGACATGCAGGCCAACCGCAACAATGACTTTATTTGTTGTCCGTCCTCGCTTGATCAAAATGAAGCAGGGGAAGAGTTGTATGCATGGAAAAGCCTTTACCTTCCTTGGGTTATGAGGGTCAGGAGCTATTCTTTCCTCTAAATGGAGAAGTGCAGTTCGAGAAAAGCAAATGAAGAGAGGCTACTCCTCTCTCTATTGATTGGCCATCCCAAAGCTAAAAAAATGGGAACAGCAAGGTGAGTAAGTACTTGGCAAGTAACCATTTGAGGTTTACCTTCAACCGTTAATCACCTCATTTTATTTATTTCATGTTGTGAAGAAACCTTGTGTTATAATTGTCCATGTGTTATACTGTAATTGTTTGCAAGGATTTTTGACATAGAAAATGTGTAATAATTTTTTTTATTGGTATATTTTATTTTTCTTCCTACCGTAATGCACTAGTTCTTTTCAGTATTAGTTTTTCTCATGAAAGCACAATGGCTTGGTACGTATTCTCAAATAAAATAATGCCTAACTATCCATTGGATCATATTGTATGTTTGATCAGAGCAATTTTGAATATATGTAATTTTAATTCTGTAGAGTTCTAACTTATGAAGTTATGAGCCCTGTCACCAAATTTTTCTATGATGAAAATTTTACACGAGTTTGATTGTGATTTCGTAAAAAAAAAAAAAAAAAAAAAAAAAAAAACATATGGGGCCAATTTAAACAGGTTATTTTAAGTGAATGAATATAGACTCATAAGAATCAGTAAAAGTATCTATTTCTATGTGTAAATTCTTGAGTTAACTGATAACGCCGTCGACGATTCTTATTTGTTAATTAGCTAAATAAATAGATCAATCCCCTTAATTGGCCTACATCACTGCACTCTTGTTCTCTGTCTTAAAACTATACTGAATACATTATTTTCTCTAGATCTAAGTCTTACTACTTCGATTTTTTTTTTAATATATATACTTAGTTATCTTCATTTCACTAGCATTACTTCATGTTAAAGTCTTGAATGTTTTGCTCAATGTCAGATGGTTAAGTAATAATCAATTGAATCTGGATTATTCAAATGATGAGTGTTGGAGATTTTGATATTTTCTATGTGATTCAAATTTATTTATTTATTTATTATTAATGAATCATACGGTTAAATTGAAACTGATAAATACCAAAATACTTCTATATTTTTGATTTGAAGTTACTTATAATTGGATTATTTTTTCACCATCATATTACGAACTCATCATTATCCATTTGAAATTTGTACGAATATAGATATAGGATTATACAATCACTAGTTAATTAAGTGTATAATAATCGGTATAATTCTTTTTTTTTTTTTTTGGGATGAACCGGGGCAAAGCCCATTTTATTAAGATAAAAAAGATACAAAAGACTTACAATAAAACCAAGACTAACTAAGACAAAGATAAAGAGTTCACTCAATCAAACCTAACAAAGAGCCAAAACATAAACTAACAAACAATACAACCCAGCAATTAGAAGAACAAAACAGCAACAGGAACAATATAACAAGAGAATGCTCCCGTCCCAGCCAAACAACCGAACATCCAAAATTTCAGTGAAACTGAAATTTCTCAATAAGGTTGTGAGAGTTCTTCCAGCTACACGTTTTGGTCCGTATAGCATTTTTGATAGTAATGATAATATTCTCCATGGAATTCCAATTGTTAGCAAACTTCCGGTTGTTCCTTTCTCTCCAAAGGTGGTACACAGTGCATCCAATCGTAAGCCAGCAGAAGTTCTTTTCCCATTTGGACAAAAGCAGCTGGTTATCAATGTAATCAAAAACCTGAATCAAAGTTGGTCTAAGTAAGAAAGAATTTAAGTCAGGAATAAGATTGTTAATAACATTAAATGTGAAATCACAGTTAAAGAAAAGATGGTTGTGATCTTCCTGGGCAATGTTGCAAAGGCAGCAAATCGGATTGACTTGAATAGATTTTTTGATCAACAAATCAGCAACTTTAAGTTTCTGCAGCATAGCCATCCAGGTTAGAATAGAGCATCTAAGCGAGTAAGACTTATGCCAAACATACTTGTGCCAGGTAACCTCCTCTTCAAGATCATAAAAGGATTTCAGAAAATTTTTAAATTTCAGATTAAAAGAGCCATCCCAAGCCAACACCGGTTGCTCTTTAATCTCAATGCCGCAAATAATATTCTTCAGATTATCGGGTAAATAGTCTGGAAGGGCCCAAACATCATCCCTAATACAACTATTAATAGATAACCCAGTGATCCTCTGGTTTATCTGAAAATAATCAGCTAAATTTTTCCCATTAATCCACGGGTCCCAGCATAAAGAGAATTTGGACGAAGAAGTGATATTGAAAGCTAAATGATGCTTGATTTTATGAGCAGTGGAACATATAGCTTTCCAGAATTTAGAAGCTTTGGCAGCCGGAGGCTTCCAAGGAGAATAATATTTATTTTTAAACCAGTAATAAATCAAACTATCCTGAGTAAGGAAATTCCAAATAAAAGTGCAGTGATAACTGTAATAACAAGCATCAATAGAAACAATACCTAAACCGCCATTTTGCTTAGGGATAACAGTTTTCTCCCAAGCAATCATATGCACATTCTTTCCATTAATATTCCCCTGAAATAAGAATTTAGAACATAACTTGTTGATAGTCTTACAAATGCCTTTAGGTATGATAGACCCTTTGATCCAATAGGCTAGTGTGTTTGAAATAGTGAATTTAAGAAACTGAAATCTACCAGCTAAAGAAAGAAACCTTACCTTCCAACCTTCAAGATGGGAAATGATTTTGTCTAAAAGAACTTGAAAATGATATGCATTCAGCCTTTCTGGAGATATAGGAATCCCCAGATATGTAAGGAAACTACTTCTCTGAATAATACCCAAAATGCTACAAAATTGTTCAGTATCAAAAGTATTATTAGAAAAAATAATAGAACTTTTAATGGGATTGATGCTAAGTCCAGAGATTCCGCAAAATCATTAAGAATGTTCATAAGGTTAGAAGCATTTTGAGTTTTAGCCATACCAAAAACAAGAAGATCATCTGCGTACATAAGATGATTAAAATTCTTGCCATTAATAGTAAAAACAGGACTATTATTCCCCACAAAATTCGAGGTGAGGCTGGAAGAAAGAGCATCCATAACAATACAAAAAAGAAGGGGGGATAAGGGACAACCTTGTCTAAGGCCAGAGGAAGAGTTAAAAAACCCCTCCAAAGGCCCATTCAGGCAAATAGAAAAATGTACATTAGAGATGCAACAATTAACCCAGTTAATAAACATGTCCGGAAAACCTTTTTGCCTCATCCTATTAATCAGGAATTTCATAGAAACAGTATCAAAGGCCTTCTTGATATCCAGTTTAGCACAAAAAAGATTTCTATTAAAATTAAACTCTCTCAGCACTTCCGAGGCAAGCAAAATGTTATCCGTAGTACACCTGTTATGAATGAACCCAGCTTGACTCTCATGAATAATTAAAGGTAAAACCATCTTCAAACGATTAGCCAAAAGCTTAGCAATAATTTTATAAAAAATATTGCATAACGAGATAGGCCTATAATCATTAATATTAGAAGCATGCGCTTTTTTAGGAATAAGAGTAATGACAGAGGCTTTAACCCCTTTGGGGAGATGGCAAGTAGTAAAAAAACTTCTAATAGCATTGCATAACTTATGCCCAATTATATGCCAAGCTTTTTTATAGAAATCAAACGTATAAGCGTCAAGACCAGGCGCAGAGCAAGAAGAACCATTAAACACTACATTTTTAATATCTAAATCAGTAAACGGCAGAGTTAAGGATTCAATCATATTCGAGGGAATAATGTTGCCAACAGGAATGCTGAAAACATTTTCATTAACCGGTCTGGGAGAATTAAAAATCTCTTTGAAATGCTTAATAATAGCTTCAGCAATTCCGGCTTTATTGTCAAACTTACCCTCAAAGGTGGTGATCTCTTTGATGACGTTTAAATTCTTCCTAGATCTAATATGAGCATAGAGAAAACCAAGATCATTTTCCCCATTTCTGAGCCATTTAGTTTTAGCCCTTTGGTATAACCAAGAGGACCACGCTTTGCTAAGAGAATTGAGATTGTCACAGGATTGCTTATACAGAAAATTTAAATGCATGTTCAACGGGTCCTGCTGCAGATCAGCAATATATTTTTGCTGATTAATCTTAATATTATCCATAGTATCTAAAAGGTAGCAAGAAGAAGTCCAAATTTTACTTTTAAGAGAGTTCTTAAGAATCTGCAAAGATCTATAGAAAGCAGCAATAGAACTACAGTTATAATGCCTATCAAAATCATCTAAAACCATCTCCCAAAAACCATCCATGTTAATCCAGAAGTTTTTAAACATGAATCTAGACGGGTTTTTATCACAATTGGAAACAACTAAAATTAACGGTGAATGATCAGAAATATGAGTAGGAAGAACTTTATAAAAAGCATCAGGAAATCTCTCAAGCAAAGCATTGTTAGTAAGCATTCTATCTAATTTAATATGAATAGGTGAATCAAGTCTCTGATTATACCAAGTGTAAAAAAGACCAACAGATGCTAAATCAAGTAAACCACAGTCAAATATAACTTTGTTAAGCTCACCCAACTGGCTATTATGGTTATGATTCCCACCGGATTTCTCTTCATCAGTTCTGTAGCAGTTAAAGTCACCCATAATAACCCAGGCCATAGAGGGATCCGGGACCAGATTTCTCAGCTGATTTCATAAAATATTCCTATCACAAACATTATTAGCAGCATATATAACAGAAATTAAAACCGGCTGTTGAGTACCAACCGTGACAGTACCATGAATGATCTGAGAAGCAATAAAGAGAGGAGAGAAAGTAATAATATTCGGGTTCCATTTAATCCAGATTCTACCTGGATTAGAGTGGCTAAAATTATTAATACTATCTTTCGTATTAAAAATCATATGCGAATTGACAAACCAAGGGTCCTTGATAGACTCATTGTGAACTTTAGCTTCTAAAATGCACAATAAACCGAGATTGTTAGCTCTAACCAGCTCTCTACAAGCTTTAACCTTGTTAAGGTTATTGAAACCCCTAACGTTCCAACATCCAACATTCGGCAAAAACATTAATTTTTTGAATTTTTACCCTTCCTGGCCGACTTAGCTCTAGTAGTCATCGAAACTGGAGATGTTTGATTTTTGTTTCCAGAAGAGATTTGAGAGGAGGAAACTTCAGTAACTAAATTAAAATCATGCATATTACTTACAGAGCCATTATCTTCCAACTCAACGTCCGGAGGATCATCCGTTTGAAGAGCCGAGAATTTGTTTGACAGCATAACCTTAGCTGGAGGAATTTCAGAAGGAATAGAAGGTTGCCCAGAAGAAGAAGTTTCTTCAACAGGAGCATTCAGATTAGGAATAATTGCATCTTTGCCAATGCAATTATTAGGGATTAGGGGAGAAATTTCCTTTTCGGACGCCGGAGTTAATTTTGGAAAGTTATTAATGTTCATGTTATTGCTTTCCAAAATTACCTTTTCCGGATTAGTGGGCTTCGCCGGAGCCGAAATTACCTTTTCCGGAGGAGTTGGCTTCACCGGAGCCGGAATTTGGGGTCTAGGGTTCCGGCTAAGACTTCTACCTCTGTTTTTGGTTTTTGGAGGGGGGAGAACAACCGGCTCAGGATTCAGATTCGACTTGCAGGAAGCATAACTGTGAACCAAAGATCCACATCCTTCGCATCGACTAGGTTTCCAGTCGTAAATAACTTTGAGCATGATATCTTCTCCTTCTATGTTGATAGGAATTTCATCCGGGAGAGACGATTCTTTAGAGATAGCAACACAGACTCTAACATAGGTTAATCTAGCTCTTTTGGCAGTAAGAGAATCAACAGATAAGGGATTACCAATATAGCTGGCTATAGTCGAAATTCCCTTTGGGGTCCAAAGGGCTAAGGGGAGATCAACAATTTTTATCCAAAGGGGAATCTTAGAAAGTTCATCCCTCTTCGGTTGGAATTTAGGGGACCATTTTTGGAGAATAAATGGTTTCCCTAACATGAACCAAGGTCCTCCAGACCAAACAAGATCAAAATCTTCTTGGTTAGAAAATTTGATCAGGAAAAAACCATCCGCTAACGAGAGAAGGGAAAACGAACCTTTCAGTATCCAAACCTTTTTCATGGCTGCGAGAAGTCGCTCGTAATATGGCCTTGGCCCTAGAGAATAACCGATCAAAGAAAAAGACCATACCGAGATGCCTTCGGAGAGATCTTCTCCTTTAAAAAAGAGTTTTTGACTTGGCCGAACAAAAGAAACCGGGAAATCTTCCTTAGATGCAGAAGGATTTGCCAGGTTCTTTGCGAAGGAACCGTTCTGAGATGCTGGAATCGGACCCAGGATCGATGTGTTTGGAAGAGGGGGGAATTCGTTGGTCTCCATCAGGGAGAGGATTAACCTCTCCCGATCGGAGGAACGATTCTAATAATTAATGCAAATACATACCCTTAGTATTTTACAATCTTCTTTGTTAATAAATAAGGTCGAGAGATCTAATCAATAATCCACTAGTTTTATTATATTGAATCGATTAGTATGATTCCTTTTAAAAGATCCACCTCATGCATCTTGCAAATGAATTTATTAGTATAAAATTTATGATTGATATTTCTTTTAATATAAAATTAATTTGCATGTGATAATACATTTTTGAATATTTTAAAAATGATTATGAATATGATTTATTTAATTCATTAAAAAAAAATTAGAAACATTGTATACAAGGCTTACTTATGTTATTGCAAAAGTCTCTTTATAAAGTTCATTTTAAGTGCAATGAATTTCTTCTAAAGTCAAAGTCGTATAGATATTCCTTTTGTTAATTGATTCAAATTGCGCAATCATTCATTTTAAGATACAATGATTTCTTTTCATTTTTCATGTCATGTTTACATATATGATCATTATCACATATTATTTTCAATTCTTACATGTACACTAATTTAGATATCAAATATATGAATTTCTGACACCTGCTTTCCTCTTCGCCTTTATTTACGAGGTATATCTGGAGCTTTTGGAGCAATAGATGAAGGAGCCTACAAAAACAAATCAGTCGCTCCCATTCATTCCGGTGGGGGCGCTACGGGCGGAACCACCGGGTCGTAGCCCCCGGTGCTGTAAGCTTTCTTAAAAACTTAGAAAACCTTTAGGGGCCTAGATGTTTGTACGCCTCCCACCCTTAGGACCTTGTAGAAACTTCTTTTATAATTATGATTGCTTTTATTTTATTAGATCCCTAAAACCTTTTGACATACGCATAGAAGTCTTAAGGGTCAGAAAATAATACCACTTTTAGTCCTATAACACTAGTAACATTTAAGGACAAAAATTAAGGATCGGGTCTTAGAAAATATAGACTTAGGATGCATGCTCCCTATAGGATAGAGACATCAAAACAAAAATTTAATGACACGCTTTCCTAGATTTAGTTTCTCTTCTTTAATCCACTAATAATCAACCAACTAATTAATCTAATTCTAAAAATCTATTAAAATACTTAATTCTTAATCAAATTATAATTAACATTTATAATTATTAAATTACAAATCTAAAACATAAATCTAAGTCAAATATAACTAATTTAATAATTAACTCACAACCAATCTAAAATCTAAAATATGTAGATTTAATTAGGAGATCAAATATAATACTAAAATTCATTAGGATTAAAATACTTTTAAATATCAAACTTTAGAATAAATTTTAAAATCAATCAACAAATCTCTTTTTTTTTTAATAAAACGCCTAATCTACATTTCTTTTCTAATTTACAACAAACTAAAATAATATAACAAAGTTAATTATCACTGGGTAACCCAGGCCTACGAGGCTATTAAGTTAGCCCCAAGGAGGGTGAAATAAACCTCACGGCCTCGGTGTGAAACAAAGGTGATAATTAATCAAATACTAAAATAAAATATTTAAAATTAATTTTAAGATACTAAGATTTGAATTTTAACTAAAATCCCTTTTGCCCCTTTTAACAAACAAGAATGCAAATAACTTTAACTAAACTATCCTACATAGGGCCTATCAAAATCACACAGACTACTCACACTTAGACTGGTTTGATAGGACACGACTACTAGTCTTAGGTTAGGCCGATGCTTTTCTTTTGTCTCTGTGTTGTGATGCTCTGCATGTGACCCGTGTAATGTTTGTTTTTACTACTTGTGTTAGCTTTTTCTGTGGTGCTTTTCTGTAATATTTTTCTAGCTTTTTTTCTGTACTGTTGATGTGAGCGTTAGAATACCCATAGGTTAGGCATGTTTTTTTCATACTAATATTGACTTCCTGCAGGTGGCCGTACTTACAGAGCGCTAAAGGGGGCTAAAATTAATAATAATAAATGTATAACTGCTTTAGGTACCCGCTTCAGCTGCTTAGCCCCTAATAATTAGAGCATGGCCAAGTGTGATTTATTTTTCTGCATTTTCATTCATATATAACTGCGTGGACGATTTTTCTAGAATGATTTTGATTATAACTGCTTAGGATAACCCATGCAGGAGAGCCTAGATTTTTTTTCTCTTTCTGATGTAATGTATTTGATAGTAAGTTTTGTGAAAATCATTAAAATAAGACATTTTAGATGTATAAGAGTCCAAAGGGAAAGAAAACCCTTACAGGGTTTTTTTTTTCATTTGGGCATCCTTTTGGAGCATTCACTACAAGGAGCCTGAAGGACTGAAGATGATCCAAAGACGAATCAAGGAAGTGAAGAAGAAGACTGAAGAGATAAAAATGCCTTATTTTAAGATTTACGTCGTTCCCGGGTTGTTGTCGGTGGAGCCCGGCCACCCTTACTTTTATGTACTCTGTGATGTAATATTGTATGGCACTTGCCATGGACACTCTCTTTCGTGGGCTTTTATTATTTTTGTTGTGTTTACTTTGTTTGCGCATTAGAACTGCATGCTTTTTCCTTAAGTTTCTTAAATTGCTTTATTTGGGTGTGGCTCGGACGGAGTCAACGTTAAGCTCTTTAGGATGTTAAATTTTCTATAAAGTTAAAATCTATTTAAGCAAGATAAAAAGTGAATATAGGATTAAAATCAACCAATTTTTTTAAAAAAATTAATGCATGATTTCTTTAAAGGGGTCACTTTTTTTAAATTACAATAAATAAGCCTTGCTTACTTTACAGTGACTACTGGCCAGTCCTGATTGGCCTTACCTACACATGCATAGCCTTAAGTCAGCATATAGATTTTTTTTCTTTTGGAACAGAGAGGGATAATTCACTTTGCATTGCATAGTACCATTCATAGTCGGGTTTGATACCCATCTCCTTTTCTGTCTCCTACCACTCTTGCATTTGCATAAGACTTGATAACATGGATTTGATACGCTAGGTGGAGTTTAGCTGGTACCCCTTTCCGAGCAGGGTGGTAAATCCAGGTCGGGGCTGCTTAGATCCCTAGTGGGGTTTAAGTTATAAGTCCCCTTGGTGTGTCTCTTTCATCTGTGTTGAATTCTGAATTTATCATTTCTCCTAGGATAGTAATTCGTTCTTCGATCTTTTAAACTCAAAATCTTAATTACATCTTTATTCATTTAAAAAGTCTAATCATCACTAAGGGTAAGGAGAAGAGTTTATCTTCTTCAGAGTAGAATTTAAGAACTTTTTCTGTGCACCAAATCAAAAAGAAAATAATACACCGTCCTTAATCGAGAGTTTTCTTAGATCGAGGTCTAAGATATAATTAACTACGGGGGCTTGCACCCGTAGGAAACCGATCCCCACAATCAAATAAACCCTATTCGAGCTGATGTATCGAATAGGGGAAATCTCGTGAATTTTGGGTTATAGATATTATTATCGATCGAGGTTGGTAGGTGAAAGCCGCTATCCTCCATGGCTAATCATATCTATAACTCCATCTGCTCTTCCATCGGCCTGCTTGTGTCGATTGTAAAGGCCTACGACCATTTTGTCCTACGGGATAGTGTGATCGTACTCTTTGCATTCGAACCACACGAGCAGAATCCTTTCGGAGACCCACACCAGTATCAAAAATAGGCTCAACAGCCTTACACAATGCATGATGAGTTACAACTAATAGGGGATGAAGAATTTTATATTCAGGTTTGGAATGCCCCAAAAACTTACAGATGAAGAAATCACTAGGGAATTCCTCCATAACTACCTGTTGGACATACCCAAGAGTTTCGGGACTACCCACACCTTAACATGATAGGATTTAGAAACATCCAGTTCGACCAGGACACGAGCTTCCGAAGGCCTAGAGCCAGCCGGCGTAGCGTGATCAATCTTAAGAGGTCAACCAAACATAGAACCCAAGCCATGCAAAATCCTTAATGAGAACAAAAGGGGGTGTAGATTTGGAAAAGAAATCCAAAAGGGAATAATGGGTGATTCGATTTCAACATAAAAGGATGGAGACCATTTAAAAATCTTTATGTAACAATAATTAACAAAGTAAGAACGATGGCAAAAAATACGGCAGTAATCAAGGTCATTGGCGAGTTTGATTAAAACATGCCAGGGATTAAGAACAATAACTAAATATTCCCCAAAAAGCTTGAGGTTAAAGAAAAATGTTCAAATAGCCTCTAGAGATGGTCTACATGAAGGGAATTGACCAAAGAAAATTCAAACGGAGCGCCCAACGCCAAAATGTCTGCTTCCGAAATCCATAGCAATAGTAAACCATGAAAAGAAGCAATTTTGAGATCCAGAAAGAGGAGAAGAAAGAATCACTAGAAAGAACATCACATAAAGACTTCGAAGCAGCTTTATTGGCCAAAAAATCGGGATCAGCTAATCACTTAGCCTCCATCGATAAAAAAATCAGTCGAAAGCAAAGCAAAGCAAAGCAAAGTAAGGCAAAATTAAGAAAAATACATGAAAGGAGAAGTCAAAACTTCCTTGAGAAGAGAAAAGTCTCCAGTAGCCAAGAACCAGGCAGCAGAGAATGGAACACCGAAAGGAACGGGAACCCTAATAGAGCGAACATTAGTCAAAATGATAATTATAACTAGTTTGCCTTAGAATTAAAAGAACAATCTAACTAATGTAACAGTTATTAACAAAGTAATTAAGAACGATGGACAAAATACGGCAGTAATCAAGGACATTGGCGAGTTTGATTAATGATGCATTACAACCATCAATTATCTCTTATCCTACAATTAGTTCATACCAAATCCTAACTACAAGAAATCAAATGAACTTTTAAAAACTTTTAAAAAGTTAAAGGCTATGGGAGAGGTTTTATTTTGTTTTTTAAAGTAACTTTTTAGTACATATTTTTTTTTAATTAAAAAATTTTTATATTAAAAATTTACTTTAAAAAAACAGTAAAAAAGCTATAACAAACCAAACCTAAATCAGTTGTTTTATTTGGTTATACAAAATTAAAATTTTAGTGCTTTAAAATCATTTTAGTTTACCGTTCTACGCTTATAATATTTAATTAGATTATATTGTCAAATTGATCTTATGTTTTATGTAATGTATTTAAATTTTTTGAATTATATGAATTATTATAAAATAAATATAAGTGATTATTTTTTATATGAGTTGAAGTAAATGAATGTAGTGTAAAAAGACTACAATAAATTTGAAATGATTTTGAATTATTTAAATGAGTGTAAAATAAATTCACATGATTTTTTTTTAACCTAAAGCAAATGAATGCAGTGCAAAGCATAATGATCATGACAGTCAATGATCCACATTGGTGCTGGTGACAAAGATCCATGACTAGCGGCAGCGTTGATAGTTGGTAGAGGCGGAATTGTGTAGTAGCTAGTGAGGGGGGCAATTACCCCACCTAAAAAATTAAAACTCTTTAGTATAATAATGATTATTTATAATCTACACCCACCCAGCGAAATTTTTTTCCCCAGCCAACCTTTTTTTCATGCATTTTACCCCTCCAAAAATTGGAAAACCTCTTGGTCATCCATTATATTCATCCAATTATGCTAAATTTTTATAACACTAACAAACAAATTTGTGAAAAATGATTGTGTGCAAAATAAATTATTTTTGCACCATTACATATTTTTTTTATTATTTTATAAATTTACCACATTAAATATATTCAAAACTATAGCATTTGAAGTACTTTATATATTTTTTACTTGAAATCAAATGCCCCCAATAAAAAATCTCGTAAAAAAAAAAGTAAAGTGATCCATATAATACTGTTAAATTCATCAAATGAAAGTGTACGTCAAAATAATTATTAAAAATCAGGAATTAAATTTAAAACACATGAAAAATGTGTTAAAACTCTCTCATTTTTATTATTACTTATTTTTTAAAATAAAAAAACTATCATAAATTTTAATTTACTTAGATAACATTTTTTATGGCTTAACTAATCAAAAGATGGCATGAAATGACTTTGTACCTTTGCTGAAGATATGAAAAAACTTATATTATGATATTTTCATAGGTAAAAATATTTCAAATACAATGAAAATTCACTTAATAAAATAAAATATTTTAAAAAAAAAATTTGAATATATATATATATATATATATATATATATATATATATATATATATATATATATATATATATATATATATATAAATTTCAGAACAAAACTCGTAATTCTTAAAATTTTAAGAAATAATAACAATTTTAAAATATCTTATACTCATAATGCATTTGCATATATATGATGAGGAGCTTCTAATAAATTAAAAAAAATATATAAGTGATAAGGAAATGATTATAATTTTGTGTCTATACTTTCTATAAAAAATAGTTTGTGAAATTAAATTAAATAATTTTCTGTCTATCCTTTCAATCAATCAATCCACAAATAATAGAAGAAATTAGTTGTTAATATATTGCCTAACCTTTTTTATATAAATTTTATTTGTGTATGAACTTGTTGGATTTACTTTGAGATGAGTGCTACAGATAAAATTTTGACTAGCACAAATCTCAAAGCAATTCAATGATTTTCAAACCAATTTTATTATAGTTTATATCAAAATATCTTCACATAAATTTTCTTCTGATTTTATGATCTAAGAGTATATAATTCAGCGTTGATGGAATGAATATTTTCGGTATAATCATATTGGACAAAAGGGGAGAGATTTACAAACATGACACTGAAATCTCTATTATTTGCAAAATTATCCCTTTTCTTAAGAAAATAATAATTAACTAATAAATCTTGATATTTCTAATTGATGATTTAGGAGAGTTTTAGTTTTATATATACATAGTTAGGAATAAAGAGGAGTAAATGAAATTGCCAAAACATAAAATAGAAATAAATATTGAGAGAGAAAGGGAAACACAAAAAAAATTATTATTTTTTTGCATTTAGAACCTTAAATCATTTTGTAAAAATGTCAAAATAGTCCAATATACCCATTGGTAAGTTACACTTATCTTAATAAGTTCATGAAGACATTACTAATTAGAATGTTCAATCTCAATAGGTCATCCAAATTTCATTTTTCATAAACTTATAGCCAAAACGAATATCTCATTCAGGCAAATTCAATGATGTCAAAAATATTTTTCTATCTAAGTTCAAAAGGACAAGAATCAAGCACTCAAATTCATTATTAAAAATTCAATAGATTATTTTATAGACTAAGGCTACGTTTGAGGCAGCTTTCTTAATGTTTTTCAAAGTAGCTTTTTAGTACAAAATTTTTAATTTTTATACTAAAAAGTTACTTTAAGAAATAATAAGAACGTCATCCCAAACGAAGCCTAAATGTGTTTCGAGTATTGCGTCTTCTCATAATCAAAATAAATGAATCGGCTAGGAGAGACAAAACCAATGAGTAGTAGATCGCGCAAAGTCAATATCATGAAATAACTAAAATATCTAAAACTTAATACGATTTGTTGGAATCAGCAACCTAAATGTTGAGCTCTCTCTTTACCGTCATGAATGTTTAACATACAACAAATTAATTTGGCAACTCAACTAAAGTATAAAAAAAATGAAATTTGCTTTTCACAATTCCACCTATGATGCTTTAAAATTTGTTTAGGATGGCTGTAATTTTTCATAAAAGTGATTGTAAAATTATTATAGAGAAAATACCTTTAGAAAGCTGCTAGCATAAAAATTTGTTGAAAGTAGTAAGAAAATAGTGATGAAATAACAAAAATTATAATTGCAGTCTATAAAATAAAGTATTAAGAAAGAAATCAACAAAAACTTAATTACATTGGTAAAAAAGAATTTAATGTTTTTTTTAATTCTTTTATGCAGTAATTTAGCACTATCCATTTAAAAAACAGATGATTGTATTATTAAAATTTCTAGTTCAGATTAGACACTTTGTGATTTATCACTATCCATTTATAATTTTTTTTATATGATTAATTAACTAAAATAGATCTTTATATTTTGATTTTTAGAGAATTCTCACTGTTTTCATTTTTCTATTGATATAAATGACAAAGAGAGCTCATTTAGGGTGGTTGTAGCTATCCCAAAAATTAGGTTTAAGTCCTTCACAAAGAAAATGGAGGTCAGAATAGACTCTGATTGAAACAATTGATTGTGTTCAAAGCTTCCTAAGCTCGACAAGTTTATGTAAACAAAAAGGATTAGTTGTTGATTAGACTGTTTTGTTACATCTGCTAAATTAATTGTATTGGAATTTAGATGCATAGGAAAGTAATTTTTTATATTTATTTAGATGAAGTGTTTTTTAATATTTGTTAACACATAGATATTTTTATTATCCTAATTAATTTTTCGTCCGAAGTCAATAAAAATTTGAGCTCCAAAACGAGTTAATCGCGAGCTTTCCTACCAAACTGTAGCATTCGCGTCAGGCTCGGGCTTCATATTTTTAACTTGAGCAGAGCTCGAGTTCAAGCTTAGTATAAATTACAGGAGTTTGGCTTGATTAAGTAAGAGCTCAACTCGACTCATTTATACCCCTATTCATGATGATAACCTTATTATCAAACACATGTAAACAGTAGTTGTTTTTGGCTTCGTTTGGTACAGTTTTCTTACTGTTTTCTAAAGTAACTTTCTATAATAAAAATTTCTTGAAAGCAATGTCTAAAGCTATTCCAATCATAGTCTTAGGGTTTGTTTGAGACTACTGCCTTTTTCTATAAATGGGATTATAAAAAATAGTGTTCTATTTAATTATGATTATCATGTCAAAAGCAAAATAATAAAAAAAGCTATTGCAATCCAAGCCGCCTATGTTAACTTTATGCCTTTTCAGCAATGGAGACACGGAAAAAGTTTTTGGATTGATCATTCAAAATTAAAAATTCTTCTTTTATGTAGGTGAAATAATATTTTGACTAATTTTGTTCATTAGGATTCAGACGGCAAGAAAAAGAAAACTAAATATATATCTTATATTTATTCTTCTTAGTAAAATGATTATAATTATTTATTATTATAATAATATTAGAACAAATGATGCACCAAGATTTCTTAATAATGAAACGTGCAGATTAATTATTTATTATTATAGAATATTATATGGAGCTGCTCTAATTTTTGGGGTTGTTCTGAGTACGTTAGTGCTGGAAGTTTTCTATGCTGTTCTGCTATGCAGTGGATCTTTTGGGAATTTCTCTGTTATTTTTGCTGCAGTATATGCTGGGCGAGGATGACAGAATTGCCATTTTCTCCTTCGGATGGCAGATTTCCTGGGTAGTTAATTTTGCAACCAAGTAGAAGAGAGCGGCAATTCCTGAGCCCTTGGGTTTCTATTGGAACTCAATTGTTTCAGTTTTTGTTTGTCGTCTTTTTTTCTATATGTGTTCAATTCTTATTTGCTGTATACAATTAGGGAGTTTTGTTTTTTCCTTTTTCTGTCCAGAATTTGGATATAGGTTTTTTTTCCTATATGTTTTTTACCTGTAATTCTCTCATTTTATAATGGAAAGAGCTATGCTCATAATTTTCCCAAAAAAAAAAAAATTATTTATTATTATATAAATTTATTTAATTTAACTAATTATTATATATTATATATTACTGTAGTAAACGTCTCCTCTACTTTTAATAATGAACCTCATTATTACAAAAATATATCGTCAATATTTAAGGTTTTTTTTTTAATTATATGTTTTTATTTATTTTATTCTACTGTTTAAAAATAAATATTCCTGTATCAATATATTATTTAATTCAACAAAAAAAATATCATAATTCTTGATACGGCATCACAAAATTAGTTTGATCGGGCATGAATCTCGAGGCAAAAGCTAGTTGGAAACTTCAAAAATTAATTCCGAGAGCAGCCGAACTCCGATTTCAGCAAGCTTATAGTCGAACTGAGCGTCTCGGAAATACGAACTCAATGACACCAAATTCGATCCAATCCGAGTCCAAATGGATTCGAATCATGGACCCGAAGCGATGTTGGAAGGTTCAAACAGCAATTTGAGTTACCAAATGGACTCCGATTTTAACAAGCTTATACTCGAATCGAACGGCTCGACGAGACAAATCCAACGATCCCAAGATCATTGAATTCCGACATCACTAAGATCCTCAAATCACCAACGAATGGTGCTTGATCGTAGGATTCAATATCGGTCGTCCATTCAACCACTCCCTATTCGCCCCTGATCTCACGCCAATTTACGGGCCATGCCACTCCAGAAAATCTATAAATAGAGCCCTCATTTCTCATGAGGGGGGGGGGGGGGGGGGGTCCAAGCAAGAAGAGAAGGAAGAGGAGAAGGAAGAGAAGGAAGAAGCTCCTCCTCGACCACCGTCGGAACCTCGCCGGACCACCGCAGGAGCCTCGCTGGGCCACCGCCGAACCACCGCCGGAACCTCGCCGGACCACCGTCGGAGCCTCGCCGGACCACCGCTGGAGTTTCGCTGCACCACCATCTCAAGGCCCGACGTTCAGTCCCGACGTTCTACTGAAGGCCCGTCCGATCTCCATCTACATACAACGGTCTTTTAGACCCCGATCTCCTTCAGGCCTTCGTCGCCTACTATGGTCCATCCGACCTCCATCACCAGACAACGGACTTTCAGACCCCAGTCTCCTACTGACTACGGTCCTTCAGGCCTTCGTCGCCTACTACGGTCCATCCGACCTCCATCACCAGACAAAGGTCTTTCAGACCCCAGTCTCCTACCGACTACGGTCCTTCAGGCCTTCGTCGCCTACCATGGTCCTTCCGACTTCCATCAACAGACAACGGACTTTCTGACCCCGGTCTCCTGCCGACTACGGTCCTTCCGACCAGACAAACATGTATATGTAATTCCTACTATGTAATGCAATCTGAATGATGTACATTTGCTACATCAATTCAAGGCCTTCTCCCATGGAAGAGCCTCATTTGTAATCGACTACAAATATTAGTGGATTCATTCAAACTGGGCCAGGCCCCGTGGTTTTTCCTCCTTTTCAGGGGTTTTTCACATAAAAACTCTGGTGTCTCTTATGAATGTTTCACCCCTCTCTCTTATCTGTTTGTGTGCTGGATCTTCGTACAATGCTAAGACGTTAAACCATATATTTATCTACCGCCACGAATATTCCAGGACGCAACAGTTTGGCGCCGTCTGTGGGAAGGTGATTCCCGACTGGGGGCAATTATTGCTCCAATCTCAAAAGATCGCCCTTATCAACTTCTTGACATCATTCATTACTGCATCAATTTCATAAGAATCAGATGCGGACTGGGGGGCAACCTTAACTCCGACTATGGTCAAGAAGTTCCCTCCAATATTTCAAATATCAATAAGATATTTCAGGAAAATTTCAGCAAATGCAAGGATACTTCTTATCAATAGTAAGCTTCATACAGTCCCCTGCAGGACTCACACTTCTTGGGCAAGGTCTTGATCTCGACCTCAAAAATGTAGTAACGGTCTAAAGATAGACCCTTCATTATCTTTGATTCGGGATACACGCGGCATTCGCCCCCTCCCAAGCAAGGCAAAATCGATCCAAGGGGGATCCGATTTGACCTCTTCTACACAGGTTAACGTCGTCGAGCAAAGGCTCCAACATACAACCTCGGATAGGTCTCATATCCTTGGTGGATTCTCTCGACCTCTTCCACACAGGTTAACTTCATCGAGCAAAGGCTCCGACATACAACCTCGGTTAGGTCTCACATCCTTGGTGGATTCTCCTAACCTCTTCCATACAGGTTAACGTCGTTGAGCAAAGGCTCTGACATATAACCTCGAAAAGGTCTTACATCCTTGGTGGATTCTCCCGACCTCTTCCACACAGGTTAACGTCCTCGAGCAAAGGCTCCGGCATACAACCTCGGAAAAGTCTCACATCCTTGGTGGATTCTGTCGGCCTTTACCACACAGGTTAACGTCGTCGAGCAGGGCTCTGACATACAACCTCGGATAGGTCATACATCCTTGGTGGATTCTCCCGACCTCTTCCACACAGGTTAACGTCGTCGAGCAAAGGCTCTGACATACAACCTCGGAAAGGTCTGACATCCTTGGTGGATTCTCTCGGCCTCTTCCACACAGGTTAACGTCGTAGAGCAAAGGCTCCGACATACAAACTCGGAAAGATCTTACATCCTTGGTGATTCTCTCGGCCACTTCCACACAGTTTAACGTCGTCGAGCAAAGGCTCCGACATACAACCTCGGAAAGGTTTTACATCCTTGGTGGATTCTCTCGGCCTCTTCCACACAGGTTAACATCGTCGAGCAAAGGCTCCGACATACAACTTCGGAAAGGTCTTACATCCTTGGTTGATTCTCTCGGCCTCTTCCACACAGGTTAACGTCGTCAAGCAAAGGCTCTGACATACAACCTCGGAAAGGTCTCACATCCTTGGTGGATTCTCTCAGCCTCTTTCACACAGGTTAACGTCGTCGAGCAAAGGCTCCGACATACAACCTCGGAAAGGTCTCACATCCTTGGTGGATTCTCTCGACCTCTTCCACACAGGTTAACGTCGTCGAGCAAAGGCTCCGATATACAACATCGGAAAGGTCTTACATCCTTGGTAGATTCTCCCGACCTCTTCCACACAGGTTAACGTCGTCGAGCAAAGGCTCCGACATACAACCTCGGAAAGGTCTTACATCCTTGGTGGATTCTCTCGACTTCTTTCACATAGGTTAACGTCGCCGAGCAAAGGCTCCGACATACATCCTCGAAAAGGTCTTACATCCTTGGTGTATTCTCCCAACCTCTTCCACACAGGTTAACGTCATCGGGCAAAGGCTCCGACATGCAACCTCAGATAGGTCTTACATCATTGGTGGATCCAATATCGATTAACATCATCGAGTAAAGGCTCTTACAAACAACCTCTGATAGGTCTTACATCCTTGGTTAATGTCGCTAGAATGTTGTCAATGGACTTCCATCTTACTTCTCCACAATGTTAAAATTCTACCCGATTTTGAATTTCCTCCTGTCGCTGAACTTTTACCTTACAGGACTTTCGACAGTATTTTCTACCCGACGTCAGACTTTTACTCGTCAGCGAACCTCTCCTCGACGTCGGACTTTTGCTCCTCAGCGGACTTCTCCTTGACGTAGAACTTTTGCTCATCGACAAACTTTCGTCGGTCTTCTAAGTGACAGTACTTCTACCCGATGTCGGACTTCTGCTCGTCAGTGGACTTCTACTCGACGTCGTACTTCTGCTCGTTAGCGGACTTCTACTCGTCGTCGAGCTTCTGCCCGTCGATAAACTTTCATCGGTCTTCTGCCCAAGGCCGTACTTCTACCCGATGTAGGACTTCTCCCTGTCGTCGGACTTCTGCTCGTCAGCGGACTTCTACTCGTCGTCAGACTTCTGCTCGTCGACAAACTTTCATCGGTCTTCTACCCGACTCAGTGCTTATATCCGACTACGGACTTCTACCTGCCGTCGGACTACAAACCTTCGTCGCTCTTCTACCCAACGTTAGACTTTTGCTCCTCAGCGGACTTCTCCTTGACGTAGGACTTCTGCTTGTCAGCGAACCTCTCCTCGATGTCGGACTTTTGCTCCTCAGCAAACTTCTCCTTGACGTAGGACTTCTGCTCGTCAGCAGACTTCTGCTCATCGACAAACTTTCGTCAGTCTTCTAACCGATAGTACTTCTACCCGAAGTCGGACTTCTGCTCGTCAGCAGACTTCTACTCGACGTCGGACTTCTGCTCGTCAGCAAACTTCTACTTGACGTCGGACTTCTTCTCATTAGCGGACTTCTACTCTTCATCAGGATTCTACTCGTTGACGAACTTTCATCGGTCTTCTAACCGATAGTACTTCTACCCGACGTTGGACTTCTGCTCGTCAGCGGACTTCTACTCGACGTCGGACTTCTGCTCGTTAGCGGACTTCTACTCATCGTCAGACTTCTGCTCATCGATGAACTTTCATCGGTCTTCTAACTGAAAGTACTTCTACTCGACGTCGGACTTCTGCTCGTTAGCGGACTTCTGCTCGTCGTCGGACTTCTGCTCGTCGACGAACTTTCGTCAGTCCTCTACCCAACTGCGGACTTCTGCCGTCGGACTACTAACCGTCGTCAGACTTCTGCCCGTCGACGAACCTTCATCTGTCTTCTACCCTACGCAGAACTTCTACCGGACGTCAGAATTCTGCCGGACATTGAATTTACGCACATCGTCGGACTTCTACTCGATGTCAAAGTTCCACCATTCTGTTGACTTCTATTCGTCGTAAGACTCCCACCAGACACTGTATTTCTTCCTGTCTCCCATCCTTTCAACATCCCTCATAACAACGAGCTCTCCGACCTCCATCGCCAACTGATTAACATCAGACCTCCGTAGAATATCTCGAAGAAAAAAGGGAAAATCTCCGGACTTCCTTTCCAAGAGAGGGGCCTCGAAAAATCGAGGTAAGGCCTCAATAGTAAGGACATATGGAGAAGAGAAGAAGGGAAAATCTCCGGACTTCATTACAGAGAGGGCCTTGGAAGACCAAGGAAACACCTCAATTGTAAGGACAGAGGGAGAAGAGAAGAAGGGGGAATCTCCGGACTTCCTTGCCAAGAGAGGGGCCTTAAAAAATCGAGGGAAAGCCTCAATAGTAAGGACAGAAGGAGAGAAGGAGAAGAAGAAAAGAAAAGAAAAGAGGAGAAGGGCAATTTTTCTAAAGGCCTAGGGGGCCTATTTATAGTTTTTGTGAGTGAAGAGGGGAAGTTTCTAGAGTTTTCTAGAATTCTCAAAAAATTTGAAATTTTATGAATTCTTTTTAATTTTTTCGGATTTTTTAAATCCATGTGGGTCCCACAAGAAAAAAAAATTTCAAATATAACCGCACGGCTAACCGCGCGGGACGCGCCTGTTGGCGCACGGTGTGCCTGCTGCCGCCGGCAAGCGGAGGCGGGCGGCGGCCGGCCGGTTCGGCCGCCTATGCGTTCCGGGTCCGATTTTCGGCCCGGACGGTCCGATTCGGATGTTTTTGGGGTCCCCAAACACATTTTTCGACGTTCCGGACTCGATTTCAGTAAGCTTATACAAATGTTCAGAATAGACTCTCATTTAGGGTGGTTGTAGCTATCCCAAAAATTAGGTTTAAGTCCTTCACAAAGAAAATGGAGGTCAGAATAGACTCTGATTGAAACAATTGATTGTGTTCAAAGCTTCCTAAGCACGACAAGTTTATGTAAACAAAAAAGATTAGTTGTTGATTAGACTGTTTTGTTACATCTGCTAAATTAATTGTATTGGAATTTAGATGCATAGGAAAGTAATTTCTTATATTTATTTAGATGAAGTGTTTTTAAATATTTGTTAACACATCGATATTTTTATTATCCTAATTAATTTTTCGTCCGAAGTCAATAAAAATTTGAGCTCCAAAACGAGTTAATCGTGAGCTTTCCCACCAAACTGTAGCATTCGAGTCAGGCTCAAACCTCATATTTTTAACTTGAGCAGAGCTCGAGTTCAATCTTAGTATAAATTACAGGATTTTGGCTTGATTAAGTAAGAGCTCAACTCGACTCATTTATACCCCTATCCATGATGATGACCTTATTATCAAATACATGTAAACAGGGGCGGAGCCAGGAGTTTTTTTATATAGGGGCGCAAATTATCAATACTAAAAAAAAACTTCAACCTTTTTTATCTTAGTTTAGAACCGACATTGGCGAATTTAATTTTTTTTTATTAGAATTGTTATGTAAAAAATAAATTATATAATTAAAAAAAATTACAATCAAAATCACATCATATTTTTCCTGCATTACACCTACAATTTTTCTCTTCGAGTCTTCATACTTTGAAATCGTTGTACAATCACTTCATTGTCAATATTATTAAAATTATCATTTTTCAATATAAGTAATTAAACAATCATTCATCCAAGAGTCTCACATTCGATTACACAAATGATTCTTCATAATTTTCATAACTGAGAATACTCGTTCGACTATTTTTATAGCAATTGATAATATTAAAGGAAGCTTTTAATTTATTAAACCATCTTTTCTAAAATTTATGTCAAAGAGATTAGAGATTATATAAACATAATACAATCATTGGAGAATGATAAAACAAATTAAAAATTAATTGTTAATTATTTTTTAACATTAAAGAGAGTTCTTATGTCAAAGAAAAATCTAGAGAGATCATTTTACACATATTTTTGACTAGAGAGAGAGAACAAAAATAAAAATAATAATTTCTTCTCTCAAAGAAATTAATTCCTAGAGAGAGAAAAAAATTATTTTTTGATTTTTCTATAAAATGTGATTGTAGCTATAGAGATATTTTGCGCATATCGAGAGTGAGAAAAAAATTTAACATAGTTTGCATAAAGCCATAACAGGGAGAGAGAGAAAGAGAGAGAGAGAGAGTAAAACGACTCACTATTGCTGCTACGGATGAGAGAACTCTTCTTCGGAAACTCGATCGGAGCTGAGTGCGGAGGCACAATAACGCCGAATGGAGACACGGAATTATATTAATCATTCAAAATTCTTCTTTTATATAGGTGAAAAAATGTTTTGACTAATTTTGCTCATTAGGATTCAGACGGCAAGAAAAAGAAAACTAAATATATCTCTTATATTTATTCTTCTTATTAAAATGATTACAATTATTTATTATTATACAAATATTAGAACATATAATGCACCAATATTTCTTAATAATAAAACTTGTTATGCAGACAAATTATTTATTACTATATAATTTTATTTTATATGTATTTATTTTAACTAATTATTATATATTATATATTACTGTAGTAGACGTCTGCTCAACTTTTAATAATGGACGTCATTATTAAAAAAACATATCGTCAATATTTAAGTTTTTTTTTAAGTATATGTTTTTATTTATTTTATTCTACTGTCTATAAATAAATATTCCTATATCAATATATTATTTAATTCAATAAAAAATCATAATTCTAAATTTTTGTAACATTTCTATAAAAGAAACATTGTAATACTTAGTTTTGTTGATATGTTCAAACAATAAATATAAAATTAGCTTTTTTTTATTTATTTATTAATTTTTTTTTTTACCGACGACTAAATGGCCGCCCAAAACAATTTAAAAACTAATCAAAATGCATCATTTTAATGATGTGTTTCGAATGATATGGCATACATGTAAGTGATTTTGACATATTCAAAAACTATGCAAAATATTTTTTATAACAATTCATACGTACTATAGTTTTACTTTATTAAAGATTTGTTTTGAGATCCAAAATTGAATCATTCTGAGTTAATTTGACTCGAAACATATAATTTCAATTTAGAATATGTATAAGACATGATTCTTTTGGGTTGTTCGGTTTGAATTAAAATGGGTGTATATTATTCTAAATACGGGGTTTTCAGAATATTGATTTCTGGCTTTAAGTAAAATAAATGCAGCTTAAAATTTTTATGCATTGAAAATAAATAATTTAATTTAAATTTCACATATTTGAAATTTGTCCATTTTTTTATAATTTTCAAATGCATCATAAATTTATTGGTATTATTGTTGCACGCCCGCTTAGCCACCCAACCAGCACCATTGCTGCCACTTGCCTCCGACCGCCATTGCCGGCATCACTGACGTCATTAGCATCCGCCCTCTACCCCTGTGCTACGTACAATGCTCACCAACCATTGTCATCCTTGGTGACCATCACCACAGTCAGTCATCACTGCCCCCATCCTAGTTACCAATCACCATCATCTTTTGATCTTAAACTTCATTCATTTTATTTGAAACAAAAATATAATAATAATAATCATTTGCATTTATTTTATATTGATCCGAACAACATCAAACTATTTAAAATATAATACACT
Source organism: Dendrobium officinale (assembly GCA_019514585.1). Lineage (NCBI taxonomy): Eukaryota > Viridiplantae > Streptophyta > Magnoliopsida > Asparagales > Orchidaceae > Dendrobium > Dendrobium officinale. The sequence continues at coordinate 65,449,614 of CM033687.1, forward strand.
TATTTTACACTATAATTTTTTTTAGTCAACCAAACAATACGTACGTTAAACACGACTCAATATCACTCATATGTCGGTCGAAAAAAATCTCATTTATTTGACTACCAAACTAATTAATAAAGATTTGAAAGTGATGGTGTGATCATTTTTTCCTAAAATTGTTTCTTGGGATGTTCAAGCTGAAAAGATGTACCATGAATGTATCTCCTCAACATAGTCCTTATAGGCATGATCCTCATTTTTGTACTTCCTTGCTTTGTTAGGGTAAATTTTTAAAAGGATTAAATTTCATGACAGATTTAAGAGGAGCATAATATAATTTTAATTTAAAAAGGAGTAAAAATGTAATGCAATATCACGTTTTGTTAGAAACGCAAAAAAAAATTGCGTTTTAACAGAAAAATGTGAACAATAACTGTGTTTTCTGTTAAAACTTAATTTTATTATGTTTTAAAATACGGCTGAAATCTTTACAACTTTTTTTTCACATTATTAGATGATGGAAAGAGAGAGAGCCAGTGAAAAGGTTGAGAGAGAGATGGATGGAGAAGGAGAGAGAGAGACGCACATATGGAGAGAGAGAAACAGAAAGAGGAAAATGATTTAAATTTAAAATTTAAAATTTTATAAACATTTTAATTATAATTTAATTAACTTTAATTTTTTTATAATCTTTTTAATTATATTTTAAATATTTAGTTATTTTTTAATTAACTTTATTTTTTTAGTAAAAATTTTATTATATTTTAAATTTAATAATAATAAATATTAAAACTATTAAAAATTTGTAAGATATTTAAAAAAATTATAAAATTTTAAATAATATTAAAATTAATATAATCTAATAGTATTTAATTTAATATTAAAATTGACATAATCTAATAATATTTAATTTTATTAGTTTTAATTGTTAAATTTTTTTAATATATTTAAATAAAATTATCTTTAATATTTAAATAAATTATTTTATTTTTGTTTTAAAAATAAGTTAAAAAGAATTTAAAAAAAAATTTATTTCAAACTAAAAAATAAGTTAAAATTATTAAAATTATTTTAAAAATAAATTAAAAATAATTTTATTTAAATATTAAAAATAATTTTACATGTACCGAGAGAGAGGCAAACAGGGAGATACAAATAAAATAATTTCATAATTTTAACTTAATTTTATTTTAAATAAAATTATTTTTAACTTCTTTTTAAAACAAAAGAAATTTTATTTAAATATTAAAAATAATTTTATTTAAATATATTAAAAAAATTTTACAAAATAGGTTTTAGGGTTAATCCGGAATAAAATTTAAAATATTTCTATACATTATTTTAAAATATGGTTCAGCCGGAATGTTAATAAAATTTTTGAAATTTAAATTTAAATAATTTTTCATTCTCTTTTTCTCTCTCTCCATTTGTGTCTCTCTCTTTCTCTCCTTGTCCATCCATCTCCCTCTACCTTTTTATCTCTCTCTCTATTTCTATCCTATAATAAGCTAAAAAAAAAAAGAGCTTAAATATTTTACATCGAATGTAAAACCAAGGTTTTGAAAATCGGACCGGAAGAAGGAGAGGTTCACGATTTGATCGGTTCGACCGGTCGAACCGGGGTCGAACCGGATGACGTAATAAATAAAATTATTATTAAAAATTATTAAATAAATGAAAAATTTTCCTCTAATACATTCACTATACATTTTATTTTTCATATCAAACTAATCAAACAATATAAATATATGACAAAATATCTGCTATTTCCCACATTTTAGATCTGAAACTAATGTGTATGAGGGAAAAACTGGGAAGACGGCCGCTACTCTACTACAAAGATTCTACTACAAATCAAGGAGGTAATAGCAAATGGATGCAGACTCTCATCTTCTCAGCAGGCTTCCCAATCCTAATGCCGTCTTCTCCTACTTCATCAATTCAGAAAGGTTCACACACCTTACCCTCAATTCAATCAATTCAGAAACTAAAAAACAAAAAAGTTTCATAAATCACAACGTATGAAGAGCATGGAACACACGACATTCATGTCGATAAAAAAGGTACAGAACTTCATATTCACTAAGAAAAAGAATTTAACATAAATATAGAGAAACCGCTTGTTTCAATTTCTGAGCAGCAATTACCAAGCAACGACGAAGGAAGAGGATCGGAAGAGACGCGCGGCTTTGAGAGTTACGGGAGTAGGAGAAAAAACTAGGTTTTACTGTCACAACTTCACCTCAAATACCGCAGGATTGAAATCAAGCGGCCGAAATTTGCGATTAAGATTAACTGGGCGGTTCGCATCCGGTTTTCGGTTCGCCGGTTTCACGGTCCGACCGCCGGTCGGACCGGTTCAAAGCCGGTTCTTTGCTTACCCGGTTTTAGTGTAAAAACGAACCGGCCGGCCGACCGGGTACCGGTTCAACCGGTTGAACCGGCCGGTCCGGTCCAGTTCTTAAAACGTTGTGTAAAACATAAAAATTTGAGTTTTCTAAAATCGGCCGGTATAATTTTTTTTTAAATAATTAAATAAATCATTTAATATTAAATAATTGATAAACTTAATCAATTAATATAAATATTATATATTAAAACTCTTAAATAAATATTAAAGAATATGATTAAATAATTAATTGTAACATTTTTATTTGGCTTCACAAGGTCTCATATGAGCTCCTATCATGTGCAAAAGCAAAAAAGCTCTTTGATTTCATGTATACACTATACAAATCAAAACATCTTTTTTTTTTAAATATTTTTTAATTAATTTCTATAATATGAATAATATTTATTTATTTAGTTGATCATATATATTTTTTGTTTTTTATATATTTGATTATATATATATTTTTATAATATGAATAATATTTATTTTTTATTTTTTATTTTTGAAAATTTTACTTTTTTAGTTAATAATTTTTTATTTTTTCTATTTAAAATTTGTATTTAATTATATATTATAAACAATTAATTTTTCTTGTGAGTTTTTTATATAATTTTTATTTATAGTTTATATCAAAATATGTAATATAAATTAAAAATAATTTTATATTAAAATATATTGTTATTATATTTCATTATTATGTTAATTTTATTATTTTTTATAATAATATTATTATTTATTACATTATCTGGTTCGACCCCGATTTGACCGGTTGAACCGTGAGCCTCTCCTTCATCCGGTTCATTGTCCGGTCCGATTTTCACAACCTTGATTTTAACAGAAAACAAAATTACTGTTCACCTTTTCTGTTAAAAAGCAATTTTTTTATGTTTTCAACAAAACGTGATTTTACCGTGCGTTTTTACTCTTTTTTAAACTAAAATTATAATGTGCATGCTTCTCTTAAATCTATGTTGAAATGCGATCCTTTTAAAAATGGGATTTGCATCTTTCAAGCTTGATTTGATGCAGAGAAAAGATAGGTGAAAAATCGTACAGGCTAGGTTTTGCAACCTAAAACCCTAGTTTTCTAGGTTGAGTCATTCTTATTTAGGTTTAAGGTTTAGGACAACATTTTTATTATTTTATTTTTTAATCACAATTATAATTAATATTTGATCATTATTTTTTCAGTGATTTCAAAAAAATTTTGTTCTAGGACGCTGTTTTCTATAATAGCCATAAAAAATGACTTTCTTCCCAACAGATTTGCATCCCTCTTTATAAAAAATTACATTAATCGCAAAAGGACCCTTAATTTAAATTATTATAAAAAAGTACAATCGTTAGAAGTGTAATAGGATCAGCGATGTACTGTTTCTTAAAACAACTTTTGTATTTTTTTTTGGGGGCATTTAGGCCATTTAAGGCAAACTCACACACACAACGCATACACATGGACTCAAACTTTGGACCTCTTAGTTGGAAGCCTAAGCTCTCAACCAATAGGCCAAGGGGAGTTGTGTACTTTTGTACTTGAAATCTACCTTTATAAGCAGTAAGAAAAATCATCCCAAATGATCAGTGCAATGTGTTGATGAATTTAAACATAATATGTTTTCTTATTTAAAATTTTTGGAGAGCTATGTGTATAAATTCCCCATGTAAAAAAATGATTAATTGTTGATTATTCATATTTCAAACATTTACAATTTACTTGTTATTATAGCCCAACGTTATATATATATATATATATATATATATATATATATATATATATATATATATATATATATATATATATATATATATATATATATATATATATATATATATATTTGCGTCATGGAGTATTCATGGCGGTAGAGAAATATAAAGTTTAACGTCTTAGCATTGTACGAAGATCCAGTACGTAATCAGATAAAAGAGAAGGTGCGTGACATTTATGAGACACCAAAATTTTTATGTGAAAAACTTCTGAAAAGGAGAAAAATCATGGGGCCTAGACCATTTTAAATGAATCCACTAGTATTGTAGTTGATTACAAATGAGGCCCTACCTTAGGAGAAGGCCTTAGCTTGATGTACATCTTATAGAGTACATTACATGCTAAGAATACAAAGAATCACTACTGATGTGTTCATTTGGTTTAAAGGACTGTAGTAGGCTGGCAACGTAAGTTAGAAGGATCATAGTCGACGGGCGACAGATGTCTGAAGGACTGTAGTCGGTGAGCGACGTAAGTTAGAAGGGTCGTAATCGATGGGCGACGGAGGTCACAAGGACCTTAGTCGGCGGGCGACGGAGGTCGGAAGGACCGTTGTCTGATGATGAATGACAGAAGGATGGCATCGGGTAGAAACTTGGCGACGAGCGGAGGTTCGTCGTCGGTTAGAAGTCCGATGCTAGTTGGCAGCCGAGGAGAACTCTGGCGTTAGATGGTATTCGGGCAGAACTCCAGTGTCATTTGGAGTTCGGGTGAAACTCTGGCGTAACTTGGAGGTCAGGCAGAATTCTGATGTCACTTGGAGGTCAAGAAGAATTCCGGCGTAACTTGGAGGTCAGGCAGAATTCCGGCGTAACTTGGAGGTCAGGCAGAATTATGGCGTCACTTGGAGATTGGGTGGAATTCCGACGTCGCTTGGGCAGAATTCTGTAATCTCGTGGAATTCGGGCAGAATTCTGGTATCGCTTGGGCAGAATTCCGGCATCTCGTGGAAGTTGGGCGGAATTCTGGCATCGCTTGGGCGGAATTCCGGCATCTCGCGTAGATTCATTTAAACTGGGCTAGGCCCCATGATTTTTTTCTCCCTTTTCAGGGGTTTTCCAAGTAAAAATCTTGTTGTCTCATAAATGCTATTCACCTTCTCTCTTATCTGATTGCGTATTAGATCTTCGTATAATGCTGAGACATTAAACTTTATATTTCTCTATCGCCGCGAATACTCCACGACGCTATATATATATAACAAAATTAAATCATTTAGTATAAGAAAAGTTCATCATAATGTAAAAATAAATGATTAGAATAAGCATTTTAACTAAAACTCTTTAAGTAAAGAGTTACAGTTGTGCATGCAATTGATTTAAATTGTTTGATTTGCAGATTAGCTAAATGTTATAATTTCAGTTCTAAATTTCTGAAAATTAGACAGACCAAATTATGTTTCAAATTGATTTGGTCAGTTCGGTTCCATTTTGGACGAAGGTCAATGTAATTAATTTTTATATTTATTTAGATGAAGTGTTTTTTTAATATTGGTTAACACATCACATTTTTATTATCCTAATTATTTTTTTTTTCTAAAGTAAAAAAAAAGGAGCTTCAAAATAAGTTAATCTCGAGTTTTCTTACCGAGTTGTAGCATTCAAATCAAGCCCGAGCCTCATATTTTTCACTCTAGCAAAGCTCGAGTTCAAGCTTAGCATAAATTACAGGAGTTTGGCTTGATTGTGTAAGAGCTCGACTCGACTCATTTATACTCCTATCCATGATGATAACCTTCTTATCAAATACAAGTCAATAATAGTTGATTTAGGCTTCGTTCAGTATAGTTTTCTTATTGACTTTTAAAAATTTCTTGAAAGTACCGAAAAAACAGTGTCCTAAGGCTATTCTAATCAGAAGTGATTAGAAAATTTCTACGAATAAATTGATATTTTTTAAAAGTTAATGTATAAATTGATAGAAAACAATCCTAACAAAAAATATTCTTAGAAGTAGCGAAAAAATAATGGTCAAACAAAAATTACTGTTGCCGTCTAAAAGGAAAAATAATAAAAAAGCTATTGCAAACCAAGTCTTAGTAATATGTTAAATTTATGCGTATTCAGCAATGGACATATCAAATTTATATTAATCATTCAAAATTCTTCTTTTATAAATGTAGGAGAAAAAATGTTTTGACTAATTCTGCTCATTAGGATTCAGACGGCAAGAAAAAATAAAAACAAAATAAATATCTTATCATTATTCCTCTTGTTAAAATGAACACAATTATTTATTACTATATAAATATGAAAGCATATGATGCACCAATATTTCTTAATAATAAAACGTGTTATGCAGACTAATTATTTATTATTATATAATTTTATTTTATATTTATTTAATTTAACTATTTATTATATATTATATAATACTGTAGTAGACGTTCAACTTGTGACAGCCATTTAATATAGATTTTTTTCAACACCCATTTAATATAAAGGGTACAGGTGGCGGTTGCTCCTTTGGCAAGTTTGATTGTTTATTTATTTATTTATTTTTGCTCCACATTTTTTTTTAACAAAAACAATTTTATTAATAAAAAGAAACGGTTACAACATCAAGATGACAAATCAGAAAAGAAAAAAGGCAAAATACATTGAGAATTGGGCTCAGTATTTGGCCGAGGCTTCCAGCGCCCCATAAGCCTCGCACGGACCATCCAGTATGGTGATAAAAGCGCCCAATATTCGACAAACTACGAAAAACACCAAAGGTTGCCACCAGTAAAACGACGACGACACGAGCCTTAGCAACATCATAGCCCCAAACATAGCGGAATGACTTCTCTTTGGTTCGTGTTCCACATTTTTATTTTTGCTCCACATTGAGTCTCTAGGATGAAATATACTAGCATAAATTAATTATGAAGCATAGGTATCCATTGTAAATAAAAATCGATATAAAACTTGAGAAAATTTTGAGAAAATATGAAAATGATTGATAACTTGAATATTTGTATTAGGTCATTTTATTTTCAAGATAATTAATGTATCCAATATAGTTTCTCGACTCTTTAAATATGATCTAAAATAATCTCTCTCACAAAATCACTGTAATTTCAAGGAGGATGTTAAGTTCAAGGAGGAAGTTAAAGGACCGTAGTAGATACATTAGATAGTGCAACAACAACAACAACAATAATCATTTATTCCACTATATGGGGTTTGGCTACAAAAATCATTTTTCTCCATTGTCCTATTAAGAGTCAAAATTTCATTTAAATTTAATACAAAAAAAGTTATTTTTAATATTATCTAGCCAAGTCTTTTAAGGTCTATCTCTACCTTACTTAAAAAAGATCAAATCCAATTCATGATCTATTTCATCATTACTCAGAAGGGTACTTTTTTATCACACAACAGTCTCGATGCATTCATCTACTTCAACCAATATCCTCATCTATTTCATCATCAGTTTGAACAATAGATTTTATATGTCTAAAATGTGTAATCTTATTAATGACTTGATAACCCAAGGATACATTAGATAGTCTAGGACTAAATTTATCCTATATATATAAGAAAGTAAGTCAACTCTAGCTTATTCAAGAATATGCATTAGCACTGGCATAGCAAAGTCTCTTTGGATGCTTAACTCAAGTTTTTGAAATGGCATAAGGTGAGACAAAGATGAGTAAAAATGAACATCATAAGTGTTTAACATATGATACTCGCTTCTTTCAGGATATAGAAATTGTCCAACATTTGCTTATCCCTCGAAAAGCAATGATGTATCCAACATAGACCTTGAAACCATAGGAGTAATTATTACGTCCGGAAAAAAAATGGAAATCCGGACATATACCGAGCAATATCGAGTGCTTGATACTGAGTTCCAGATGACGTGGCACATGATTATTGATCTCTGAACGCGTCCGGTGACCTGACGTAATAATTGCTCCCATAGGAGACTGCACATCCTCCAACAATGAAGCCCTCATGCTGAGAATACTAGTGGCGGTGTTATTTACTATGTTATCAATCTTCATTATCACTAAAATATAACCTTAATATTTATTTTTTTTATACTATATGTTATTATTATTATTTTAGTCTACTGTCAATAAATAAATATTCGTATGTCTATATATTATTTAATTCAATAAAAAATATCATAATTCTAAATTTTGTAACATTCATATAAAAAAACATTGTAATACTTAGTTTGTTGATATATTCAAACAATAAATATAAAGTCAGTTTTTTTTTTTTTTTTTACCGATGATTAAATGGCCGCCCAAAACCATTTAAAAACAAAGCAAAAGACATCATTTTAATGATGCGTATTGAAAGATATGGCATACTTGTAAATGACATTGACATATTAAAAAACTAAACAAAATATTCTTTATATTCTTTATAACATATTCTAATATAGTTTTACTTTATTGAATTTTTTTTTTTGAGATTAAAAATTTAATCATTTTGAGCCGAGTTGACTGGGAGCATATAATTTCAATTTAGAATATGTATAAGACATAATTCAATTTAGAATATGTTCCGAGTTGATTCGGAACATATAATTTCAAATTTCATGTATTTGAAATTTGTCCAATTTTAATGATTTCCAAATGCATCATAAATTCATCGGTCTTATTGTCGCACACTAGCTCAGCCACCCATATCTGCCACTTGGCTCCGACCGCCATAGCTGCCATCACCAACGCCATTAGTGGCCACGCTCTGCCCCAATCACTGACCACTAACACTGCTGGTGATCATCAATGCAATCAGCCACCACCGCCCCCACCTTGGTTACCGACCACCTTCATCTTTTGACGTTAAACTTCCTTCATTTTACTTGAAAAAAAAAAAATAATTACTTGCATTTATTTTACATTAATTCGAACAATTTTAAAATATTTTGAATATAATGAATTCATTTTATACTGCATTGTTTTTCAACCAACCAAATAACTTAGTAAACTTGACTCAATATGGCTCATATGTTGCTAAAAAAAAGTTTCATTTATTAGACTGTCGAACTAATTAATAAAGATTTGAATGTGATGGTGTGATAATTTTTCCTAAAATTCTTTCTTAGAATGCTCAAAAGGATAAGTAGTTCCTTGAATGTATCTCCTCCACAATGTCCTTATATGCATGATCCTCATTTTTGTACTTCCTTACTTTGTTACCTTGCAAATAACTATGCAACAAGCTTGATTTGATGCAGTTTTTCTTAGAAAAGATAGGTGAAAAATTCCTACAAGCTGTTGCGAATCTGATCCAAATATCTTGATTTTGATGATAATAAATATTATTATTTCTTTATCAGTGCTATTATTGAATATCTATTTTGTTTGTCATGCGTTTTATCAGGTCCACAAAAATCACATGCAATGCAAATCAACTAAGGATCGGGTAGATTAATGTTGAGTTTACATTTCATATCAATGTATTTTTTACCTTTCATGAGTCAAATCTTGAATATGGTGGACCCCAAGCTAAGTAACCTTGCACACACACAGGAGGAGAAGTTTGGTGAGTTAGAGAATTTTTTTATTTTTAACAACATCATACAAGACGATCTGATACCGTATTGTACGATCAATTAAAAAAAGAAACCTTAATTAGGGCATCCGACTAATTATAATTTATTAAATTAATCATACTAGATGATCCATATCATCCATGATGATCAACTTAAATGATATAAATAGCTGTCAATAATAATTTAGGTAATATTTAAGTTTTAATTTTTTTTTCTAATTGTACAGGATGATATATATCATCCTACACGATTTTTGACAATCATACATAAATTGATCAGGTTACAAGAATATGCTTTAGGCTTTGTTTGGAACAATTTTCTTATTAATTTTTACAAAAACTTTCTTATAAAAATTTTTATTCTAGCTATAATATCATATCACTGGCCCAAACTGAGACCACTCTCAAATGACTTGCTTTACCTCGACCCAAATAGCCTATTTCATTTTCCCCTTTGCTCCTCTCTCGTGACTCACGACCTCGAGGACAACTTTCATTTTCCCTTTCGCTCCTCTCTCGCCAAGTTTTGTTTTTTGTTCCTCTCTCACCTTGTTATTTGCATTATTAATTTTTATCTTACAGCTCCTTTTGGATCAAGTAATAAGTTGGCAAATAAAACTATTTTAATGTATTATAATATTTCAAATGAGATGGCAAACCATTGGAAAATTGGTCATAAAAAATCGTCGAAAAATTGTCCCGAAATGGATGATTTTTCTATAGTGTTTAATTTAGCCCGCCCCCCCTAGAAGGCGTGCATTAGGGTTTAGGCTTTAGGGTTGAGGGTTTAGGCTATAGGGAGATTGTCTTCAGCATTAGATTTAGATTCTCTGCCTACTCCAGGAGGGAGTAAAAGGATTTCTGGGCTCTCTTTCTTCTACAGGAGGGAGTAAAAGGATTCAAGATTCTCTGCCTCACCGTGTTGGTGCAAAGATTTTATAGAGGCTTCTCTGCCCTACTATGGAAGCAAAAGGAGAGTCACTTCAGTTTAGTGCAATACTTGGAGAGGGAGTCTCCAAGGAGTTGACGTAGGTCAGATTTGACCGAACCACTATAAAACTCGACATGTTCTTTCTTATTACTTTTACTGTATTTTATTTTCATAGTTTTTCTGTGATTTGTTGTGTGATTGAAATATCTGATTGTATTGTTATTGTGAAAATTATTTTTCTTCCGCATCAAAAGTTATTATTATTTTTAAATATTTAAAAAAAAATCAAAAAGATTTTTTGGGCAATGGGGCATGTGCCCCCTTAAATTTTTTTTCTGGGCTACAAGTCATATAAGATAATAAAACTATTTTTTTATAAGAAAAGTAAGAGTTGGACGTACAAACTATAATTATTGAGTCACGATTTTTAATGCATGTAATATATTCATAAAAAAGATAGTTACAAAATTTATTGATCAATTTTTTTTGTCAATAGGGACTTTAAAAGTATTGTTTTATTTTAAGATATGTGTAATATACATTTTAATTGAATTTTTTATGTGGTGCACTCATTTTAAAAAAAAATTAAGTGTGGATGATCAGTTTACAAAAGTAAATTAGCATTATTTTTATAAAAAATAAGACCTAACAATTCTATGTTTTAACATGCAAGAATATGCTTTAGGCTTTGTTCGGAATAATATTCTTATTAATTTTTACAAAAACTTTCTTATAAAATTTTTTATTCTAGCTATAATATCATATCACTAGCCCAAACTGAGACCACTCTCAAATGACTTGCTTTACCTCGACCCAAATAGCCTATTTCGTTTTCTCCTTTGCTCCTCTCTCGTGACTCACGACCTCGAGGACAACTTTCATTTTCCCTTTCGCTCCTCTCTCGCCAAGTTTTGTTTTTTGTTCCTCTCTCACCTTGTTATTTGCATTATTAATTTTTATCTTACAGCTCCTTTTGGCTCAAGTAATAAGTTGGCAAATAGAACTATTTTAATGTATTATAATATTTCAAATGAGACGGCAAACCACTGGAAATTTGGTCATAAAAAACCGTAGAAAAATTGCATCGAAATGGATGATTTTTCTGTAGTGTTTAATTTAGCCCCCCCCCCCTAGAAGGCGTGCATTAGGGTTTAGGGTTTAGGCCATAGGGAGATTGTCTTCAGCATTAGATTTAGATTCTCTGCCTACTCCAGGAGGGAGTAAAAGGATTTCTGGGCTCCCTTTCTTCTACAGGAGGGAGTAAAAGGATTCAAGATTCTCTTCTATAGGAAGTCAGGGCATTTGAAGTCTGATTTACCAACTCTAAAAGCTCACCAAAGCAAAGAGAAGGGTGAGGAAAAAACATAAGTTCAAGAAGGATAAGAAAATGATCCAAAAGGCTTAATAGGCAGACTCAACATTAGGCTCCTCATAAACTGAAGCTGAAGAGGATGTAAAAAAATTGTGTTTAATGGTTGATGAACTTCTTGATCACTGAAGAGGTATGTGAGCTTACTTATGATCAATTACTTGAAGTTTCTTAAATTTTTTTTTTCATACAGGAAGCTCAAGAAATTGCAAGCTAACCTTAAAACTAATTTTTTAACTTTTTAAAAAGAGCATGAGTGCCTAAGGAAAGATCATTCCACTTTAGATAGTAATCATATGACTTTACTTGATGAATTTGATAAATTGAGTAAAAAACATCTTGGTTGAATAAATGAGTATGATTCTTTGAAAAGTTTACATACTGAACTAAAAAAATACATATAAGGACTTAGATACTCTTGTAACTTATTTAGATAGTAGGGAGCATGCTTTAAAAATAGAAAATAAGTTTTTTTAAACTAAATTAACTGATTTCAAAAACTTAAAAATCCATCCATAATACTTGAGTTTTACAATCCATCATATCAGCATGCATCATTCAAACCTAAGAATTGGCACCATAACCTAAGTAGATTAGTAAATCCTTTTCCTAATGTTAGGTATTTTTATTTTGTGGCATGCTAAAACAGATGTCCAATACTTGCACCGTTCACCGTAGAACACATTTGGTATGGAGAACAAGACTTCAAAACTCACAGTATAGCATGCATGCATTTCATTATTCTTTTCATAAGATGGGACCCAAACCTGTTTTGGTTTCCAAATCAAACATCTAATGATTTTGTAGGTTTGCTCTCACAGAAGGTTTCGTGAGAGCATGTGGTACATGAACAGTGGATTTTCAAGGCATATGACTGGAGATGTAAATTAATTCATTCCATTGGAGGCTAGGGCAGGAGGTAGTGTAACACTTGGAGATTATACCACCAGGAGTGTCTTGGGGTCATATATAGTTAGCAATGCTGAATGGGGAGAAGGAAGAGGTTACCTGCCCTAAAGAATAGAGATGAGCTTCGAATGAAGCCGGGGAGGCAGGAGAATCCGGCGTCGGGCTCTGTCTGTACGAATAGCAGTGACAAAAGGGAGGGGGATTCGGCCGGCTAGGTCATGCAAAAGGGAGAGCAAAATTCTGAGGAGGGTTCCTCCAAAACGAGGGCTTTGTATGGAGACCAAGCTCTTGCCCACACGAGAGGCCGAGAGAGGGAAGGAAGGGAACTTCGGTTCCCTTAGAAACGTGCAGGGGACACCGAGAACGACCGAGGGAGAGAGGGAGTGAGCCTTGGCTCTTGCTCTGGACGGACAAGAGAAACACGACGAGAGAAGACTTCTGCCTGGAGCCCCTATACTAATCGAGTGAGAGGGAGAGAGAGCCAGAGTGTGAGGGAGACCGAATGAGAATGAGAGAGCGAGGGCCGGCTTCCTCTTGATTTTTTTTTTGAACTCCCCTCCTGTGTAGAGAGGCTTCTCCACTCCTTAGTGCCGAATCCGAGAGAGTAAAATAGGAACCCCTCTCTCACTCGGGAAGAGTCAAGAGCCTCGGAGATCATTTTCGCTGCCTCGCCGTCTCGATCCCGCTCTCATATCATCGAATAAAGCTTTGCCGCGCTCGTGCTTTGCAAAAAGAAATCTGCGTCTATCCAAAACAGGTAACTCATGTGATTGAGCCTTTGACCGTGGCAGTCCAAATTTCGGAGAGATCAACACCGTCGATTGCATTTACAGATTTAGGAAATAAATTCAAATTATCCAGAAAGTCAAATGAGTTTTGTTAGGATTAAATTGAGTTGAATCCAGTCAAGCTGGGCTAAGACCAGGCTAGATTCGACTCAACCAAAGTTGATTTGGGTTCGGTGCGGCTCGACCAAACTAACGAAATTAAACCCAAATAAATCGACGAACCGAATCAAATCAAACTTGATGCAAATAAAATGAATGTATCTAATTTAATCGACTTCAATCAGGTCGAATTTAACCCAATTAGATCTTTATCAAGTCAATTCAAATGGAATCGAATTTGAACTGATTCAATTGGACCTAAATCGGCATCGATCTGGACTAAACTAGGCTCGACGAGGTTCAATCAAATCAACCAAAGGCCCTCAAGGGCTCTCAAACGAAAATAGAGGTCAACATGAGTTTTATTAAAATTATTTTTAAATCTATTTTTGATAAGATGAACTTGCTTACTTCTCAACTCACCCCTATTGAAAGTCCACTATGATTTCTCAAGAGAGGAGAAATTAAGACCCATGGGGTGATCATATAACATTAGAATTATTCTAAGCATTTATGTCCTTATGACTGCACTACTTCATACTTATGGAATAGCATCTTCCATAATTTTTAACTATTCACATCAGCATACTTCATGGGACTTGGCTTGATTATCGCTGATGAGAGCTATAAAAACTATGCTAAAGTAAAGAAAATGTGGCCATATCAATGTTGTTTATGACTATTAATAGAAAGTGATATTACAGAGGCCAAACCGACTTCATTATGAGAATTTTGGATAAATTAGCACTTCTTAAGAAAATATTAAAAGTAGGGTAGAAATTTATATTTAATTTCTCTTTTTGTTTATTTGGGATATTAAAATATTATTATTTTATTACTTCCCTCATCCTTTACGCAAGTCACTCTTCAAAGGAGCTAGTAAATCAATGAACTAATATGTTCATTCATGCATATGTAGGTATCTTGCTAGCATCAAGCAAGGATGATCTTGATCAAGAAGATTACTTACCAAAAATGAACCTCAATTAAAGGTGTACTCGTTAGAAAAAGATTAGAGATGGACAGGCATTTTTCTTGTTGAAACTAGCAATATAAAAGCTCTTATTTAATTCATTCGTTAAATAAATAATCTTAACACTAACAAATATTTTAATGTTCAAATTTAAATGAGTCGGGCATGAAAGAAAGCTAAATTCAATAGTATTCATTTTGTATAAAAAACAAAATTATTAATTAATAATGACAAATTAAATATATTCAAATTATTGTTTCATTTTATATTATTACTATTTTAAATTTATCTAATTTTAATGCGAAAAAACATTTTGAACAAATATTATTATAGTTCTGAATTAGATTTTAAAAAATATACTCGTAAAAAATTACGAAATAATAAATTACCTAGCATTTACAAATTAAATTCAGAATTATATTATTTAGTAATTTTTTAGTAGTATATTTATTTAAATCTAATTTAGAATTATCATAAATATTTTTTTTAAATATTATTTTCTTTAAAATAAGATGAATTTAAAATAATTAAAATATATTATGAATAAAAAATAATGAAAAAAAAAATGTATGTTAAAAAAATTTATGACAAATTAAATCATGAAATTTTTTCACACATAATATTGACTTGGTTTGATATTTTTTAAAAGCATGTTTGACTATAACGTTTAAAATTTTATTTTTAAAAGTATGATTGACTTCGTTTGCTATGTAATCTAAATTATATTTAAAATTTGTCACAAATGACCAAAGTCACGACTTTGTGGAGTCCGTCGCTAATAAAAAAAAACTGATTTCAATCAACCATCGCCAATTTAAATTTGAGGAGTCCTCCCAATGACTTGCCTCAGATCAACCCTCAAGACTTCTGCTTTCTCCAATTAAAGCTTTATTTTTTGTGAGCTCTGAGCTTCATCATGGAGCAGTTTCATTTCATGTTCGTTGTCTTCCTACTAGTGCTTCTCTTTTTGGAGCATTTCTTGATCATTTGTGCTGCTGTTGACCGATGCCTTGAAGCAGAGAACTCAACACTTCTGCAGATAAAAAAACATTTTTTCGGAGGATATTTGGAGTCATGGCAACCTGGAACGGACTGCTGCATCTGGTATGGCGTGACATGTGATGAATATGGAAGGATCATTGTGCTCGACCTAAGCTTTGGACACATTGGCGGTACAATCGATCCTAGCCTCTCCAATCTCACATCTTTAGAAACTCTCAATCTTTCCTACAATAACTTCGATGGAATCCCCATTCGAGACTTTGGGTGGGATAGGCTTGTAAATCTTTCAAGCCTTGATCTTTCTTTTTCTGGATTTTATGGAAAGGTTCCTACTAGTATATCTCGATTGAGAAAATTGACTTTGCTAGACCTCTCCTGCAATTCTAGACATTCTTTAGTTTTTAATCCGATGATTTTGCAAAACATGAGCAGTCTGAAGGACCTTATTCTTGACAATGTAATTGTCTCATCATATAAGGATGAATGGTGTGGTGTTCTAGTAAATTCCACCCCTGTACTTGAGCAGTTGAGCATGCAAAATTGCTCTCTCTTCGGTGCCATTTGTTCCTCTCTACCCATGCTCCCTCTTTTATCCATTATCAATTTTGGACATAATAATTTGGACTCTAACATCCCTGATTCATTTGCTAATTTTTCTTTTTTATCTTTTCTTGACCTTGCACAAAATAATTTCAAAGGCTTTTTTACCAATCAAATCTTTCAACTAAAAAGTTTGAAATTTCTTTACATCTCAACTAATCCGTTGCTTTCCGGTTATCTTCCTGATTTTCCAGAGTATAGTAATTTAAGAAATTTGTATATTTTTAATACCAATTTCTCAGGGAATTTACCTTATTCGATAAGTAACCTCAAGTTTTTGACATCGTTGACACTCTCAGGTTGTCAATTCTATGGTACAATACCATCTTCCATTGGGAATCTATTAGAGCTAAATTACTTGGATTTATCACATAACAATTTCAATGGAGTTGTGAGGTTTGAGTTCCCCTCCAAAACCATTTCAAAATCTAAAATATTTTGGCTTTCTCTGGCAAATAATAACCTAACTGGAGAAATCACACCAATCATCTGCAACTTAACGGTACTCAGGATGCTTAATTTATCTAAAAACAAGCTAACTGGTACTATTCCACCATGTTTGCTAGGAGATGTAATCAGCCTCAATCTGTTAAATCTTGGAGGAAATCAACTTCATGGAGCCATACCTCATGGAATTAGTAAAAAATGTAAGCTGCAAATCATAATTCTGAGAGACAACCAATTAGAGGGATTGCTTCCCAGGTCTCTATCTAATTGTCGATCACTTGAAGTTTTGGACTTGGGGAATAACAACATGAAGGACACATTTCCTTATTGGTTAGGAAATATGTCTTATCTAAGTATCCTTGATCTAAGATCTAATAAGTTCTATGGGTTAATTGGGCCTCCAGATGGAAGCTATAAAACAAGTTATGCTTTTCCTATGATGTATGTATTTGACATCTCTTCAAACAACTTTAGTGGAAATTTATCTACAAAGTGCTTCAGTAGTTTTAAGTCAATTATGATAGATGACAATATTAGACAACCAATGGGTCATCTATATTCGGTCACCATCATGATTAAGGGGCAATTGATGACTCTAGAAAATTATTATGAAAATTTAATAGATTTTTCCAACAATCATTTTGAAGGAGATATCCCTTCAATTATTGGGCAACTTGTCTATCTCCAAGTACTAAACTTGTCACAAAACTATTTGACGGGTGAAATTCCTCCAGAATTAGGAAATTTGATACATCTCGAGTCATTAGATCTTTCAAGGAATTACCTTTCTGGTAACATTCCACAGAAATTTGTTTCTTTACATTTCTTGTCATATTTAAACCTCTCCTACAACAAGTTGGTTGGAATAGTTCCACAAGGAGGTCAATTATGTTCTTTCACAAACACTTCATTTGAAGGAAATGAGGGACTACAATGCTTTTGTTGCAACACGCCAGTTCTAGCAGCAAATAATACAACCACATCACCTCCATGTTTGGGTGACACATCTCCAAGTAATAGAAATTACATGATTGTATTAGGAATATTATTTGGTGTGGGATTTGGGGTGTCAATGGCAGCCGTTATGTTACTCGACGTCATGTTCTGTAACAAAGTCAACCATAAATAACATTAAACAATGATTCTCGGAAGTGGTTTTTTTTTTTCCCTTAAGTTATCATAATCGGAAATGTACACATATGTTAGATTTAATTTATGTCGTATTCATGGAGCCTACAACTAATGTCTCTTTTTGTTTCTTCATTGCTTTAGGAATTAAAAGTTCAGAAGTGTCTTTCGGCTGTTCTTCCCTTTTATTTTTCTTTGTTATTTGTTTAGTTTGATCTTGGGCAATGAACGATAGTTTTGATCATAGTAATGCACCACTAGATCTAAATTGGTGGAAATATGGACATTTTTTTTTATGAATTTGAAATTCAATGAAATTTCAAATATAATACAGTAGAAATATGAACATTTTTTTATGAATATGTGCATTTTAGAAATGAGAAAATTATTTTGTTGGATGAAAATTAAATGTGATGAAATTTTTTAATTTTTTATAATGTATTTTAAATATATGCATTTTAGAATTTCGATGAGTGATGGAGGTGATAAGATGGCAGGTGATAGGTAATGGCAATATGTGGCAATTGTACTTGATGGTTTCTGTGATACTAGTGGCGGCAAGTGATAGTAGTCTATGATATTTGCAGCAGACACTAACTACAAGATGCGACCACCGATCGACAATGTAGTGGTGGCTGTCAGTGGGGATGTTAAGGCAATATAATACTTCAAAAAAAAAAAAACTTGCCGAATTTCAATACATTAAAATTTTACTTATTAATTGCTTTAAATCTATTTTCATCCAACCAATCAAGTATGATTTTGAGCTCCCTATACTACTTTTAATTACTTTATACTAAAAATATTTTAGCACAAATAGAATCTAGAATTTATATAATTCTTATTTAATATGTTTTTTAAATATTACCATAATTTAATATGTTTTTTAATAATATAGTTTGATAGATTTTTATAAAAATTTATATAATTCTTATTTAATTTTCGAAATGTATTTATTATTAAATTTTATATTTTATGAATAATTTATACATTGTTGTCTTTGAAATTAGAATTATCTTAATTTTTTTACAAAGAATATTTAATTAAAAAAACATTAGATTGTTAATTGAATTAAAATATTGTATTTATAGAACCATTATCTTATACTTACATAAATTTAAATTAAAGTTTTTAAACGATTACTTAGAAAATGGCATATATTTAGTTTTTTTTTTAATTTATTATAAACTCTCTAATTTTAATACTATTATAATTTTAACCTGGCCAACAAAAGTTAATGTTTTCTAATAAGTAAAAATAAATTAATTTATAGTTAATGAATCTTAAGAAAATTCTAAATTGACTTTTTTTAAATATTTAATTTAAGTTTATGTTAACTTATAAAAGCTAGGAACTATTTGAAAATTACATTTACAGTTATATTAAAATTTTAATAATTAAAAGTTTTATATCAACAGTCATATTTTAATTCAAATATAAAATTTTGAAAGCACTAGAGGCAAGATTATATATAAATGTAATTTTTATATAATCATGGGGCCTAGCCCAATTTGAATGAATCCACTTGTTTTTGCAATTAATTACAAATGAGACCCTTCCTTTATGGGACAGCCTTGGCTTGATACATCAAATATGCATCATAATGAGTGTATTACATGGTGAAAATTGGAAGAATCAATATTGACATATTTGTTTAGTTGGCAGAACAATAGTCGACAAGTGATGGAGGTTGGAAAGATCGTTGTCGGCGGGCAACAGAGGTGAGAAAGACCGTTGTTTGGTGAGGAAGGCCGAATTGACCATAGTTGATGGGCAATAAAGGTCTGAAGGATTGTAGTCTGCTTGAGATGGAGGTTAGAAGAACTTTAGTCGGTGGATAATAGAGGTCAAAAAGACTGCTGTCTAGTGACAAAGGTCGAAGGACTATAGTCGAAGGACAATGAAGTTCAAAAAGATTTTTGTCCAGTGACGGAAGTCAGAAGGACCCTATTCAACGGATGACCAAGGTCCGAAAGACTATTCTCTAGCTATGCAGGTCAGAAAGGCTGTAGTTAGCTAGCGACAGAGGTTCGAAGGACCATAGTCGGCAGGTGACAGGGTTCAGAGGACTGTAGTCAGCAGGCAATAAAGGTCGGAAAGATCGTTGTTTGGAAATGGAGGTCGAAAGGATAGTGGTCAGCAGGTAACAAAGGTGAAAAAGTCCATAGTCTTTGGGTGACAGAGGTAAAAAAGACCGTTGTCTGGTGATGGAGGTAAGAAGGACCATAGTCAGTGAGTTATAGTGGTTAGAAAGATCATTTTTTGGTTGTAGAGGTTGAAACGATCATAGTAGGCTGGTGACGGAGGTCAGAAGGACCGTAGTCGATGGGTGATAGTGGTCATAAAGATTGTTTTCAAGCGACGAAAGTCAGAAGAACCATAGTCTGCAGGTAATAATGGTCATAAAGATCACATTCTTGCAATAAAGGTCAAAAGTACCGTAGTTGACGAGTGAAAGTGGTCAAAAAGATCATTATCTAGCGACAGAGGTTAGAAGGACCATAATTGGCAGATGATGGATGTCAAAAAGATCATAGGCATTGCACGACAATGGTCAAAAGGCAGTTATTTGGAGACAGATGTTGAATAAAAAGCTTGGCAGATGTCCGATGATTGTTCAACATTGGTCGCGGGTCCAACAGTGGTCGAGGAGGAGTCTAGTGGCAAGAAAACTCTAACTTATCTCTGTTCCTTCTCTTTCTTTCTTCTTTCCCTTCTTCCATGAGAAATGAGGGGTATATTTATAGTTTTTTTAGAGTTATATGATTAATGTTGTGTTGGAAGTGGTTTAAATGGACCATTAGTATTAATTCCCATGATTGTGGACCATTTATTGGGCTTTTTAATGTCTTAGTGCAATAAAATTTTGATGATGTTTGGCTCGTTGGATTATCATGTTGAGCCACTTGATTTTTACTACAAGCATGTTACATTTGGAAATCATTTGGTAGTCCACAATATTGTTTGAACCTTCCAAAGGAGCTTTGGGTCTTTGATTTGAACCCATTTAGGCTCAGATTAAGTTAAATTTAGTGTTCTTGGGTTTGTCTTTTTGAGACATTCTATTTGAATATAAGTTAGTTAAGATTGGAGTTGAGATGGTTCCAAATTTAATTTCAAAAGTTTCCAATTAAATTTTTCCTAGAGATTCATGCTCAATCAAGACAAATTTTTTATGATATATTAGTTGCCCCCCTATTTTTGGACATCAAAGCCTATAGAGTCTAAAAATATATATCATAGCTTTACAAATTCTCTCAATACATTATTAGAATTTTTGAATAATTATGAGGTGAGACCGCTCCCTGGACTTTAACGTTGATCTCCTCTCAAAATCGTGAACCAAATAAAATATCCTTAACTGTAAATTAAGGATGTTCGTAAGTTGGTGTGTTCATTGGAGAAAACATTATTGAAAATTTATGCTTATAAACATTTGAAAGTGCTCAAAATTTATTATAGAGGCATCGTTAAGCACCAAAAGTGTTAAAATTTGATCTGGAAGGTCAAAAAATGGCTCCAAAGAGGCAAAAAACATCCGATTCAGACAGTCCAAATGCATATTGGCTGTCGTGACAACTGGCTGATCGCTAGCTGCTGCGGCGAGAGGTGACCTGTCCGCCTGCGTTTGTAAAGGCACATCATTTTGGGTGTCCCGCTTCATCAGCCAACTGGTTAGAACGAATTGCAATTAAAATGTTTTGATATTTTTTAGTGAGCCCCACGTTTTCTTTTTATAAATTATAAAAAAATTTAAATGGGGTTGAAAAGTTTGAAAAACCCTAAAATTTTTCAAAACAATTTAAACACCTTTGGAGGCAAATTCCACCCCCCCGGTATATAGGGGAAAATTCCTCTTCTCCTTCCCCCTTCTTCCTCTAACTTTCTTA
This sequence comes from Dendrobium officinale, assembly GCA_019514585.1. NCBI lineage: Eukaryota > Viridiplantae > Streptophyta > Magnoliopsida > Asparagales > Orchidaceae > Dendrobium > Dendrobium officinale. The sequence continues at coordinate 65,471,384 of CM033687.1, forward strand.
CAATTGAGGCCTTTCACTATCTTGAATAGGTGAAATCCTTATAAAGTATAAGTTTCCCCCTCTTTTTTAGAAGTTAGAGTTTTCAACCTTCCTTTCTCTCTCTTCCCCATTTTCTTCCAACTTTAGAGGCTTTCCATAGTTTTTTATGTTGCATCACCTATCCATATTCAATGCCTCTCTTTAGTGTAGATGGAACTTTATCCTCCTTTCATTTTTTTGCTCCTCCGATTTTTTCTTACATTAAAGGCATTTTCACTATCTAAGTTAAGTGCATCATCTATCAAGCTTTAGTATCCCTCTTTTGTGTAAAAGAAGTCACAATGAGATTTTATTATTTTATAGACAACCCTTAATATAAGAAGATCAACTACTACTTATATTCAATGATGATTTAACAAGATATGATGGTAATAAAAATAGGAATAGAACTAGTGATTCTTAGTAGGAGGGAAGAATTTTTATTATGTTTGAGTGGAAGTTTGGGGACGATCGGCGGCCAAGTGAAAGTTTGACGGTGATCTGGGATTGATCATAAGTCCATCGGCAATCAATGATTTGGGGGAAGTTTGATGGTTATTAATAGTTGGGTAGAGAGCTTAAGGAGATAATTAGAGGAAGTGTTGCTAATAGTAGTCGAGCAAGAAGTCTATGATAGTTGATAGGAAGTGAAGGACCAATAATAGACATTAAGCAGAAGGCCAACAATGGCAGTTGTCAAGTTTAATTTTTCTCAAGGCAATATGCATCCATATTGATGTGTATGGACATCAGACATCTCTTATGGAAGATGTTGAAGCGTCGTGCCCTGTTAGCAGTCTTGCTACAAACTAACTGTGTCAATTGAGTTGAGGCTTAGGGGTGACCAGGTTATAATCCTTTATTGAAGAATAAGTTATAGGAGATGCTTTAATATACAGTAGAGAAGAGATCAATAGAATTCATAAATGATATTTGACATTTTATTGTTTTTTATTGCTTGATGACATTAACATGTATAGATAATGACAATGTAATTTTAATTTCAACTTCTTGTGAAAATGAAAGTACACTTGACCTTGTACCTTTTGAAGCTTTTTATCCTACAAAGGTCTTTATATACTTGTGACTTTTGAGGTTTTTAAGCCTTATAAGGTCTTTGAATAAGTGATGAACCCGTCAACTACTTACTCTTCTGAAAATTTTTAATGAGGACCACGTCCATTATCATGTTTTCTTTTAGAATACCTCATAGCTGAGCTTTTTTTAGGATATTTATCAGAGCATTGCTCGATGACTTTGATAGAGAAATCCGTAAAGAATGTTTGACCTATTCGAGGTTATTTATCAGAGTATTACTCGTTGACATTAATATATTTGAAAGAGATTGAGAGAATCCACCATGGATGTATGACCAATATAATGTTATTTATTAGAGTATTGCTCTGTAACTAAACTTGTGTGGAAGAGGTTTGATCGAATTCCCATGGGATTGATCATCTAGTGATTTATACATAACAAATATTGTGTATTTCTCAAATCAAGGATGTTAATATTTGATTTAGTTCCTCCTAAGATGTTTAACCTATCTGAGGTTGCTAGTCAAATAATTACTTGATGATATTAACCTTTGTGGAAGAGGTCATATATAATCCCCTTGGGATAAATTATACCTTAATTAGGAGGGCGTGAATATCACTTATATTCTGAATCAAAGGTGAATAATGGTATATCTTCAAACACTTAGTGCCTTTTGAGGTTGATATTAAGACATTGCCCAAGAAGTAAAAGTTCGGCATGGGATTGTATAATAGGTCTTTAGAAGTATTAAAGATTATAATAGAAAAGCTAGATTTTATTACTCAATAATGAACGCCAAGTGGAGTAAAAATTAAATTTGCAAAATTAAATAATGTTAAAGCAATTGGATTATTATATTGATTGAAATTCTGAATTTTTAATGCAATTATTTTAAAAATTTGCTTTATGGTAATTCTTCAAAAATTATATTGGAGAATCTAATTTTTATATGCATTTCAGAAGAGGAGAATGAGATTTTAACTACCATACCCGATGTTAAGGAAATGAAAAAAATTACCTTCTCTATTGATGTTGATTCTACTACAGTACTAGATGAATTTTCAGCAGCCTTCTTCCATTCTTATTGAAACTTTGGTCCAACTGATGTGATTAAGACTTAGTATATGCTTAGTTTTGAGAAAAATTGCTTAAAAAACTATATCTACTAGATTTGCTACATTTTTTCCTAAAATCATTTCCCCTAATGAAAGTAGGTAAATTTATGGAAGAAATTTCATTGACAATGTTTTGCTAGCTAAATAGTTAAATTTTTTTTTGAATTTTAAGATGTATGTGAATAATATGATGGTGAAGCTTCATCTTTCTAATGCATATGATGAATTTCAATTGCATTTCTTTATAAATTTTTTAAAAGGTTTGGACTCTTGGAAGACTTTACTAATCACTTTGCATATTGCATTGAGAATTGATGGATTTCTATTCTCTTTAAATGGGCGAGGGCTGAATTTTTTAATTCCTTCAGAATTTTGAGATGCAGAGATCCTCGTTCCCCCTCTTTTTCATCATAGCTATGGATTACATTTCTAGAGGTTGGAATATTCTTTTTTCAATCAATTCTATGATGAATATTAGAGATAAATTTCTTTCTATATTTCTCACCTTTGTTTTGTAGATGATAGAATCATTTTTATAAATGAAGAAAAAATTATAGGTGCAAAGAAAATTTTGAATTGCCTAGATTAATATGTGGAGTCTTTTGATCTTATGGTTTATAAAAGCAAAATCAACATTGTGGCATCTAAGGCTTCATTTGGGACAACTTTCTTATGACTTTCAAAAGCATCTTTTAAGCACAAGAATTTCTTGCACTAAAAAAACTTGTACTCAAAAGTTGCTTTAGAAACTAAATGTCCCAAATGAAGCCTAAGAAGATGTCATTAACAAGGTAACTAATGCTGAAAGATTTTTCAAGAATATCCATTCAAAATGATCCTCTTGTTTATTAAAGACTGTGTTTATTCAGAGGAAAGAAGAAGATTAATTTATTTGATGAGCTGAATTTAAAAATTGCTGCCATGTTTTAAGTTAGCACTCCATGATGTTTTCTTTTGGAGGCAAGCTGATTTTGCCCCGATTGGTATTATGAATAAATTTGAAAATCATTTGAATTGCCTTTTTTTAGGGTAATCCTCCAAAAAAAAAAAAAAAACTCATTAGTCTTCTTTGAATGACATTTGCTTTCCTCTTGATGAAGGAAGGATGGGTCCTAGAAGCATTCATAACTGAAAAAAAAAATTGTCTATATATGAGCTGAATTTCCTTTTTCCAAATATTTCTTTTGTTTAGATCTTGTTACTGCTCCTTTGAGGAAGGAGGCTTATGTGGTCTAAAAGCATTGTTCAGCAATAGAATGCAAGTTGAAAATTTTATTAGATGGGGTATTGGTGTGTGGAATGTTTCCTTTTATTATGATGATTGGCTGTGAGTTCGATCTTTAGCTTCTCTATTTTCAAAGGCGATTAACTCCAAGAAAATTATGGCTGATTTTATGGTTGATGGAGGATGGATTTAATTGAGCAAATATTGACTAGGTATGTCATAAAATAAAAAGTGTTTATTTTGATGGATCTTGCAAAGATCGAATTCCATTTAAAGGTTTAGATAACTAAAATTTTTGTGTTTCTTTTGATTAGAATTCTATAAGAGATAAGAAAGCCCCATTTATATTGGGATTGATTTGACCCAAAATCTTATCTCTATGTATTTCCAATTTTGTTGAAGATTATTTAAAAATCATGTTTAGCTAGAGTAACAGATGTAGCAATTAGGTGTTTCTCTAGGCTCAAGTGTGTATGTTGTAACAATTCATAATAATTTCAACATGGTTTTTAAATGGTGGTGAGGAGTGTAAGTGAGCTCAAACATGACTTGCTAACAATTTCAAGAGTCCATCTTATTAAGTGATGAGTTTGAGCTTAAATTTGAGCTCATTTATTATACAAGCTTGAGCTTGAGATTGGATCAATTTAACTTGTCAGTTTGTGGAGCTAGCTCATTCACTAATTGATTCATCATGATTTATGTGAAAGGAAATGAGAGCTGAAGAAGATGCCGAGAGAAGGAGAACAGGGAAACAGAGGAATAGAGAAGGAAAAACTGAAAGTATTATTAAGCTACATTGATGTATTACAGGGTGTTTAATATATAGACTGTAACAGGGTAAGAAAGTAAATACAACTAAGTATATGAGTAAATGTAAATAAGCTGTAGGCTAACACACCCCCGCAAATTAATCATTGGTGTAGCTAATGGTTAATTTGGATCTGAGTTATCTGAACTGATTGGAGGAAAATGATTTGGTAAGAATGTCGGCCACTTGAGCTTGAGAAGGAATGTGCTGAATAACGATGTTGCCAGCTGTAAGATGTTGTCGAATGAACTGATAGTCAATTTCTATATGCTTCGTTCAGGCATGAAAGATGGGATTCTTGGCAATGGTAATGGCTGAAATGTTATCGCAGTGAGTTGGAGTAGGTGATGACTGAGGTAGCTGAAGTTCGTCCGCTAGTCGTCTAGTTCATATCACTTCGAATGTTGCTGCCGAAAGCGCCCAATATTCGGCCTCTGTGGAGGACTTTGCCACTGTAATTTCTTTCTTTACACTCCAATGTGGACCTCCGAAGGAGCACCGCTCGCGGGGGTTCGAATGCAAAGAGTACGGCCGCACTATCCCGTAGGACAAAACGATCGTAGGCCTCTACGCTCGACACGAACGGGTCGATGGGAGGGCAGATTGGATCGCGCATACGACTGACCATTGGGGATAGAGGCTGTCGCCAACACACCCCGATGGGTAGCAATATACACGACCTAGTCACGGGTTTCCCCCACCCGATCCGAGAGATCGAGTGGGGTAAAGTAGATTGCGGGGCCAAGTTTCCCACGGGCGCAAGCCCCCGTGGTTAATTACATCCCGGGCCGGAGCCCGAGAAAACTCTCGATTAAGGATCATACATTATCTTTTCCAAATTGGGATCGGCACATGGGTATAGACTAGGAAATCCTACTCAAAAGGAAGAAAGGTCCGAAGGGCTGAATCAAACATGCGTGGCTCAAACCAGCATTCGGAGGCTCTGGGGCACTAAACAGAAACTGGAGAAAATAAATCAAGCACTCGATCACATGCGTGAGAGAAGAGATGGAGGTGGCGTCATCCTATGACACGGATAAGTAGGATTTAGGGTCCCTGAAAAGAAGGGACCTACCTACTATTTAAGGCATATTACGAGACCGAATGTAGTTGCCTCAAATCTTAAATCTAGTTTGGACTTAGTGTTCGACACACACTAAGACCAGTGTCCTAACTAATGCTATGCAAAACCTGGACTTATCCCGGCCTGGATTGGGGGAGCCAGCTAACCACCTAATCAATTCAAAGCCATGCTGTCAAGTCATTTATGATAGATGGGTGGGTGGTACAGTTCTTTGGAAATAGGACCGACATCTAGAGAATTTCCTAAGTGGTCCTAGACTTATGTGGGTCAGATGCTCCTAGCTAATGCAATTAAATTTTAATTAAATTGATTTCTAATGCAATGCATGCTAGTTGAAATGTCAGCTCATGAATGCTATAGAACTTTAAAAATAGGTTATAGAAAATAATTTTTTGAAAAGACTGGGTCTCCCTAGGTCCGGCACTTCATCCTCATAGGCCAGATTATCCGGACTCAACCCGCAGGCAGGGAGATGTCTTATAACAAGGAAAGAAAGATGCAGTAATATGCATGCGACCCCGGACGGTTCCGGCAGTTCCCTAAGTTCGTTAAGTTTCTATGTTATTTAAACTTAAATTTTTAGAAATTAGTTATGAGTATAAAAGTTTTATAATCCTTAGAGAGCCTAACGAAAATCCAGGCGAAAACAAAAGCGGCATGCAAGAAACAAACCTAGAAAAAGCAGGAATTTCTACTGCGCAATCAGGTAAACACATCAATATAAATCCAACAAATCAAGTAAATGTCCATAGGCCAACTGCCCTTTAATTACAACCCAGGGTATGCGGAAAAGTAAAGTGGCCGGGCACCACTGCCAACAACCCGGATTTCTAAGCCTATGACAGACGCAAATGACCTTGAGTGGGATATTGGCCTTCAGGTCTTCAATCTTCTTTGGATCACTTCTCTTTGGACTCCTTGGATCTCCCTCCTTGGACTCCTTGGAAATCTCCTCCTTGGACTTCTTGGATCCGTCGTGGCTTGAATATCCAAACGAAGAGACAATTCTCCCCTTTAGGGATGGTTATCTTTTCTCTTTGGATATCTAAAGCCATCCCACTCGATTTCCCAAATGGAAGAAGACTCTCCCCTATGAGGATGCCTTCTTCTTTTGGGACTCAAGTGGGATATGAATATCCACACTCAAGGGTCATTTTCACAACTCTTAACAAATATTACAAATAAATTTACATTTATGGAAACTAGTAAATTCTAAAGCCCTGCAAGGTTATCCTAATAGAAATCTCAAGCAGTTTATATGAAAATGAAAATGCTAACACCAGTGACCCTGTGCCAAGACATGCTCTTAATTTTGAGGGCTAAGCAGCTCCACCTGTGCAATTATAATTATTAATTTTAGCCCTCATTTTTATTTGGGGGGAAGCTGAGCAAGCACCTGCATAAAACATTATTAGAAATCATCATAATGCTCCCCCTTTTTATTAGCATTGAGCATGACCACCTGCACGGAAGAACAATATATACATGACGTTCCTAACCTAGGGGTAAATCTAGCGCTCATCACATCACAGAGTACAGAAAAAGTAAGCAAACACAGCAATCATTTTTCAAACAACAGGCAATGAAATCTGTGAAAGCTCCGGCACATAGCAGAAAAGTAAATCCCAGGGCCTAACCTAGATCTAGAAGTGGTGCCCTAGCAAACAATTCTATGTGTGTGTAAGGCTAGTGTGGTTTGGATAAATCCTAAGTGGGGTGATTAATTAAAGTTATCTAAAGTTCATGTTTGTTGGGGGTCTGAAAAGGATGTTTTAGTTGGAATTCAAGTATTAGTAAATTAGAGTTCATTTTAATTATTTCAGTTTGTTGATGAGTTTTAAGAACTTAGGACAATGATATTTGAAGTTTAAGTTGCATTAGCCAATTTTGGAAAGTCCCGGGTCCTCCTAGGAACTAGACTAAATGTCCAAAAAGTCACTATGGGAAAAAGGCTAAATCTGGGATTCCTAACACCTTAGGAAAATACTAGACCTTAATACGAGTAGTTAGACAGGTAGTAGGCTGAAATCGGAGTTCTCTAGACAAAGTTATAAATTTTCTAAGTTTCGGGCCCTAAATGAACTGCGGTTGACCAAAATGTTGACTTTCTAATCTAAGCCAGTTTTGGGAAACCTAAATTTTTTAAAAAATACTAGGCCCTAATTGGAGTCTAATGCAAGTGAGTTTACCTAATTTGGAATTTTCTACAATTAGTTATGAGTTTTCTAAGATCGGGTATTTATGGGAATTTTCTAAATTTCCTACTAAATAGCCTTTTTTATTGTTTTGCTCCAAATCAGCTCCAAACTGATTGGAATCACTCCCAAAGGTCAGGGATGACTAGAAAAAGTGTTCCCAAGTATTTGGAGAAGATTTGAGATTTTTATTAATTTTTAATGAATTATTAGGGGCAAAATGGTAAATTCCACCTATGGTCAAATTAGGGGTCAACCTGAGGTCAAACTAGGGAGCCCTATTTATCTAAGGTCAAGGATCAGATTCTGGTCAGTTTGAGGTATTATGGGTAATTTTCTGACCTAAGGTGTATTTATTGTATTTTCCGGAAGGTCTCGGGGCCTTAATTAACCAGTTAATTAGGGTTAGTTAGCTAAGGGCTTTAAAAGCTCCTAAAAATTCCTAGAAAATTATGAGAGGTTTATGATTTCACTAGGTTTAAATGTTGTAGTTTTCATGTCGTTCTGGGGTCTATCCTAGCTCCTGGAAAACTTCTAAGTTCGCTAGACGGGTCCTTAATTATTGTCCTTAGGGTGTCACTACGTTATATGGGTTTAAAGTGATGTTTTAGCTAACCCTCAGGATAATAAATGCGTGGGAGTACAAAAATGAAATAAACACACCATGTCCTTAGATCTAGGAGAGCCTAGGCTAAGTGCTCGTGGTGCAATCCTATACATGCAATCTACGAAAATAAAAAGACAGACACCTAAAGATTGGATTAGTGAATGATTGGGACTCAACCATTCACTAACCCACTCCCTCCATGATTGCTCTTCATATCTAGAACCCATGTCTAAAATTTCATACGATAGCGGGTCTCCCAAAGTTAGGATTTAGGTATAAGTAGTTTTAAAATAGTTTCAAAATACTTATAAATATAAATATATTTTTGGAAAATAAAATAATTGAAAATAACTCAATTTATAATACATAAGTATAGGGAAACCCGCTGACCACCCTAACGAAGTCTCAAGCGATTTAAAAATATTTTGTACCCTGAAAATAATTATTATAATTAATATTTAATATCGAAAATACTCGAATAATCGAAACCAAACAATGATTGGTCAAAACAGCCAAAATCAAGGGCTGGAAATGGCTTCAAAACATAAAGCTCGCTTTTCTGAAAAGAACGAGGGGTTATTCGCAAAAATCCGATTTGAAACGGCGAAGATATGAATTTCCGAAGTTTTAAATATAATAAAATAGTATTTTAAAATAGTGTAGATTTACTGTTTTTGTAATAACAGCAAACTTAGACATGCTTTTTATCTGAAAATAGTTTCAAAATATACAGAATTCAGAGTACATCCAAAACAAGGTGCTGTGCGTCGACAGCGGACTTAAAACGACAAAGTTATGTAATTTCGAAGTTCAAATATGATAATTAAATATTTTTAAACATTGCTATTTTACTGTTTTAAAACTAATTGCACACAAACCCAAAAATTTCAAATAAAACTATATCCAGAATATGCAGAATCTAAATACGTTCAAAACAAGGCGCTGTGCGTTAAAAACGGAGCGAAAACGAGAGAGATACGAATTTTTGAATTTTAAACACAATAAAGGATATTTATAAAATAATAATAATAATAATAATAATAATAATAATAATAATAATAATAATAATAATAAAATGTAATAAAAAATAATATCAAAACTAATTAACAATATCAATGACCATAAAACAGTAAAATAACAACTTAAACTAATAATAATTAATATAAATAATTATTAAATAATAATTATATCAAAATAATAATTTAAATAAAATAAAAAAAGGTTATTTCCACTGTTTTTTAAATAATTTAAAATAGAATTATAATTTTAAAATAATTTTAATTTTATAATAAAGAGGATAAAAATCCGAGCAATTCGGTATATTATACGTCAAAATCGGATCAAAAATGGATTTTCTATGAATTTTAGAAGTTAAAATAGCTTTTAAAACAAATTTAATACTAAAATATTCTATCGGCGACACGTGGCGCATCCCGGTTCGTTCCACGGTTTCGGGCAATGATTGGCGCCGCCGCCAATCATTGTCCGATGATTGCGGCGGCGGTCAAGTGACGGGACGTCACTTAACCACGTCGGACGGAGGATCACAGCCGTCCGATCCTCCGCGGTCGAGATCGACGGTCGGGATCACGCCAGACCGTCTGCGGAACCGCGGGATCGAACCACGCGGTCAGACGGGACCGTGGGATCCTCAGATCGCGACCGTTGATCAAGAAATCAATGGTCCGGCTCGGATCTGGGGCGAAACCGAGAGCCAAAGCAATATTTTGCTTCGTTCTCCCAAACGGCTGGACAAAATCGCATGAAATTTTAGATCTAGGTTGTAGACATGAAGAGCAACAGCGGGGAAGTTTTATTTTGAATTAATACACGCTAATTACGACACTAATTAACCCTAAGTGTTCTAACTAGGGTTTGAGATTTACCTCAATCCACTCGGTGGATTCGGGAGATTTTGGTCTTGTTGGACTCGTGGGATCCTCTAGAACAAGTCTCTAGTTGACGCCAAGCTCCAACGATTCCTCGATCGAACGGAAATCAACCGAGAAGGGAAATGGGCTCGGTCTCGCCGGAATCTCGCCGCCGGCGTGGGTTTACCATCGGGAATTGGTTCGAAAAAGTGGAAGGGAGTCGTGGGAGTGCTCTCACAAAATCTCAGGGGCTGAGGAGCTCTAGAGATCAAGCAAGAGTGAAAAAAGTCCTTTCCTAAACCTAATTTTCGCTATTTAAGACTCCTAATCGTGTGATCAGCGGCTAGGATCGAATTGGGAGACTATTTGGAGGGAAATCAAGGCTCCCTAGCCGTGGTTTTCAATTCAAATCCAAAGGAGATCAATTAGGCATTGAATGGGCATTAAATTGACCCTTAATAGGTTATTTCAACCTATTTAAGACATGATTTGACCAAGTCAACGATTGACTTGGTCAAATCAGTCAAGAGGGTCAAAGGAGAGGTGGGTTCGAGCCAAGAATGAGATTGGATTTGATTTAAATCAATTTGAGCTCTAAATAGGCTAAGTGGTCAACCTTGGTTGACTTGGTCAACCGGGTTGACCCAGGGTCCAAGCTCGGGCTCAACAGACTCGACTCGACCCAATGAGTATATTGGAGAGGGTCTTGGGGTCTGACTTGGTCAATTTTGACCAAGTCAATCCTTTGACCAAGGGTCGGGGCAGAATCGAGGTCAACATCCAAGAAATTAAATTTGGGTTTAGGAAGGTGCAGAAACAGGAAATTGATTTCCGGTCGACTGGGTCGGCTGCCCAATCCGCGTCGGTGTAAGTTTGCAAAGTCAGGTTTCCTTTGGTGATCGAAAGACCGAGAGATAGGGTCCCTTTGATATACCTGTGTAAGCATTTTAAATCTTGGTAATCTTGGCAATTTGGTTGCTGCATATGTTGGCAGATGCGGTTTGTGGCATAGGCGATGTCCGGTCGGTTAATGGTTAGTTAATGGTTAGATACTGAAGCGATCTGGCAAGACGACGATAGAGAGATGGATCCTCAAAAGGCTGATTGTTGTGTTGCGGATTTTTGGAGATCGGGTTGAATGGTGTTGGTGCAGCTTTGTAATCCGCGAACCCATTGTCATGAAGTAACTTGGACGCATAGTGGCTTTGTGTGAGGAAGTAACCTGTTGGTGTGTGCTGAGCCTTGATGCCAAGAAATAGATCAATTTGGCCTAGCTGCTTTACAGCAAAGTGAGATTTCATATCTCGAATGAGAGTTTGGATGGCCTCAAGACTGTTACCTGTGACAAGGATGTCATCTACATAAATCAGGAGATAAAGCAGAATATTGTTACGAGTATGAAGTAATAGTGAAGGATCGGAGCGACTAAACCTGAAATCGTGTGTGAGGAGGAATCCAGTGAGTTTTTGGAATCATTGGCTCGGTGCCTTCTTTAATCCATATAAGGATTTGTTGAGCTTGCAGACGTGTGAAGGACGATTACTGTCTGTAAATCCCGTTGGTTGGCGCATATATATATCTTCTGTGAGATCACCGTGTAGGAACGTATTTGATATATTGGGCTGATGAACGGTCCAATGGTGATGTAGAGCGAGAGTCAAAAGCATCCTAAATGTTGGCATCTTTGCGACCGGACTGAAAGTTTCATTGTAATTGATTCCAAACTTTTGGTCGTAGCCTAAGGCAACTAGGCGAGCTTTGTATTTTTTAATTTGACCATTGGCTTTGTGCTTAATGTGAAACGTCCATTTACAACCTAATTCCGGTTTGTCTGGAGGCGCGGGAACGAGAGTCCAAGTATTTTGGTGTTGTAAGGCTTGAAATTCGTTTTCCATAGCAGAGTTCCAGTGGGGATGCTTGGCGGCCTGGCGATATGTCGTGGGAATGGGAGATGAATCTGTGGAAGCCGTGAGAGTGAAGACCCGATTCAGCTTGGTTATACCCGACTTAGATCTTATTATCATAGGATGAACGGGTTGAGAGGGATGTATTTGGTGGGGTTGTTGAGCAGGGTTCTCGATATTTGGGGGAGGCGAAGGAGTAGTGACAGAAATGGTTTGTTGAATGGGCTGAGGCAACGTGGTTACCGGATTAGCGGATTGCATAGGTTAATTTCTGGCCACAGAAGAGGGGATTAGAAGAAGTGGTGTCATCCTGTCTGGGAGATCGCTGGGTAGGATTGTAGTTGTGGGATTGGTATTGTGAAAAGGAAATATGGTTTCATAAAACACCACACGGCGGGAAATGTTAGTTTTATTTGAAATGGGATTCAAGCATTTGTAGCCCTTGTGAATCAGAGAGTAGCCGAGAAATACGCAAGGTTGCGAGCGAGGGTCGAGCTTGCTGTTGGTGTAAGGCTTGAGCCAGGGGTAGCATAAGCAGCCGTAAGTGCGAAGGTGCTTGTAGTGAGGAGGTTTACCGTGAAGTAGCTGGAATGGAGACCAGAGAGCTGTTGCCTTTGAGGGAAGTCGGTTAATTAGGTAATTGGATGTAGAAAGCGCATCGGCACAAAATCTCTGAGGCATGTTGGATTGCAGTAATAACGTGCGAGTAAGTTCAAGAAGATGGCGATGTTTGCGTTCTGCAATTCCATTATGTTCCAGTGTATGGGGACAGGCAAGTTGATGAAGTATGCTGTGTTCTTGAAGGTAAGATTTAAATGCATTACTGGTAAATTCGCCACCACCATCGGAGCGAAAAATTTTAGGTTTGGCGGAGTGCTGAGTATGAACTAAGCTGCAAAACAGTTTAAACTTTGTAAAGGTTTCTTGTTTATTCTGCATTAAGTATATTCATGAAAATCTGGTATGATCGTCGATGAACACAATGTAATATCGATATCCGTCTGGAGAAGGTTCATTGGCCGGACCCCAGAGATCAGAGTGAATGAGTTCAAAAGGAGCAGTAATAATAGACGTACTCATATTGAAACTAAGTTTGTGGCTCTTGGCCTTATTACAAGTTGTGCAATGAAAAGAAGAAGAGACATTTTTGAAATCAGGTAAACGTTTAGCAAGAACATAAAGAATATTGTTGTTAGGGTGCCCGAGCCACATATGCCAGAGATGTACAGTGGAGATGCTGGTTTGAAGAGCTCGGGTTTGAGTTTCAGGCGACGTCTGAATATAGTAGAGACCGTTACGAAGTTGTCCACGAAGAAGCGTGTGATGATCCTGTATATCCTTAATAGCGATGCCATTAGCATTAAAAGTAATAGAAATGCAATTGTCTTTAGTGAGCTTAGAGATAGAGAGAAGATTGTGGGTGAGAGAGGGAACATGTAAAAGGTTTCGTAAATAAAGCTTACGATTCGTGTCTGGGAGGGGAAGAAGCCCTTGACCAAAATTTTGAATTGGCAACGTGGAGCCGTTAGAGACCAAAATCGCGTCCGTTCCCTGATAACCACTCGGATTGTATATGTTCGAGTCGTCTGGTGTTAAGTGGGGAAGCACCTGAATCGAGGACTCAGTCTTGCGATGGATACGATGTGGGTTGAGCAATCATGGCACGGGGATCATTGGTGACGGTAGGAGCGTATTTGAAGTTGCAGCGATGCCACCAATTGATTGCAATGTGTCCGACTTTGCTGCAGATCTGGCACGTCGGGCGAGGTCCAGTGCTGGCCGTGGTTGTTGGCTTTGGAGCTGGTTGCCTGGGCGCATAGGAAGAATTCTTGCTGGATCTTTTGTAGTTGCGGTTCCAATTTTGATTTTGGGATGTAGTGTGCAAGGCAGTGAGAGTCGAGCCAGAGGTGCTTTCCTTGAGAAGATCTTGATTGATATGCAACTCCTCACTGCAAAGGAGTGAGTATAGGTGATCAAGATCGGCAGGATTTGAGGATGTTCTGATTGCAGTTGTGAAAGAGTTGTAGGAAGAAGGGAGCCCGTTGAGGATGTAGAGAACTACATCCTCGGGATCGACACTTGAGCCAGATGCAGCGATGGTGTCGACAAGTTGCTTTATCTGAGAGAGGTATCACTGCATCGTGAGATCCTTCTTTTGAATATGATGAAGCTCGTTCTTGAGCAGAATCACGCGCGATCTGCACGTGGGCTGTAGACGCCTTTCAAGAATCATCCACACCTCGTGCGTAGTGATGGAGGTGATAACATAGGGAATAATCGGTGGGGAAATGGTGGAAAACAGGGCGGAAATCAGATTACTGTCCACTAGAACCCATCGTTTGTAGTCTTGAGAAGACGTTTCCGCCGACGGGCTTGCGATGCCCGTGAGGTGGCCGGCAAAGCCATTTATCGTGAAGTGCTGAAGAATTTGGAGTCTCCATATTGCATAATTTTCGACCGTTAGAGGATGTGGAAGAAGGTTCTTGATGTTTGAGATGAGGAACATCGACGATGGTGGGATGGCAAGATCCAGATTGCCGGCGGGATCGGCAGGGGAGGAAGGGTGGGACGTAACAGAGTCTTGATCCCCCATCAATTGGATCTTGATACCATGAAAGGAAATGAGAGCTGGAGAAGATGCCGAGAGAAGGAGAACAAGGAAACAGAGGAATAGAGAAGGAAAAAAATGAAAGTATTATTAAGCTACATTGATGTATTACAGGGTGTTTAATATATAGACTGTAACAGGGTAAGAAAGTAAATACAACTCAGTATATGAGTAAATGTAAATAAGCTGTAGGCTAAAATTATGTTGGCCTAATCAATTATTTATAGTAGATATTCAAAAGAAAAAAAAAAAAAAAAAAAGAGCTTCAAAATGAATCGTGTTTGAGCATTCTTATCTTGCATGAGCATTTAAGTTGAGTTCGAGCTTTATGATTTTCACTTGAGTTGTACTTGAGCTCAACAAATGAACTCAAGTTAAACTCAAGCTCAAATTTGGGCGAATTATAAATTAAACTAGTTTGGCTTAAACTAAGAATGAACTCAACCAAACTCCATCCATTTACCCACCTTGTGGTGATATTAAGGTGTGGAGAAGATTTAGTGATATTTTGAAAATTGGAATATATCTTTGAATTTAAAAGTGTTATTAAATTTTTTTGCAAATGAAAAAACGCTAAGTCCTTAATATTTAAGCATGGTCCTATGAGAATTTTGATACAATTGCACATTTGGTAATTTTCTTGGCTGAAAAGTATTGAATGAAAAAATCAAAATGCCAATTCAATCTTTTAACGATCATCTGAAAGTGTAAGCGCATTTAGGACTTCATTTGAGAATGCTTTCTCATTGCTTCTTAAAATAGTTTTCTAGAATAAAAATTAAAATTTTTATACTAAAAAGCTACTTTAAGAAGCAGTAAGAAAGTCATCCCAAACAAAGCCTAAAATCACCCGGCAAAGCGATGTGGTGGCTATAAATGGATTGAAAGCCAAAGGTCTTGATTTTAATTATTCTGGATGAAACTCAAGTGGCGAAAATACCAAATTTTCTAAAATTACCTCTTAGAAGAAACTGATAGTTGGTGAAATAAGTATGAAATATGGTTTATCCTTACAAAGAAATTAAAATTAAATAAAAGTATTACAAAGTATTTGTTTGAGATAATTTTCTTACTATTTTTCTTTGTAAACTGCAGCTATATACCTATTTGGTCACTATTTTCTTCTTGCTTTCAAAAAATTTCTATGCTACAAAGTTTTTTTTACGGCTGCATTAAAAAAAATTACGTTCCCCAATAACATTATAGTCACTTTTGAAAAAATATGATTTTATTCCACATAGACACTGAATTTATTATATCTTTTAATAATTATAAGAAGAATTATTTTCAAATTATTATTTAAAATAATCAAGAAAATAGCTAAAAAAATCAAAATGTAGAATCTAAATTATATTTAAACAATTATCTATGATAAAATAAGTTCATTTCCATTGAAATTAGCTCTCATTTTATGTTAAACTTTAAAGATGATAGATGTTGCATTTCTTTTTTCTTTGAAACTATAAATTTATTATAATATCATAATAATTATCAAAGAAATATTATTTTGAAAATAGTTTTTATATTTATTAATGTTTGAATATAATAATTAGAAGAGTCCATGCTATTAAAGTTAGATCATATATTATTATTTTTTTAAAAGATGCGACTTGATATTGTTTATGATTTTAGATTTTTAATATAGAAACAATTTTCTTTGTTAAAAAGAATAAAATAAAAACATTGTGTTAAGCTTTTTATTAATGTGTGTGCTTCATGTAGCTGGATTATGAGTGCTACTATTAGGTGAGTGGCATTGATTGTAGATAGATACTATAAACGAGTGATCCTTAGCTAATTGTTTTGAATGAACTCTAGGGCTCGGAGAACTCTATGGATGATAATCCCTCAACTTAGACTATTAGAATGAATATTCATATGATGATCCTTTTAGGGAGAGTGGTCATGGCTCCATTTGGTACCTATAAAAATATGTATAAGTATATAGATTAAATGCTTCAAAAAAGGTTTCTTTTGATGAATTTGTAGTTTTCAAGAGTGGAATCATGGGGTCGATAATTTTTTATATATTCCTTTTAGTTGTATTTTGATAGAGTAGCAATAAGATTTTGTTTTGTCGAGGAAAACAAATATCAACTGAAATGTGGTTTAGCTTTAAAAAGGACTAAAACTATCATTAATTATTAATTAGTTTAACTCCTTATCTAAGATTTATTTATAGCTTTTAATAATTATAAGAAGAATTCTTTTCTAATTATTTTTTATAATAATTAAAATAAATAAATAAAATAAAATGAAAATATATAATCTAAATTAATTTAAAACTATTAAATAAGTTAAAAATGTATGATTTTGTCTTAAAATTATCTCTCATTTTATTTTTAGCTTTAAAGATGATAGATATTGCCTTCCTTCATCTTTAAAATTTACATTTATAATAAAATAATTAGAAGAGTACATGCTATAAAAATTAGATCAACACAACTCTCCTTGGCCTATTGGTTGAAAGCTTAGGCTTCCAACTAAGAGGTCCAAGGTTCGAGTCCTTGTGTATGCGTTGTGTGTGTGAGTTTGCCTTAAATGGCCTAAATGTCCCCAAAAAAAAAAAAAAGATCATATATTAAATTGTTTGAATAGTTATGACTTGATCTTTTTATTTTATTTTTTATTTTAAACAAAGAAATATTTTGCTCTGCTAAAAGAAACAAAATAATAATTTTGAGATAAACCTTGTTTTACAATGAAATATTTTTTATTGTTTTAGAGCTTTTGAGGGACTTTTCCTCTCATTAATTTCGAGCCTGACATGGTTATTTTTGCAAATATGATTTTCGAATTTGATCACGAATATTAAAACTAAATTAAAAAATATGTATACGTAATCCAGGATTTGATTGAAGATTATCTAAATTTGTTACCGTGCTTTTCGATGATTCACAATATGTTCGAATTATTTTTTAATTTTGTTCATCATCCTTATTTTGTGAATTTTCTATTAGTGTTGAAACACAAGATTTTGAGGACTTCTCAAAATATTTATCCATAATCTTTGTGCAAATTCAAACTCGTGAACTACGTAAAACATAAAAACTCTAAACTAAATATAAATCTAAAAACAGTGAACAAAACAGTAAACGATTTTTTTTTTTTTTTATCCTAAACAGAAAACTAAAGAATAAAACAAATTCTTTTTCTTTATCGGTTTATCGCAGAAAAGTACAGGGCTGCATAAAAAAGATTAGTCATATAAATATAGAGTGCATTAGTTGTATAATAGACACAATGATCTCCTAATGCGTAATCCTTAAAAAGTCTAAGTAAACCATAAAAATTTTAAATATGACAGTCTGGAGTGCATGAAACATAAATAAAGATACAAATTTATTTATTGAATTTATTTACCATTTTTAACATCACTATTTAAATAGCCTTAATTAATTTAAATTATTTAAAAACCTGTAATATTAATAAATAGATAAAATTCTTCAAAACTTTTATTTAAATTCAAATTATTAAACCATAGATTTTACTTAATTTTTTTATGTGATTTAAAATTTACTTATTAGTATTTAATTAAATGTAATATAATGAAAATAAAAATTTATTTAATATGTATTACAAATTACAGTTTTAGTGCATTTTTTTAAGGTTGAATTAATTAAATCACTAGAATCATATTTTATTTTTATTTTAATTTATATTATTAAATTTATTTTTTTCTTTTATAATAGTATTTATCATATTTAATAAATATTTAATTAAATAAATTTAAAATAATCAATTAAATTAAATGGTTTTTTTTTTAATTTCAATGAACTGAGGAATTGGCTTGGGGAGTGTAGATGAAGGGGTTGGTGTTTTTATAGAAAAAAAATTTTATTTGAATTATTATTTAATGTTGAAAATCAAACTTCTTAGGAAAAGGTTAATTATAATTATATTGTTGTTAGAAAATGCACTTAAATGTCAAATGTGTATTAATCCTTAATATGTCATGTCAATAAATTTTCTATGTTTAGAGTTCTCATTATCCTTAATTTTTATCTTTAATTGTCACTAAGTTTGAATGGTTTGATAATCAATATTTCTAAGATATATGACTTGTTGAATTCCCCAATAATAAAGTTAAGTTATAACCTAATTATTTAGAAATTAAACTAATAAAAATCATATGTTGAAATTAGTTCAATGATACTTTGATAGATGAGGGATATGACATAATATATTTTTCCATCTTTGAACCCAATCAATTGGTAATTTAGAAAACAATTAAAAGTAAATGTCTAACATCAATGTAATTATTCTCTAAATGTCTAACAAACACCTTTAAATTTATTTTTAATAATTTATAGTTATGTTTAATAATTTCATAGAGTGGTCATATGCATGCAATTGATCATGAATGGATGGTTTATAACGAATTATTAAAAGATATAAATAAAAAAAAATCTTATTGACTTAAAAAT
Source organism: Dendrobium officinale (assembly GCA_019514585.1). Taxonomy (NCBI): domain Eukaryota; kingdom Viridiplantae; phylum Streptophyta; class Magnoliopsida; order Asparagales; family Orchidaceae; genus Dendrobium; species Dendrobium officinale. Next base: position 65,490,287 of record CM033687.1, read on the forward strand.
TATAATTTTCATTAAAAACATACTTAATAAAATTTAGAAATTTTATTGGAAATAGTATATAGTAGGCAGTTGATGGTGGTAAAATTTGAGCCAAATTAAATGAGTATTTAAGGAATTATTTAATTAATTAGGAAATTCATATAAATAAAATAATTCCAGAAATACTATGAATTTTGGCTTGGTTTTATTTTTAAATGAGATAGGGTTTCAAACTGAAGAAAATTATATATTATATGTAATATTTAGTTAAGTATTTAATTAGTTATGATTTTTTGGTAAATCTATGATTAAAATGTACATAAAATAATTTTTATTAAATTAGCATGGTAGCACATTTATTATCAATGATTTTGTTGTCGTCAATCATTATCGATTTGATGGAAACCCGGTGATGGTGATGTGCGACATTAAATTCCAATCATTAGGCAAAGGTGATGCAGCTGGGCCACATTATCATCTGTGGTATGGAATGGATGGTTGAGATGTCGTTGTATGAAAACAAAATCATCAAAAGAACTGCATAGTCTGGATAAGTGCTGAACGAACAAGATCTGGACTGTTGATCATGTGATCAATGCTCCATATTTTGTATAGTTTAAAAATCATTTAAATTAACCCTAAATGGTGAAGAAAGGCCCATTTGTAAAAATAGCTGAACAAATGTCTACAAAGTTTTAAATAGATCTTTAAGGGAGCACAATGAACAATGTGGATGTGTTTTTATGGTATGAAACACACTATTCATAAAGCTAATTTGATCTAAAGCCCTTAGCTTAGAGTTTAAGATTTACCACAAATAGCTAGATCTCAGAGAGGATGTTTTTGGGCTATTTTTGCTTGTTAAGATGTCAAGAACAATCATCCAGAAGTTGCCTCAACTTGAGAATCTCTATAACATTGGCTATTGGAGTTAGACGGACTTTAAGCAATGTTGGCCGGAAGTTTACTGTCAGAGATGAGCAATCGATAAGATTTCACTTGAGGATTGTAGAGGAAGCCCTTGGGAGTTGTAATGAAATTAGAACCATCTCTAAGAGGATATGGGTTAGTAAGAGAATATTAAGAGCTTGAACGAGTCTTTTTGCACCGTTAGCTTAATTCAAGCCCTAGGAGCCGAATGGAGGGCTGAGATCTATTTGGAAAAAATTCTAGGATGTGTTTCAACTATCCCTAGGTGGTTAGGAGGCAGGGAAAATGTCAAAGAAAGGAAAATAATGAGTAAAGAAATCTTTTTATTCACGTGAGAGAAGAGGACCATTACCTAGCTTAGGGCTAAATAAGTGACCAAGCTAAGCTTAAAAGATATTTAGAATGATTTTCAAAATTAAATTATAATGTTTAAGTTAGTTAGTTTGGAGGGAAATTATTTATTTAGGGAGTGTTGACCGTTGAGCTCATATGATCTTTTGTTGACCATTTGACCAGTCAACTTGGTCAAGGGTTATTGAGGTGGCATGTAGAGAAGTTCTTTAGTGCTTGTGAGGTAATTTCAAAGGAGTTTGAAGAAGAGGCTTTTGAGTTTGAATGAGGGTGTTTGATCATTTGAGAGCTTATGGTAGTTTTGACAACTTTAAGTGGTCAAACCTAACCAAGCAAAGTAGGGTAGTCCATGGGATGTGTTTGGTGGTTAATGGAATGCTTTTGAGTGGTTAAATTCTTGATTGTATTACTTGTAGTGATTCGGCCCTATTAGGCCTAAATTGACTAGATCCAAGTTCAGTTATCCAAGTCAATTATTCAATGGGTCAAGTTACCAATTTTGCTCATTTCACTAAGAATGGTATTTGGAGAAGTTTGGTGAATATTATAAGTGATTTGGAGTTCAATTAGAGGTGATGGCCTTGTAGGTGAGCTAGCCCAAATGGGTCAATTTGGTCAATTAATGGTTTGGGGGTCTATTGAGTGGCGGTTCATTATATGAAGTTATTTTTGAAGGGGTTTGAAACATAAATGAGGTCTAGGAGTCCATGCACTGATCTAGACAGTGCACTAAGCTACTTGATTATAGTGTAGGGCTACACCTGCAGGTGATTGTAGATTGATTGATTGATTATAGGATTGACTGAAGTATTGATTGACTTGATCTTGATTGATTGACTGGATATAAAAAAAATTATTTAATGATTTATGATTATAAGATGGTTGATTGATTGATTGATTGTAGGCTAGTTGAATAATTTATTACAAAGTTGTTGAATGTAGGTTTGGATGATTTCAAATGATTGTTTGATGATGATCATGGATGATTGCAATATAGTTGAAACACTGATTGAATGTATGATTGACTAGCTAATTATAGTGCTAGATAATTGATAGTTTTGCTAGATGATTGACAACTAGGTGATTGCTAATCACTAGATCAACAAGTAGGAGTTAGGATAGTTTAGGAAGACGAACTCTTATAAATATGAAGAAAATAACAAATTTTAAGATAAAATATTTAGATTTCAATTTGAATTGGAGTACTATGGCATTGTGATTGTGAGCACAATGATGCTTAAGACTTTAGAGCTCAGTTGTGTTAGAAATTGCCACCTTATTATTTGAGTCTTTATTTTAAATTTAATTCTTAATTTTGCTTGTAGCACTGTGGTATTAAGTGTTTGCATTGTGGAGCTAAGCTATATATAAATATCTATGCCATTTCACCCCATCACAATTCTCTTCCTAGGGCATTTCACCAACCCATTGGGCCTAGACCTATGCCATAGGTCAACCTGGTTGACCAGGTCAACCCAGGTTCACCCATTAATCCTTTTGAGCCCAAATCAATTTTAAATTGATTCAAACCTGTTATTGGCTCAATCCCCCATCCTCCTTGACCTAATTGGTTGGGTTGATCAAGTCAAACCTTCGCTTGGTCAAACTTAATCATAATTAGGTCATTTAGACCCATTAAAGCCAAATAAACATGGAATTCATTACCTTTGCTCATGAATTCAAAACCACGGCCAATCTGAGTTAATTTCCCTCTGAATAGGCTTTGGATTTAATCTTGGTTGTTGATTCCAAGCCCTAGCCTTTAAATACACCTCTTAGGGTTTCTTTTAAGGGATCTTACTTTTTTTTCCTTCTCCAAGCCTCATAAGCCCGAGCCCTTGTGTGTGTGAATTCCTCTAGCCTCCTCCTTTCTTCTACAGCTTAAATCCACTGTCAAATCCTCGTTAGTGATGTGGATTCTTGCCAACTGAAGGCTTAGACGTTCCAAAGCTCCTCCTGTCTGATCTAAGGCAATTCGGAGCTCGATCTCAACTGGAATTTGTACGAGGAGAGTCTACAAGCTCAACGTTACAAAGAACTATTGAATCCACCGTGTGGATTGAAGTATATCTCAAACCCTAGCTAGAACTCATAGAATTAAATAACTTTACAAAAATTGCATTTATGACCGAGATCTTGGTCCCCCATGGATGCTCTTCAGATGAAGATCATTTGTTTAAAATTTTATCAAATTCCATCATGTGGATTGGGAGAACGAAGCAGATTATTATTTTAGGACTCGGTTTAATGTTTCACCGGAACCATTGATCTTACGATGGTTTGAATCTCCCTGCTATGCGGTTCATTCCGACCATAGATCTCGATCCCGCGCTTCAATCCGTTGTATGGTGCGATCTAGGCCGGTCGTTTCATACCACAGAGGATCGGACGACCCTGCGCTTGCGTCTGTCGTGGACAAGTGGCTCTATCCGCGTCCACTGATTGCTTCAATTATTGCCGCAATCATCAGTTGGCGGCGTAATGATTGCGACGCCACCAATGATTGCCCACGGTTCCGTGCGGCCAGTCCAATCCCGCTACGTATCTACCGTCGGTTTTGATTAAAATAAATGTTTTAATTATTTTTAAAATCCTTTTTTTAAATTAGATTTCTTTAAATATTAGTTTAAAATTATTTTTTTAATTATTAAAATACAAAATATATATTATTATTTTCAAAAAGTAGTTCCTTTAATTTAAAAATAATATTACTTTCAAATTATTATTATTATTATCATTTTCTTTAATTATTATTTTAAAAATTATTTATTTATTATTATTACTATTACCATTGTTTATAATAATATAATAATTATTATTATGCTTTAAGTAAGTATCAATGTTATTTTAATAATATTAATATATTAATATTATTATTATTATTTTAAATCATTATTATTATTATTTTTAAATTGTTTATTAATATTAGTAATATTATTATTAATATTATTATTATTATTTTACTATTATTATTATTTTTTTTTTATTTTTATTTTATTTTTATTTATTATTATTATTATTATTATTATTATTAGTCTTATTTTAAAACTAGTATTATTATTGCTATAATTATTATTATTGTTATTCTGAAACTATTCTTATTATTATTATCCTATTAAATAACATTAAATTTCAAAAGCTTGATTGTTTTAACTCAATTTTATTTAATAATTATTGTTCAAATATTAATTATTTTAAAATAGCTTTTATTACTCTAAATTTCAAAAATTCATTACTAATTCGTTTTAAATCCTTTTTTGACGCATAATACCTTGAATTTTTTTCAAAAAAAATATTTATTTTATTTTAAAAATATTTTCAAGTATCAAAACCTAATTTGTATTAGTTAATTATTTAATATTTAATTACTTGATTATTTAACTATTATTTAAATAATTAATATAATAATTATTTTGAAACTATAAACTATTTTCAAACCCTTTTGAGTCCTTATTAGGGTAGCTAGTGGATCTCCCCTATATATATTTATTACAAATTGATTTATTTTTAATTACATTATATTTCAAAGTTTATATATTTATAAGTATTTTTAAATTATTTTAAATTTACTTATATTTTAAATCTGCTAATTTTGGGAGATCCACTTTGTAAAATTTTAAACATAACTCATTCATTTGAATAGCATTAATGGCGGAGTGGATTAGTGAATGATTGAGCACTAATCATTCACTAATAATCACAATATTAAGCATGCTTATTTTTCTTTTACCGTACCTTTCATGTGTAGGATGTACGAGCACCTAGTTTAGACTCTCCTAGATCTAAGGACATGGTGTGTTTACTGTTTTTATGTACCCCTTGCATGTTTCCTTAAGGGTTAGTCCAAAACTTTATTTTAAATCCCTCTAACATAGTGACACCCTAAGGACAATAATTAAGGACCCATCTTGCGAACTTAGAAAAATTCTAGCAGCTAGGATAGATCCCTAATTGACATGTAAACTTCAAAATTTAAAATTTGTGACATCTTAAACAACCCAAAATTTTCTAGGACTTTTTAGGACTTTAGACCCCTTAATTAATCAATCCTAATTTATCTATTAATTAGGGCCTGATAACTTCTATAAATTATAATTAATACATCTCAACTCAAAAAATTTCCCATTAAATATCAAATTGTTTAGAATTTGGTCCCTAACCTTAGATAATTAGAGCCCATAGTTTGACCTTAATCTGACCCTTAATTTAATCTTAATTAAATATTACTATTTTGCCCTTTTAGATAATTAAAAATTATTAAAAATTCTAAATTTTTTTTCAAATACTTGTGAGAACTTTCTTAGGTCATTGCTAAACTTTGGGGGTGATTCAACTTAAATTGGACTTAATTTGGATCAAAACCACAAAATCATCCGAAATTAGGCAATTTTAATAATTTTCTTAATTGCCTAAAACTTATAAAATTTATAAATTTGCATAGAAAACTCTGAATCCATCAAACTCAAAGCCTAATTACTCCCCTTAAGGCCTATTATTTACCTCAAATGTTAGAAATCTCAAACCTAGCCTATTTCTCAAATTTGACCTTTTGGACCCCCTCACCCTAGCACCTAGAAGGACCCGAGACTTTTTAAATTTGACTAATATAATTTAAACTTCAATTACCACTACACTAAGTATTAAAATGAATCAACAAACTAAATTAACTTAAATGGTTTCTAATTCACTAATATTTAAATTTTAAATAAAGTTTCCTTTTCAAACTTGCAACAAAACTAAATTTTTTGTAACTTTAACTAACTACCCAGCTTAGGATCTATCCCAGCAATACAGGCCTCCACACACACGTAGAATTATTTGCTAGGGCACTACTTCTAAACTTAGGCTATACCAGTGTTTCCTTTTTTGCTGTGTGTCAGGTTTTTTGAGGTTTTATTGTATGTTGTGAAAATTGTTGTTGTGTTTGTTTACTTTTACTATACTCTGTTGATTGATTGTGTGTTAGATTTACCCATAGGTTAAGATCGATATTTTAATACTTATGAGGTTTGCTGCAAGTGGTCATGCTAATGCAGCACTAAATAAAAGGGTGACAATTATCATGATTTAAAACTAATGATGTTTTGTGCTCGTGCTTCAGAATTTGCTCAACCCCCCTAAATAAATGAGGGCTAAGAATCATAAATAATAACGGCTACAGGTGCTCTAGAGACTTCTTAGCCCTCAAAATAATTAAGAGCATGGCTAAGTGTGGCTGTGATAAGTATTTTTCTTTTTATATAAAATGCTTGGGATTTTTATTAGGATAACCTTACAGGAGAGTCTAGAATTTACTGCTTTTTATTAATGTAAATATTTGTAATATTGGTGAGAGTTATAAAAATATCATTTGAGTTGGGATATCCTTATCAAACTCAAATTCCAAAAGAAGAAGGAATCCACAAGAGGGAGAGTCTTCATCCATTTGGAAGATCGAGTTTGGATGGCTTTTAGATATTCAAAGAGAAAAGGCAATACCCCTCTAAGGGGAGATTATATCTTCATTTGGATATTCAAGCCACGACGAACCCAAGGAGTCCAAGGAGGAAAAATCTAAGGAGTCCAAGGATGAGAAATCCTAGAAGAGAATGCTGAAGAGCTGAAGACCCAATATCCCACTCAAAGTCATTTGCATCATTTATAGGCTTAGAAATCTGGGTTGTTGGCAATGGTGCCCGACCACTTTATTTTCTATAGAACCTGCTTTGTAATTAAGTATAGTTTGCATATAGACATTTATTAATTAGTTTGATTATTCTGATGTATTTTATCTACAATGGTTTGCCTCTAGGATCGCATGTGTTTCTTAGTTTTTTTGGCGATTTACATGCGTGTTTTCTTTAGCCTGAATTTTGTTAGGCTCTCTAATAACTAAAAATTTCTTCTACTCATAACTAAAATTTAACATTTAAGAATTAAATTATATAGAAACCTAACGACCTAGGGAACTGCCGGAATCGTCCGGGGTCGCATGCATATTCTTGCATTTCTCTCACTTCTTTCTATGAAACACTTCCTTGCTTGGGGGTAGAGTCCGAATAATCTGGCCTATGAGGATGAGGTGCCGGACCTAAGGAAGTCTAGTCTCATTCTAAAAATTATTTTTATATAAGCCTATTTTTAAATCTGAAGCATTCATGATTTAGACCTTCAACCAGCATGTATTGTATTAAAAATCAATTAAACTAAAATTTTAATTGCATTAACTTTAGGAGCATTCAACCAATATAAGCATAAGGCCACTTAAGAACTCTCTAGACGTCGACCTTAACTTCCAAAAACCACCCACCCATCTTTCATAAATGACTGGATATCATGGTTTTTAATCACTCAGGTGGTTAGTTGGCTCTCCAATCCAGGCCGGGGTAAGTCCATATTTTGTATTGCATTAGCTAGGATACAGGTGTTAGTGTTGTGTGTAAAACACTAAACCTAATTTAAATTTAGGATTCAAGGCTACTAAATTTGGTCTCATGGTATGTCTAAATAGTGGGTAAGTCCCTTCTCTTCAGGGACTATAAATCCTTCTTATATGCGTCATATGGATGACGCCACCTCCATATTTTCTCGCTAGACTATTTGGAGTGTTTGATTTCTTTTCTCTAGTTTCATCTCACTACCTTAGTCCCTCCGGATGTCAGTATGAGTCGTTTATGTTGACTAAGAAAACTGACCCTTTCTTTCCTTTAGAGTAGGATTTCCTAGTCTCCATCCTTATGCCAATCCAATTTGAAAGGATAATATAGGATCCTTAATCGAGAGTGTTCTTAAGCTACGACCTGAGATGTAATTAACCACGGGGACTTGCGCCCGTGGGAAACTGAATTCCATCATCTAATAAACCCAACTCGAGCTGATATATCGGGTGGGGAAAACCTGTTATTTTGATCAAGTCGTGTATATTACTACCCATCGGTGTGCACTAGCGAGAGCCGATATTCTCAAAGATTAGTCGTATGCACAATCTAATCTACCATTCCATTGGCCTGTTTGCGAGAAGCGCAGAGGCCCGCGATCGACTCTATCCCTCAAGGTATGTGCAGTCGTATACCTTTCTGTACTCTACAGCCGGTGGTGTCCTTTCGGAGGTCCACAGACTGGACTCAAAATGATTCATATATTTGATCTCAAAACAAATTCTCAATAAAATAAAACTATAGTACACATGAATTATTATAAAGAATATTTTGTCTAGTTTTTGAATATGTCAATATCATTTACATTTATGCCATATCTATCAAAACACATTTTACTTAGTTTTTAAATGGTTTTGGGCGGCCATTTCATATTCAGTAAAAGAAATTAAAAAATCTAACTTTATATTTATTGTTTGAACATATCAACCAAATAAGTATTACAATGTTTTTTTATATATAAATGTTACAAAACTTAGAATTATGATATTTTTTAATGAAATATATATATATATATATTGATATCATGATATTTATTTTTAGACAGTATAATAAAATAATTAAAACATATAATATAAAAATTTCTTAAATATTGAGAATATATTTTAGTAATAATGACTTCCATTATTTAAAGTAGAGGAGACGTCTACTACAGTATTATATAATATATAATAATTAGTTCAATTAAATAAATAGAAAATAAAATTATATAATAATAAATAAATAGTCTGCATAACACGTTTTATTATTAAGAAATATTGGATAATAATTTTAATAAGATGAATAAATATAAGATATATATTTAGTTTTCTTTTTTTTTTTTTTGCCGTCTGAATCCTAATGAGCAGAATTAGTCATAACAATTTTTTTTTTTTTTTGGGACATTTAGGCCATTTAAGGCAAACTCCCACACACGACGCATACACATAGACTCGAACCTTAGACCTCTTTGTTGGAAGCCTTACCATTTAAGCCAAGGAGAGTTGTGTCATAACATTTTTTTCACTAACATAAAAGAAGAATTTTGGGTGATTAATATAAATTTGACACATACAAATACTTTTTCCATGTCTCCATTCCTGAATAGGCATAAATTTAACTTAGGGCTAAGGCTTGGTTTTCAATAGCTTTTTTATTATTTTGCCTTTTACATGTAATTTATCATTTATGTTTGACCACTAATTTTTCACTATTTCTAATAAAATTTTAAATTAGTAAATTAATTTCTACATTAACTTTAAAAAAATAGTTTCTTCGCAGCAATTTTATGATCACTTTTATAAAGAAAGGTAGTCGTCTCAAAAAAACACTAAGGTTTCTTTTGAAATAGCTTTAGGTCACAGCTTTTTCGGTGCTTTTAAGAAATTTTTATACTAGAAAGTTTATTTAGAAACCAGTAAGAAAACTATACTAAACAAAGCCTAAATCAACTACTGTTCACTTGTTTATGATAAGAAGGTTATCATCATGGATAGGGGTATATATGAGTTGAGTGAAAAATATGAGGCTCAAGCTTCGTAAGAAAGCTCAAGATTAACTCGTTTTAGAGCTCCTTTTTTATTTTTACATTTGAAATAAAATTATTAGGATAATAATAATGCCGATGTGTTAAACAATATTAAAAAATAGTTCATCTAAATAAATTTAAAGATCTATGTAGCAAATATATAAATATTATTAAAAAATATGTCATATGTATCTTTTTGCATCCTTGAGTATTCGCGGCGGTAGAGAAATATATAGTTTAACGTCTTAGTATTGTACAAAGATACAGCACATAATCAGATAAGAGAGAGGGTGTAGCATTCATAAGAGACGTCAGAGTTTTTACGTGGAAACCCCTGAAAGAGGGGGAAAAACCATGAGGCCAAGCCCAGTTTGAATGAATCCACTAGTATTTATAGTCGATTACAAATAAGACCCTTCCTTGGGAGAAGGACTTGGGTTGATGGTACAAATGTACATCATATAGAGCACATTAGATGGTGGGAGTTATAATATAATCATGTTTGTTTGGTCAGCATGACCATAGTTGATAAGATAGAGTCCAAAAAGACTGTTGTCTAGTGATGGAGATCGGAAGGACCATAGTTGGTAGGAGACTGGGGTCAGAAGACCGTTGTTTAGTGATGGAGGTCAGAAGGACCATAATAGGCGACGGAGGTCAGAAGGACCGTAGTTGGTAGGAGATAGGGGTCTGAAAGACCGTAGTTAGCAGGAGACCGAGGTCAGAAAGACCGTTGTTAAAGGGCAGTACTCTGGGAGAACTCTGGGCATCAAGTGGTGGCCTAGTGGAGCATAGGGTCTTATACAGTGGTCCGATGGAAGTCCATATTTTAGGTGGTGGTTCGATAGAAGTTCAGGCCTCAGGTGGTGGTTCGACAGAAGTCCAGGCCTCAGGTGGTGGTCCGATAGAAGTACGAGCGTTAAGTGGTAGCTTGGTGGAGCATAGGGCCTTAAGCGATGGTCCGAAGGAAGTCCAAGCCTCAGGTGGTGGTCCAGCAGAAGTTTGGGCCTCAAGTGGTGGCTTGGTGTAGCATAGGGCCTTATGTAGTGCTCCGGCGGAAGTCCAGGCCGCAGGTGGTGGTCCGACCGAAGTCCGGGCCTCAGGCGGTTTCCTAGTGGAGCATAAGGTCTTAATCGGTGGTCTGATGGAATTCTAAGCCTCACGTGGTGGTCTGGTAGAGGTGAGGGCCTCAACTGGTGGTCCGGTTGAACAACTGCGTCAAGCGGTGGTCTGGAGGAGGTGAGGACCTCAAGTGGTGGTCCGGCGGAGCAACGGCGTCAGGCGGTGCTCCGGCGGAGGTGAGGTCCTCAAGTGGTGGTCTGGTGGAGCAACGACGTCAGGCAATGGTCCGGTGAAGGTGAGGGCCTGAAGTAGTGGCACAATGGAGCAAGGGCGTCAAGCGGTGGTCCGGTGGAGGTGAGGGCCTCAAGTGGTGCTCCGGCAGAGCAAAGCATCATGCGGTGTTCTAACGGAGATTATGGCCTCAAGTGAGGGTCCAACGGAGCAACAACCTCATGCGGTGGTCCGACAGAGGAAAGGGCCTCAAGTGGTAGTCTGACAGAGCAACGACGTCAGGCAGTGGTCCGGCAGAGCTGAGGGCCTCAAGTGGTGGTTCGGCGGAAGTTCGATGGTGGTCGAGGAGGAGCTTCCTCTTTCTCTTCTGTCACTTCTTCCTTCTTCTCTTCTTTCTTTGATCCCCCTTTCAAGAGAAATTAGGGGTCTATTTATAGATTTTTGGAGTGGCATGGCCCGTAAATAGGTGAGAGATCAAGGGTAAATGAGGAGTGGTTGGATGGACGACTGATATTGAATTTCATTGATTATGGACCGTTTGGATGGACGACTGATCTTGATTTTGCATCGAAATTTGTGCCCGACCAACATAATTTTTTGATGACGTATCAGTTGCCACCCTATTTTCGAACGCCGATGTTCCAAAAGTCCGAAAATATATTTCATAATGTCAAAAGATGACGGTGGTCGGTAACCAAGGCGGGGGCAGATTGCAACAATGATTACTAGCGGTGAATGTGGTCGGTAATTGTTGCAGAGGGCAGCAGTTAATGGTGCTGGTGATGGCTGCTATGGCCCTTGGAGACAAGTAGCAGATATGGCGCGGATTGGGTGGTTGAGCAAGTGTTTGACAATAATACTAATGAATTTATGATGCATTTGGAAACCATCAACATTAGACAAATTTCGAATACATGAAATTTACTATAAATTATTTATTTTAAATTCATCAAAAATTTACGCTACATTTATTTTAGTTAAAGCCATATACCAATATTTTGAAAACCTGTGTATTTAAAATACTTTAGACCCATTTTAATTCAAATCAAACAACCGGTAAATTATGTTTCGTAAATAGTCTTGATACATCATCACAAATTTATCTTAATCGGGCACAAATCTCGAGGCTAAAAGCTAGTTGGAAACTTCAAAGATTAAATTCAGGAGAATCTGAACTCCGATTTCAGCGAGCTTACAGTCAAACTGAGCGTCTCGGAAACACAAACCCAAAGACATCAAATTCGACCCAATCTGAGCCCAAATAGGTCCAAATCAAGGACCCGAAGCTCTATTGGAAGGTTTGACTCACAATTTGAGTTACCAAACAATCTTTGATTTTAACAAGCTTATACTCGAATCGAACGGCTCGACGAGACAAATCTAACGAGCCCAAGACATCCGAATTCAAACATCACTAAGGCCTTTAAATGTCCAACAAACGGTGCACGATCGTAGGATTCAATATCGGACGTCCATTCGACCACTCCTTATTCGCCCCTGATCTCACGACTATTTTTGAGCTATGCCACTACAGAAAAACTATAAATAGAGTCCTCTTTCTTCACAAAGGGGACTCAAGTGAAGAGAATGAAGAAGAAGAGAATGGGGAAAGGGAGAATCATCTCCTCCTCGACCTCCGCCGGAGCTCTTCCCACCGCCTGAATACGCCGGAACTATGCCGGATTTTCGGGAAACGCCGAGATTTTGCAAAACTTTGTATTCGTTAGAAGCTAATTTGTAAACTGATTGTCTAAACTTGTGGGACGAATCAGACTTTGTATTTCAAACAAACACTAGTGGAATTATTTCAACTGGGCGTGGCGCCGTAGTTTTTTTACTCTTTCAGGTTTTCCACGTAAAAGTCCTGGTATTCTTTTATCTTTTGTTTGTGTGTGCTAAATATTCGTACAACGCTCAGACAAAAATTTTTTAACTCTACCGCCGCGTATATTCTAGCCCGCAACAATTCTAAATTGAAATTATATGTTTTTAGTCGACTGGACTCAAAATGATTCATATATTGTATCTCAAAACAAATTTTCAATAAAGTAAAACTATAGTACACATGAATTATTATAAAGAATATTTTGTCTAGTTTTTGAATATGTCAATATCATTTACATTTATGCCATGTCTATCAAAACACATTTTACTTAGTTTTTAAATGGATTTGGGCGGCCATTTAATAGTCGATAAAATAAATTAAAAAATCAAACTTTATATTTATTGTTTGAACATATATAAAAAAATAAGTATTACAATGTTTTTTTTATATAAGCCTGATAAAATTTAGAATTATGATATTTTTAATGAAATAAAATAATATATTGATATCAGAATATTTATTTATAGAGAGTAGAATAAAACAATAAAAAAATATAATATAAAAAAAAAAATTTACCTCTAACCGAGGCCATACTATAGCATCCCATTCCAGCTAGATTTAAAATGCCCAGCATCGAGTCTTATGATGAAACATCTGACCCATATGAGCACATCGACCACTACAAAACCATCATGCACATTTAGCGAGCCTCAGATGCCCTTCTTTGCCAAGTCTTTCCTGCCACCCTAAAAGGGTAGGCTCGAACGTGGTTCTATTTGCTTCCGTCTGGAACGATCCCCTCATTTGTGAAATTGGTCAAGGCCTTTGTCGAGCAGTTCGTAGCCAACCGAAGAATAGCCAAATATTCTTCCCATATCTGTGGAATCTGTCAGAATGAAGGAAAATCTTTGAGGGAATATTTTCATTGATTTTCCACTAAAACTCGACAAATCCCATGAGTGGATCCTGAACTGTTGGGAGGAGTCTTCCTTGGAGGCCTTCGCCCTGGCCCTTTCTATTCGGCCCTCATGAGAGACACCGTTCATTCATACGCCGATTTGATCCATCGCGTAGAGGCACAAATCTCTGCAGATGAGGCTATGAATGCTCATAGAAAGCAGTATGAGCAAAATAATCTTCCTCCCAGACCTCCATTGCCACGACGAGAACCTCGACAGGAGAAAGAGTACACTCCTCTCAATACATCTCAAGCAAATGTGTTAATGGCTGTTTGGGATCAAGATACGGTGAAATGGCCACATCCTTTGAAGCCGAATACAGGAAATCAGGATCAATACTGCCACTTTCATCAAAGTTGTGGTCACACTACCGAAGCCTGTGTAGACAACTAAAGGAGGACATTGAAATGCTTATCCGCCAGGATTATCTTCAACAGTTTATTCGGGATTCTTCTGCCCGAGAGGAAACTCACCCTTCTGGGGGGCAAAATCATCAACAGAGGCCGCAAATGAATAATTAAGTGGCAGTTGGTGAGATCGAGATAATCGCCAGAGGCACTTTGCTATCCGATAAAGTCTTCTTGGTTGTAGATGAAATCCCAACTCCGAAAAAGGTTCGTGTAGATCACTCCATCACCTTTGATGATTACAACTTAAAAGGAGTAAAAATCCCTCATCAGGACCCTCTTGTTATTAATATGAGAATAGGTGATCCGTGTTACAATGTTAAGAGAATTCTTGTTGATAACGGTAGCTCTGGAGATATCCTGTTCTACTCTACCTTCCTTAATTTGGGTCTCGCCAGAGAGAAGCTTTAACCTGCAGCAGGTCCTTTGTATGGATTTGATAATCGACCTGTGCGAGTAGAAGGGATAATCACTCTCCCAGTTGTACTTGGAGAATTTCCCCGGTAGTCTACACACTCTATCCAGTTCATCGTTGTAAAATTTGAATCAGCTTACAACACTATCTTTAGGAAGCCACTCTAATCGATTTTTGGGATTGTCACCTCTATCCCTCACCTTAAACTAAAGTTCTATACTCCGACATGAGTTAGTGTGGTATGCGAAGATCAACAAACAGCACAAACATGCTATCTCAAGAAGGTCAAATCACGCCCGACTGATACTCTAAATATTCAAGACTTTAATCTCTGGAACAAAGATATACCTCAAAGAGCTTCCCCAGTAGAAGAATTTATCACTATGTCTATCTATAAAGAACATCCATTAAAGAAGGTGCAAATTGGGTCACTTCTCTCAGAAGACGAAAAGAAAAAATTCACAGATTTCTACGAGAAAATCAGGATGTTTTTGCATGGAGCTCGGCGGATGTACCCGGGATTGACCCTGAAGTAATTGTACACTCCCTTAAGGTCAATCTGTCGAGTAAACCAATCATCCAGAAGAAACAGAATTTTGCACCAGATCGTCAGCAGGTGATCAAACAAGAAGTGGACAAACTTTTAGAAGCCGGATTCATTCGAGAGGTGCACTATCCTACTTGGCTGGCAAATATTATCATGGCTCGAAATGGGAGCGAAGCATGAAGAATGTGCACAGACTATACAGATCTCAATAAAGCCTGCCCAAAAGACAGCTTTCCGCTTCCTCGTATCAACCAGTTAGTCGATACCACCTCTGGACATCAGATGTTAAGTTTCATGAACGCTTACTCTGGTTACAACCAAATCAAGATGAATCCGACTGATGAAGAAGCGACAGCATTTTAGACAGATAGAGGGTTATATTGTTACTGGGTGATGCCCTTCGAGCTAAAAAATGCTGGAGCAGCTTATCAACACCTCATGAATAATATTTTCAATACCCTTATTGGGCGTAAATATGGAAGTATACGTGGATGACATGTTGGTGAAAAGTCTTGAAAAATCTCACATATCTTTGACCTGGAGCAATGCTTTCATTTGTTGAGACATTATAATATGCGCATCAACCCTGCCAAATGCGCCTTTGGAGTCGCTTATGGAAAATATCTGGGTTTTATGATAACCCATAGAGGTATCGAAGCCAATCCCGAAAAGATTAACGCGTTAAGAGATATGGTGCCACCCAAGAGCATCAAGGAAGTCCAAAGGCTGAATGGGAGGATTGCAGCATTGTCACGTTTCGTGGCACGCTCGGGAGACAAGTATCTTCCTTTCTTCAAAGTGCTCAATGGCGCTCGCAGCTCTGATTTCCATTGGACAGATGAATGCCAACAAGCCTTCGAATAGTTACGAAAGTATTTGGCTTCCCCGCCGCTACTTTCTAAACTAACGCCTAGAGAGAAGTTGTATTTATACATAGCTGTTTCGGCCCAAACCATCAGTTCAGTCTTTGTACGAGAAGAAAATGCTATACAATGCCTCGTCTACTATATCAATAAAATCCTATCTGAAATAGAGGGGCGTTATCCCAAGCAGATAAGACATCATTGGCGTTAGTTTATTCTGCCAGAAAGCTACACCCTTACTTTGAAGCCCACTCAATTGGGGTCTATACGAATCTGCCGCTGAAAAGTATTCTGCAAAAACCAGAAGCATCGTGCAGGCTCGTCAAGTGTTCTGTAGAACTGTGAGAATTTGACATTCACTATTTGCCTAGACCTGATATCAAATCTCAAGTACTTGCAGATTTTGTGGTTGAATACACCGTCCAAGTATCCGATGTTGAACCAGGTACTTTATATTCTCCTCCGTGTTAGACGTTGTATGTTGATGGATATTCTAGAAGATCTGGCACTGGGGCTGGAATTTTGTTAATTTCCCCGCAAAAAACTACCCTTGAGTATGGGCTTCGACTCAAGATTCCGGCAACAAACAAATTGGCAGAATACGAAGCCCTTATCGCTAGATTAAGAATAGCAGTTGATTATGAGGTGCAAAACCTAGTAGTCCACTCTGATTCAAAACTAGTCGCTTCTCAGGTGGAGGGAGAATTTGATATCCACAATCCGCAACTGGCCCAATATTACAGTATTGTGAAACTACTTTTGGCATGAATAGGAGAATATTAGATCGTACATGTTCCCCGAGAGCAAAATGCAAGAGCAGATGCTCTTTTAAAACTTGCAACATCAACGAAGAGAGACATCTACAGGAGAAAGTGCATCAAGGAGATCCATTTTCCAAGTATTTAGGATCTATGGATCATACAATCGATTGATAAAACAAGGGAGGTGTCTTGGATTTATCCCATCTTGTCTTTTTTACAAGATGGGGTACTGCCTGAAGAACCCATGGATGCAACGAGACTTCAAAGACGATCAGCAAATTTCACCATCATTGGTGGTCAGTTGTATAAGCACGCTTTCATCGGACCATATCCTCCCACCTTTAGAAACTGATTATGCACTCTGCAAAGTTCATTCAAGAGAATGTGGCGAGCATCTGGGAGGAAGAGCTTTGGCTTATAAAATTATGAGGCAGGGATTCTATTGGCTTACAATGAAACAGGACGCACTTGAGTTTACACGAAAATGTGAAAACTGTCAATTGCACTTCAATCTCAACCATACTCCAGCTCTAGAACTTGCATCACTTCAAAGCCCCTAGCCTTTTTCCCAGTGGGAAATTGACATAATGGGACCCTTTCCTATAGCCACAGTACAACGAAAATTCATCATCCTGGCCGTAGATTAGTTCACAACGTGGGTGGAAGCAGAGCCCTTAGCAAAAATTATCAAAGCAAATGCCAAACAATTCTTAAGAAAGAATATAATTTGTCGATTTGGTATTCCAGCCAAGGTCATAACCGATAATAGAACTCAGTTTACTAGAAAAAATTTTACATCTTTATGTAAAGATTTTCATATTCAACTCATCCACACGGCTGTCTTCCATCCTCAAGTAAATGGGCAAATGGAGGTTACAAATCGAATAATTCTGAAATGACTGAAGACATGCCTAGGGAAGGATGGGGGGAAATGGGCTGAAGAACTCACAAATGTCCTCTGGGCTTACCGCACCACGGCCAGGACTCCTATATGAGAGACTCAATTTAACCTCTATTTTGGTAAAGAAGCAGTCATACCAGTTGATATTAGAGTCCCAAGCAACAGGGTTCAGACCTTTGACTC
The DNA here is from genome assembly GCA_019514585.1 of Dendrobium officinale. Lineage (NCBI taxonomy): Eukaryota > Viridiplantae > Streptophyta > Magnoliopsida > Asparagales > Orchidaceae > Dendrobium > Dendrobium officinale. The sequence goes on from CM033687.1 coordinate 65,508,122, forward strand.
TAATGACAACAAGGAAAAACTCAGGACAAATTTAGATTTCCTCCCTAAAGCAAGGGATGAAGCCTCACGTAGGGTCACTGCATACCATCAGCGGGTCGCTCGTCACTACAATAGGAGAGTAAAATCTCGAACCATTTTTATTGGGGACTTAGTTCTTCGAAGCATCGAAGCTGCTGGAAAAGGCCCTCAGCATAATAAGCTCTCCCCTCTATAGGAAGGTCCTTACTTGGTAGCGGCTATGGTCAAGTCTGGGACCTTCAAATTGAAAGACGCCAATGAAAAAATGCTTCCCCGAACTTGGAATATGGGCAACCTTCGCAAGTACTATCAGTAGAAGTTGATCCTACTATCTATTTAGTGTAATGTCATTCATAGTGTTTGTCTTGCTTTATAGCTATGCTTTGTATTTTTCAAGTTTTTTGTACGCTCTTTGTATGTTGATTGTAGAAGAACACTTCTTGTTGTATCCCTAAGTTTACTAGGAAATTATCGTACTGTTTTATATAATACAGTAATGTGATTTTTACCTTATCGCAATACTATCTCTCCTCAAGCTCTTTTTCCCATGATTTGAGAAATACACAACTAATGTTGTATCTCAATCACTAGGCAACCAATCCCAGAAGGATCTTGTCTGACCTCTTCCATACAGGTTAAAATCATCAAGCAAATACTTTGATTAACAACCTCGGATAGGTCAAGATATCCAAGAAAATATCTCTCACATTCGTACAAGTCAAAGTGACTACCAGAATGATTGAGTCAATCTCAAACATCAAGTACATCATTTGAAAACATCATACAAACACACGAACAATCACCACAAATAAAATAAAAGCAATACAGACAACGTCAGAATATTTCTACAGAATCTCAAGGTTATCATCGCCCTCCTCCAAAGAAAAATTTTGTTGCAAATAACTCTCCAATTCTTCACCGTCAGAGTCTGGAGAAGGATCACCAGAAGCCTAGCTCGGAGTCAACCCCTCGATCTCCCCTCCTTTCTTACGCTATACTGCACGAACGCCCTTCATGAAGCCTTTGATGAAGCCATCGTCCATAAGCTCTGCTTCTAAAGCCTGCATCTCTACATCATAAAAATGATCGCGAGCTTCCTGAACTTGATCCTCGATAAATATCTTAAAGGCATAAGATTTTTTGAACTCTTCTATGGCTGCAGACGGTGATAATTGAGCTACTTTCTCCGATAACTTGTTCAAGAGCTTCTTATTCTCAGCCTCAAGGATTTGCATATCTTTCAGTTATTGGTTGTTTGTTGCCTCTGCCTCCACCAACTGTATATGCAAACGATCCATCAGCTCATTCTGGGAAGAAGCTGAAGTGATCTTATTCGCCAATTCTGTTCTGCATTGTTCAAGTTGATCCTCCACCGTCTCCATCTCCTTTTCTCTGCCGTCGTATTTCTTCTTGTATTCCCCTTTAAGGTATTTGACCTTCACGAATTCATCGTTCCAGAAATCCAAGATTTTGTTCACCTCAAGGAACTGTTAAAAAAAGAATCCATCGTTTCACTCATCCAAGATTTTCTTCACCTCAAGGAACTGTTCAAAAAAGAATCAACAAGTGAAAAGTATATCCCTGAAAATATGTATGCAAATACAAGGGAAATGGAGAGAGGGTGAACTCACCAACTTCTCGGCTCGTCGACGACCAATGCACTTTTGTTTCAGAACATCTTCTAGAATGTATATCCTGGACAGAGAAAAATGGGGACCCTTACCGGAAACTACCAAAACTTCATCTGACTTCTTCTACTTAGGCGCCTGTAAATCTCCCTCGCCCTCAGGTTGCTTGGATTGAACTTTTTTGGTTTCCGGAACTTTCACAGATTTCTTCAACATCTGTGTGTGCAACCGCCCTGCATGAGTGGATAGTCCCACCTTGAATAAATATTCTTCGTCTATGCATCTGCTCAAGCAACACATTTCATAACGGAGGACATCAATATAAGGAAGCTTCAGTATCCTAAATAAGTATTCCGCCCCAATGTGAAGGGGGATAGATAACTCTTTCAACTTTCCCTATTTTTCTTGGATGCCCCAATCGTTCTGCACATAGAAGAAGTCGCTGATCCAGTCTTTAGACGGATCCCTGGTACGAATATCCAGCCACTTGGATCTGAAGGAGAAATGACCCTGCGCATCAGTATAGATACGCCCCATCCGAGATAGGCAATCTGGAGACAACACCACTCCCTGGTCTCTGAAAAATGCAATTAGGCCCACTACTTAGCCCGATAGGAAAATTGAGACAAACTCAATCCGTAGACTTTCAGAATATCGATCAATTCAGGAGGTGGCGGAAACCACAACCCCGCTAGCAAACTGAACTCGTACACCATCACGTATCCCAGGGGAGGGAAGCAGGCATGTTCAGATCTTGCCGGCACATTCATCACTAGATCATTAGGAAAATTGAATTTTTTCCTAAAAGATATGATAGAATCTTTAATGATTGTGGAGATAACATCATCAGCCTTAGTCGCCCTAGGAATCTTCTTCAAACCCTCAGAACGGGCAGTAGGATGATCTTCTTTGCCGGAAGCATCTTGGGTAGAGGCACGATCACCCTTCTCAACTTCCTTATTAAAGAAAGGTGCGAACCTAAATGAGAAAGAAAAATCCCCTAAACTTCTGCACTAGAGAAGGGTCGCTAATTTGAGCTGGGGGAATTTTTCACTCGAAATTAGTGGGAAGCCTCAATCGTTAGAAAGCTAGAAGGGTAAAAAATGAGGAGGAAAAATCCCCTAAACTCCTGCATAAGAGGAGGGGCGCTAATTCGAGCAGAAAAATTATCCATTCAAAATTAGCGGAAAGCCTCAACCTTCAGAAAGCAAGAGGGGGAAAAATGAGGAGGAAAAATCCCTTAAACTCCTGCACAAGAGGAGGGGCGCTATTTCGAGCAGGAAAAATTTGCCACTCGAAATTAGTGGAAGGCCTCAACTGTAAGAAAGCCAGAGGGGGAAAAAGGGAGAAATCCCCTAATTTCTACATAAGAGGAGGGGCGCTAATTCGAGCAAGAGAAATTTTCCATTAGAAAATAGCGGAAGCCTCAACTGTCAGAAAGCCAGAGGGGAGAAAAGGAGAAGGTGCAAGTTTCCTAAACGCTTGGGGGGGGGGGGGGGGGGGGGGGGGTGGGTGGGGCTATTTTATAGGTTTTGGAGAGAATATGGGGGAATTACAGTCATTTTTAAAATTTTATAATTTTTTTATATTTTTTCTGAATTTTTTGGCATTTTTGGAGATTTTTAGGAATTTTTTCAAGCCAAAAATGCCAAAAAAAGCATTTTTTCGGCTCGTGGGGCCCACTTAAGGCGGTGGCAGCGAAACTGCCAGCCAAAATCCGCGCGGATCACTGAGCGGCAGCGTTGGGCGTGGCAAGCACCCACTGACGCGGGCGAGAGCAGCCCAGCGCGGGCGGCCGCTATTCCGCGCGGAAAGGCGCCAGGCTTGGCCGCCTTTCCGCGGCGTCGCCGGCTAGCAGGTCCGGCAGCCCGGTCCATTTCGGGCCTATTTTTTTCTTTGAAAATATCAAATCGGACGTTTTTGGGGTCCCCGGGACCATTTTGTGACGTTCCGAACTTAATTTTGACACATCCAAAGCTCAACGGGACCTCTACGACCAAATTTGTAAAAACGTTCAACTCTTTGAACGCAATTTTTGCGATTCGACAAATGTAAAATTCTGGAACATGTATTTTCCGACTCCGGGTGTTTGGACGTCTGAAAATATGGGGGCAACTGATACGTCATCACAAATTTATCTTGATCAGACACGAATCTCGAGGCTAAAAGCTAGTTGGAAACTTTAAAAATTAAATTCAGGAGCATCTGAACTCCGATTTCAGCGAGCTTATAGTCAAACTGAGCGTCTCGGAAGCACGAGCCCAATGACACCAAATTCGACCCAATCCATGACCAAATGGGTCTGAATCATGGACCCGAAGCGCTGTTGGATGGTTTGAATCACAATTTGGGTTACTAAACGGTCTCTGATTTTAACAAGCTTATACTCGAATCGAACGGCTCGACGAGAAGAATCCAACGAGCCTAAGATCACCAAATTCTAGCATCAGTAAGGCATTCAAATGTCCAACGAACTATGCACGATCGTAGGATTCAATATCGGCCGTCCATTCGACCACTCTCTATTCGCCCTTGATCTCACGACTGTTTACGAGCTATGCCACTCCAGAAAAACTATAAATAGAGCTCTCATTCTTCACAAAGGGGACTCAAGTGAAGAGAGAGAAAAAGAAGAGAAAGGGGAAAGGGAGAATCATCTCCTCCTCGACCACCGCCGGAGCTCTTCCCGCCGCTTGAATACGCCGGAACTCTGCCGGATTTTTGGGAAACGCGGGGATTTTGCATAACTTTATTACTTTGTTAGAAGCTGATTTGTAAACTGATTGTCTCAACTTGTAAGATGAATCGGACTTTGTATTTCAAACAAACACTAGTGGAATTATTTCAACTAGGCGTGGCCCTATGGTTTTTTCCCTCTTTCGGGTTTTCCACGTAAAAATCCTGGTGTTCTTTTCTCTTCTGTTTGTGTGTGCTAGATATTCTTACAATGCTTAAACGAAAATTTTCTAACTCTACCACCACGTATATTCTAGCCCGTAACAATTCTAAATTGAATTTATATGTTTTGAGTCGACTGGACTCAAAATGATTTATATATTGGATCTCAAAACAATTTTTCAATAAAGTAAAACTATAGTACACATGAATTATTATAAAGAATAATTTGTCAAGTTTTTGAATATGTCAATATCATTAACATTTATGCCATCTCTATCAAAACACATTTTACTTAGTTTTGAAATGGTTTTGGGCGGTCATTTAATAGTCGGTAAAATAAATTAAAAAATCTAACTTTATATTTATTGTTTGAACATATCAACAAAATATGTATTACAATGTTTTTTTATATAAATGTTACAAAATTTAGAATTATCATATTTTTTAATGAAAAAAATAATATATTGATATCAGAATATTTATTTATAGAGAGTAGAATAAAATAATAAATTCATATAATATAAAAAATCCTAAATATTGATGATATATTTTAGTGATAATGACGCCCATTATTAAAAATAGAGGAGACGTCTACTACAGTATTATATAATATATAATAAATAGTTAAATTAAATAAATATAAAATAAAATTATATAATAATAAATAATTAGTCTGCATAACACGTTTTATTATTAAGAAATATTGGTGCATCATATGTTATAATATTTATATAATAATAAATAATTGTAGTCATTTTAACAAGAGGAATAAAGATCAGATATATATTTTGTTTTTATTTTTTCTTGCCGTCTGAATCCTAATGAGCAGAATTAGTCAAAACATTTTTTTCACCAACATGAAAGAAGAATTTTGAATGATTAATATAAATTTGACATTTCCAAATACTTTTTCCATGTCTCCATTGCTGGATAGCTTTTTATTGTTTTGAATTTCAAACTGCCAAACTCATATAAGTTATACTAAGCTTGAACTCGAGCTCTACTCGAGTGAAAAATATAAGGCTTGATTATAATGCTTTAGCTCGATCGGTAGGAAAGCACGAGATTAACTCGTTTTTGAGTTTTTTTTTTTTTTTACCTCAACTTTCTTTGTGAAGGTCTTTAACCTAATTTTGGTATAGCTACAACCACCAAAAATAAAAGGATTTCTTCTCTTTTATTTTTTCTCATTGTATTTTCTTTTGCTCTTTGGCTTTATGCTCTTTGCATCTTGTACTTTGTTTTTTTGGTTTAATATATTTTGGTTTAAAAAAAAAAAACATAAATGAGCTCTCATTGTCATTTATATCATTAGAGAAATGAAAACGGTGAGAATTCTCTAAAAATAAAAATATAATGATCTATTTTAGTTATTTGATTATATATAAAAGTGATAAATCCTCAAAAAAATTATCTTGATCATGCACGAATCTCGAGGAAAAATTAAGTGGGATATTTTCAAAATTAAAATTGGGACCATTCGAACTTTGATTTTCGTAAACTTATAGTCGAAACGTCTCCGAAATACAAACCCACGACAAAAAATTCGATTAAATTCGAGCCCAAATGGGTCCAAATAAACTGCTTGAAGCGTTGTTGGATTGCTTGAACCACAATTTAGATTACTAAACGGTTTTCAAATGTGACATGCTTATAGTCAAATCGAGTGGCTCGACGAGACAAAAACAACGAGCCCAATATCACGGAATTTGGACATAACTAAGGCCTATAAATGTCTAACAAACGGTCTTCAATAAAGGGAATCAACATCGGCCGTCGTCCATCCAAACCACTTCCCATGCATTTACCATGGATCTTCCTCCTATTTATGAGCCACACCACTCAATAAAATTTATAAATAGAGACCGCCTTTCCCTTGAAAAGGGAGATGTAATCACACCATTACTTTTAAATCTTTAATAATTAGTTTGATAGTCATATGAAAGAAGATTTTTTTTTTTTTTCGACCGACATATGAGTGATATTGAGTCAAGTTTAAGGTGTTATTTGGTTGACTAAAAAATAATACAATATAAAATGAATGTATTATATTTAAAATATTTTAAAATTGTTCATATCAACATAAAATAAATACAAGTGATTATTATTATTATTTTTTGTTTCAAATAAAATGAATGAAGTTTAACATCAAAAGATGATGGTGGTTGGTAACCAGGATGGGGCGGTGGTGGCGGTGGTGATGATCAGCAGCAGTGACAATGGCGGTGATCGTGGAAGAGGGCGGCGGCTAATGGCTTTGGTGATGGCGACTATGGCGGTCAGAGGCAAGTGGCAGCAATGCAGCTGTTTGGTTGGCTGACCAGGCGTGTGACAAATATACCGATGAATTTATGATATATTTGGAATCATCAAAATTGGACAAATTTCAAATACGTGGAATTTTCATTAAATGATTTATTTTCAATGCATCAAAATCTTACGTCAATATTTTGAAAATCCCTATATTTTAGTACAAACCAAACAACCCAAAAGAATTATGTCTTATACATATACCAAATTGAAATTATATGTTTTGAGTCATATAATATAAAAATTTACTGCACTTTTACTATCCTAATATTTATATAATATTGAAAAATTATAAAGTAAAACAAAAATACCGCTCAAAATGATTCAATTTTGAATCTCAAAACAAATTTTCAATAAAGTAAAATCATAGCACATATGAATTATTATAAAGAATATTTTTTTAGTTTTTTAATATGTCAATATCATTTACATTTGCGCCATATCTTTCAATACACATCATTAAAATGATGTATTTTGCTTAGTTTTTAAATTGTTTTGGGCGGCCAATTAGTCATCGGTAAAATAAGTAAAAAAAAAAAAAGCTAAATTTATATTTATTGTTGAATATATCAACAAACTAAGTATTACAATGTTTTTTATAGAAATGTTATAAAAAGTTAGAATTATGATATTTTTTTTATTGAATTAAATAATATTTTGATATCAGAATATTTATTTTTAGACAGTAGAATAAAATAATTAAAACATATAATATAAAAATTTCTTAAATATTGAGAATATATTTTAGTAATAATGACTTCCATTATTTAAAGTAGAGGAGACGTCTACTACAGTATTATATAATATATAATAATTAGTTAAATTAAATAAATATAAAATAAAATTATATAATAATAAATAAATAGTCTGCATAACATGTTTTATTATTAAGAAATAATGGTGCATCATATATTCTAATATTTATATAATATTGAAAAATTATAATAATTTTAACAAGATGAATAAATATAAGATATATATTTAGTTTTCTTTTTCTTGCCGTCTGAATCCTAATGAGCAGAATTAGTCATAACATTTTTTTCAAAAGAAGAATTTTGAATGATTAATATAAATTTGACATGTACAAATACTTTTTCCATGTCTCCATTCCTGAATAGGCATAAATTTAACCTAGGGCTAAGCCTTGGTTTTCAATAGCTTTTTTATTATTTTGCATTTTACATGTAATTATTCATTTATGTTTAAACACTAATTTTTCACTATTTCTAATAAAAATTTAAATTAGTAAATTAATTTCTACATTAATTTAAAAAAAAATAGTTTCTTCGCAGCAATTTTATTAGGGGTGTCAAAACCGGGTCACGGGTCGGGTTCGGGTCGAACCCGACATGACCCGAAGCTAAACGGGTTAACCCGAACCCGACCCGGTAAGGGAAACGGGTCAAAATCCAGGACCTGAACCCGACCCGAGTCCAATTCAGCTCAACCCGGAATGACCCGCTGACCCGAGACATTACAGCCACAGAAAATATTAAACGGAAATTTGAAAAAAGAAAAATTTTATTTAGGAATCAAACCCAGCAATTTACTAATTACAATTTACACAATTTACAAATTATACAAAATATTAAACTAATAAATAAATTACACAAATAGGAATCAAACCCAGCAATTTGCTAACTAACAATTTACACAATTTACACAAAACAGAAATTTCTAATTACAATTTACAGATAATTTTGACTGTTTGAAGAACTCAGAACTCTGAAGACCAGGATTCTTGTGCCTGTTCTCATGGAGATATACGCTAACTGCAAAAAATATAAAGAATTAAATAGATATAAATTTAAATCCATGAATTAGTTGAAAGCTTGAGTTCTTAGCTCGGATTATCCCTCCAAATAATTCATCATTTAATGAAATGTGAGTCAACAATATAATTTTTTACAGTTACGGCCTTGCTGTATTGCCATCCAAGGCGGCAATTTGTATTTAATATTTAGTATCTGTTTGATTAGAGGATAACGCAAATGCCACATGGTTGCAATAAATCCTCCATCTAACAAAAAAAATTATAATATATTACAACTTCACAATGCTAATTATAACCTATTTGTTAAATTTCTTTTTCAAAAAAAATACACATAACACATTGAGACTTTAACTCGTTAAATTCTTCGCCAAATGCCAAAGCCAACCATCCTACATTACAAGAAGTATGACTTCAATACTTAATGGGTTGATAGCTTGTTAATCATAAACTGTAATAACTAATAACTGTCAAATACAAGCAAACCAGCAAATCACTTCAATACTTAATGTGTTGTTGAACAGCAACTCATCATAATAATTAATAACTAGGAGTTTATGGGTGTCAACTAGGAGCAGTAACAAACATAAAAAATAGTAGTAGTTACACAGAAATGACAGCAGAAACTGCACATAAATACCATAACATAGAGCTCGACATGGCTCGTTTGCACACAATATTCCATTTGGCAAAAAACCAGCAAGGCCTGAACATCATAACAACAGTAAGTGAACTAAAAAAAATTGTAGAAACTGAACAGAAATACAAGAACTTAGAGCTCGACTTGGCTCGTTTGCAGGCACACTGCGATAGACTAAAAACCAACAAGGACTAAATAACATAAGTGCATAACAACAGTAACTGACCAGAAAAACCAGCAGAAACTGAGCAGAAAAACAAAAAAACCAAGCTTGACATGGCTCGTTTGCACCAGGTACTGCGATTGATTAAAAACCAGCAATGACTGAACATAAATACCACCACAAACTGAAGAAAAAACAACAAGAAAATCGAGCTTGACTTGGTTCGTTTAGCAAGAAAACAAGAAATCGGAAAAACCCTAACTTCGCAATATGTTGATTAAACAACAACAGAACAAGACAAACCTCTCCTACGCTCATATATCATGCTTCTAAAAGGAGAAGAAAAGAAAAAAAAATGAGAGATACAAACAGCGAGAGATGTAAGTGTTCTTGTTGAGCTAAACCAGATGTGCACGATGAACACCACGTCACCACGGACCAAGAATATGCCAGAGAAGGAGAAGAGAGGAAACCGTCGACAGATCAAGGAGATTTGTAGAGAAGAAACGGAACTTCGGAAATCCTAGACGAAGCAGCGAAGGAGAGGAGAGCTGGAGCGGACACGAAATGAATACGCTGCTCGAATCGATCCCTAGACCCTAATTAATCCCGCGGCGTAAAGAGAAGTGCGGGTCGAAACGGGTCGGTTAACTGGTTATCGGGTTAACCCGGAACCGACCTGAAAGTTAATCCGGAACACTTTTATGAACCCGAACCTGACCCATTATTCAAACGGGTCGTGTCCAACCCAAACATTTCGGGTCGTGTTTGGGTCGGGTTTTTGTGTCGTGTCAAATATTGACACCCCTAAATTTTATGATCATTTTTATAAAGAAATGTAGTCATCTCAAACAAACACTAAGGCTTCTTTTGAAATAGCTTTAGGTCACAACTTTTTTGGTGCTTTTAAGAAATTTTTATACTAGAAAGTTTATCTACAAAGCAGTAATAAAACTATACTAAACAAAGCCTAAATAAACTACTGTTCAGTTGTATTTGATAAGAAGGTTATCATCATGGCTAGGGGTATAAATGAGTTGAGTGAAAAATTTGAGGCTCAAGCTTGGTAAGAAAGCTCAAGATTAACTCGTTTTGGACCTACATTTTTCATTTTTACTTTGGAAAAAAAATTATTAGGATAATAATAATGCTGGTGTGTTAATTAACTAATATTAAAAAATAGTTCATCTAAATAAATTTAAAAATCTATGTAGCAAATTTACAAATATTATTAAAAAATATGTCATATGTATCTATATTCAAATACTATTAATTTATAAGCAGATGTAACAAAACAGTCTAATCAACAACTAATCTTTTTGGTTAACATAAACCTGTCGAGCTTAGGAAACTTTGAACACAATCAATTGCTTCAACAATTACAGTCTTTTCTGACCTCAACTTTCTTTGGAAAGGATTTAAACCTAATTTTTGGGATAGCTAAGACCACCCTAAGGGGCTGTTTGGTAGCTCCCAAGCTTTCGTAAATCCTCTAAATCGAGATTTATGAAATCCTAGGGGAGTTGGATCGTTAAAACTTTTTTGTAACATTTATAATAAATCCTGTTAAATCCTATGTGAATGTTTGGAAATTGAATTCAGGATTTAAAGCGGTTAAGAGATTTAACATTTATTTCTTCGATAATTGAAGTACAATAATAGAAGTTCAAATAAAATATAACAAAGTTTCGATAAAAATACAAAAATAAGATAAATTTTAATATTTATTTACTCATTTTAAATAATCTTCAATTTAATTAGTATTAATAGTTTTTAGAATTATCTAAATTTGTAAGAAAATAATAGTGAAATAGTTGAAAAACATGAAGTCCACGAAATAGACTATTTAAACCATATAGAATCTAATCAACAAATGGTTGATTTATTAGTTAATAATTTATTAAGTTAATTAACTCATCATTTCTATTTAGATAAATTAAATAAAAATAATATCAGTTGTAGCTAATTAAATTTTTTTTCGAATTGAAATAAGATTATAATTAGCATAATCTAATATCTTTATTAATTAGTTAATTAAGTAAATATAATAATTATCATTAAAACAAGTTATAAAAAACATTAATTTACATAAGTTAATGTCTAATTAATTAAAAAATATTAATTGTTAAGATTAATTTACTTATTTTAAATAATTCTTCTACGTTTTGCTACTTTCTTTACATAGCCAGTATGCTTTTCCCATATATTTTTTCATTGTTGTTCTTCTTTGGCTCCTTCGTCGTTGTTCGACTTTGCTCCTCAAAGATGTTCCCTTCTTGTTGGATAGGAAGTTAAGACATTTGGATTGGAAGCAACGACGGGAGCTAGCTCGCTGTGAAGGTAACTTTCTCCCTTTTGCGTGCTTCTTTGGCCAAATCCTGTAAATCCGCTGAATCACTGGATTTAAAAAATCTGGGATTTATCATGAAAAGGAGTAATTTTCGTCTACCGCAGCTTTCATTTATTGTGAGATTTTATTTTGCATTTTGGCTGTTTGGCTAGATTTCACTTAAATCCGGCATAAATCCTTCTACCAAACAGCCCATAAATAAGCTCTAATTTTATTTACTACCAAAATGTTAATATTTTTGAGGTATTTTATGACATTGGTTCTAAAACCAGTGTTATAGATAGATATAGACAGTGGTTTTAACCGCTGCTAAATTCACATTCAAAAAATTAAAGTTAGCCCAATATTTTAAAATAGATGTTTGGAAATCGCCAGGCTAAGTAGCTAGATCCGCTGAATATGCTTCTCCTTTTGTGCCCTAGCTGACTCATACAACAACTTCATCTTCGTATATCTCATGATGAACATACACGCCGAATCAGCCAGTTCTAGTTCTGAAGCCACCATCTCAACGCCGAATCCTACCATCCCGATTCCGAATCCAACCATCCCGATGCCAAATCCTGCTGTCCCGATGCCAACTATGAGGTGGAGGAAAGCGAGATGGAGAGCCGATGCCGCCGATAGAGGTGGTTACGATTTCTGGTAAATAAATTTCTACACTTCTCGATGGCTCCATTAGCAACACCAATGGTTCACTTATATTGAGATCGCTGACTATGAGATGGTAATTACTAGTTTTCTACATTTCTCAATGTCCTTCGAGAGAGATCATATTGGGTCAATTTTTAATTTTCAGGCATGTAAATGAGTCTTGCTATTTCATCACCTAAAGAAAGAGTTGTGATGTTTCAATAGCGAGAGACCTCTAATGTTTCAAGGGGAATAGAATTTGAAATGCTACAAAAATTCCAAGTCTTCCACCTCATAATTCCTATCTTCAAGCTCTTGAGCTTAGGAAGCAAATTGTGCAACTCTTTCAACTTCGGGCAACAGTCAATGAGGTTCGTCCAATTAAGCAAGGAAACAAAAATATTTGTATGCAAATTTAAAAAATTTTAGGTCAAGTTAGAAGATTGTACAGATAATGGAGTTTCTTCAAATGGTGAGGCTAGTGTTAATTCTCACTTCAGAAAAATTGTTCATTACTGGAGGAATTTTCGGTGAACTATTTTCCGGCGGATTTTTGATTGACTTTTTTCCGGCGGAGTTACCAGCGACTTTCCAACGGATTAAGATGAAATATTTCCGACAGTTTTAGGAAGCTTTCTGGCAGCTTTCCAATGGATTTGTTTCCAACGAATTTTTCGATGAATTATCCGTAGGACTTTAATAATTTCTGAAAAAGATTATACATTTGTAAATTCATTAATTAATAATTTTTTAGTCGATTTTAATTATTATTAATTTAATAACTTTAATTATCTTTAAATAATTAAAATTTAGTTGTTAAAGTAATATATAGTTAGTTTAATTATTTATTGATAACTTTAACTTATTATTTTACTAATAAATTTAATATTAATATTAAGACCTTTTAATTTTTTAATATTTTAATTTTTGTCTTTTTTAAGATTATTTAAATATAAAATAAATAGAATTTAACATGCTTTGCATCAAAGCAAGTAGTTGACACTCTAAAAGTGAAGGCCGAAGAGGTCGTGAGTTCGATTCTATGCACGGACATGCAACCAACATGCAGGAGGGCGAGCTGGCTGGAGCAACACAAGTGGGCGTGGGCTAGGGCGTACCACGGGCTGGCTGGGCTAGGGCGCACCGCGGCGGCTGGGAGCGGGCATATGCAGCGCCGACGGGCCTAGGCCTGTGCTGGCTGGGTGCGGGCAGACTAAAGTAGCCCGCCCTGTGCGGGCTAGGCGCACACAGAAGCAGTGCAAGATAGGGCCCAGGCACACCTGCTGGCGGCGCAATGGGCTGGGGCGGGAAAATTAAATTTTTTAATTTTTTTTTTAGTTTTTCTGCCATAGTTTTTACGTCGGATAGCCAACAAAATACTTATCCGGCAAAATAATTCTGACGGAAAATCTTTCCTCCGAATTTTTTTGATATAAATGTTTTTCGAAATTTACCGCCGAAATTGTTTTCGCCGGAAATCCGCCATAAAATTTTGAAATCCACAGGAAAATCCGCCGGAAATAGGCGATTTTCCTATAGTGTGTTCGATTGGTGCTAGTTCTTTTGGATTAATACTGTGCTCTATGCCTATTGTAGTGAAGGAGGCAATGGTAATTTTTTTTGTCAAACTTGATTTCTTATTTTCTTTCTTTTTCATTAGGTGCATCCTTATGCATCGACATGCAACAAGAATTTCAAGTTTGGCATCAGAAATGAGAAGCTGTAATGGTTCCTAGACACTATAAATCTTATCCAAATGAACTCAAATTTGTTCGGGTTCATTGCCACTTAGGATCAACTTTTACTTAAGACCACTTTGTGCACTTCATTTATCTTTGAAATACTTTCATCTCAGTATTGTTCAATGGAATTTGTATTGTGTTAATCATGTAATTATGACACTAATAATATTTTTTATTATTCTCCATTTTTGTCTATTTCACCACCTCAACAACATTATTTTAGTTATCTCTACATCCTTACTCAATTATGTGGTATTTGTTTCTTGCTCAATTATCACTGAAAACTCTTTTAACCACTGTTTGTGAAGATATATTAATATTTCCTTATGTGAGGGATCCGACCATTCCAAGAAGTGTAATTTTAACACTAGCATCATGTTGATTATCCTTTTCGATATGTAATTTCTTCTCCCTCTTTTTATTACATAAGATAGGGCTTTGATAAATGAATTATTTTTTAAGGAGATGTTGGATGCTGGAAACTTTCTCATATAATATTAAGTTCCTCTTTCAATAAAATATTGCATATTGTGTTCTACTTCATCTAATATTTGAGTGAAATCTTGTGTTATAATTTTTAATTTGATAACAAATTTTGACTTTTTGGCATTATAGTTTTTTAATCTATTCAACCCTTTAGCAGTGATTTTAACACCTACTAAAATGTTGCTAAAACCTTCCTACAACAGCACTCATAAAACTGTCGGTAAAGCCTTTTTAGTGAATGCAAACATAGCAGATTTGTAGTGGTTTCTAAATCACTGCAAATAAATTAATAGATGTTTAAACCATTGCAGTAAGTCCTAAAAAATTTTGTGAAAGTTTGCTTCATTTATATCATTAGAGAAATGAAAACAATGATAATTTTCTAAAAATCAAAATCTAAAGATCTATTTTAGTTACATGATTATATATAGAAGTTTTTTTTTTTAAATGGTTAGTGATAAATCATAAAGTGTAATGTCTGAGCTCGTAATTTTAAAAATACAAGCATTTGTTTTAATCAAAGGGTTGCGGATTCTATCACTATATGAAAGAATTTAAAGAACTTGAAATTCTTTTTGACCATTGTAATTAAGGTTTTGTTGACTACTTTTTTATTACTGTATTGGTTTTCATTCTGCAATCATAATTTTTGTTTAACCATAATATATGAATAGTATAGGTACACTCATATATGATTTTATTACATTGACATGATTTTGACAATCTTTACTGATATTTTAATTTGATGCTTTATAAGATTTCTTTACTTATGTGTATAAAGGATATGATGATTCCTTTAATTTATAGTTTGACACAGCTGGTACTAGTTTACTACTTTATTGGCTTTTATAATATATTGTTTTATTGTTTACATGTTTTAGTACTATTATATTTGAGTTTTATTGTTCTTTCATTAATTCAATGATCATTTGTGTGTAATCGCCATTATTTGACTGTTGATATGCGTATTGGTCATTTACCATGCTTTTAATTCAGTTTTAGATTTTGGTGACCTGCTAGGATTTTTTAACCTCATTATATGTAGCTAAATTATTTCAGGTTAGGGTAGGGTAGCAGGTGTATGAGGCTAGTTAGCTTCTTCAAGTTCAGGTTATTTTTATTCTAGGTATTCTTTTGTACCTGAATTCATATAAAAATTATATAATGATTAGACAGCTTAGTAAGTAATAACAATTTACCACTACATTCATTGCAAGATAAAAATATGTATACTCTAGTTCTAGTTAATATCAATTAATAGACTATCAATATGAATAATAAGCAATTTATGATATAAAAAAATTATAATTATGGATGCGATTATTAATAACGAGGTAGAACGCCTAATTTTAATGTGGTTCTTTCAACATAATCAACCCCAATTACTAATATATTAGTCTTTAGTCTTTAACTTAATCCCAACTTTCCATTAATTTGTCAACAATCACTATCTTACCATTATTGCTGAAAAATCTTAAATTAGTTCATAAGTGGCTCTCAATAAATTAGTGAAGTGTCTCCACTCTCTGTGCATAGACATAATTAGATTAATTGGATATAGGCTAAAATCCAAGATTATACCATAAATCTTTTATTTAAAGAAAAATTTGTTATCCCACCCTTGTGTATAGGCTGGTAAAATTTTTTAATAGCTAGCCCATATCAATTTTAGCCTTCATTACCTATATTTAAATGTCAAATTTATCTTATATAAAATTCTTTTATTTATACAGTTCAATGTAATGTATGAAATGCTGTAATATATGAAAGATATGAAAAACTACATACTTTACATGAACTTGAAAACACATAACTATCAGTTTATCTACTACAATTCAATAATATTACAATAAAAGAACTCATGATAACTGTATATCATTTAAAAAATTATGTGGTAAAAGTTTGAAAAATTAGGAGAAAATATATTTAATTAATTTTAGGAAAAATAAAATCATAAAACACAATATCACTAAAAACAAAGGTAGGAATAAGATTACCTACTCGATCTCTAAACATAACCAATGGACGAAGAACCCCATACGACTTTCTTCTCCCCCTGACTCCTCTAGCAAAGAATAAAAATGAATGGAGGGATGGTGGTTGGCAGAGATTTATAATAATTATATTAAAAATATATGTAATGTGTCTAGTGCTACAACGCCCAAGACCCAACATCATTGCGATCATGCCACCACCATAGTAATTATAAATCAGATAGCTCAACGCAGCAAGGGTGCTTACTCTGTTCTTCCTGGAGCCACTGTGCTCATAAGGATAGTGCCACAACATTATATGTTGAATATTTTATACTTTCTAAATAAATATTATTTTAAGAAATTTAGGTTTATTACACCTTGAATGGATCGAGAGAACCCAAAAGAATTATCTTATAATAATTTGAGCATCTCTTCAAATGAGGGCTTAGTTAAATGAGTTCACCAGTCAAACTTAATGTGTGCATCATTTATTAAGTCATCAATAGGCAAGCTCCTATGCTATGAGTTTCATTAGGGAAAAATACCTTTCTGCCTTTGACCTTATTTCAATTAAATTTTCTCAGAGCAAGGTTTAATTTTTAAATTATTTTTATTTTTAAATTAAATATGAATGGTTCTATAACATTTTTGGTTCCTGCAAAAGCCCTAATACCTGTTCGGCTTCAGTGCTTCACTAATTCAAACTCAGAAAAACAGAGTTGCCGCGCAAAGGAAGCTCTCGACCGACTCGTTGTGACGTCGCCTCTGCGGCTCTGCCTCTTTTTTTTTTTTTGGACATTTAGGCCATTTAAGGCAAACTCACACACACAACGCATTCACATAGACACGAACCCTGAACCTCTTAGTTGGAAACCTAAGCTCTCAACCAATAGGCCAAGGAGAGTTGTGTTGCGGCTCTACCTCCGGCCTCCACTGGTGCGTCCGCCGCCCAGAAAGATTTTGTTTTCTCATGTCCAGCACAGAGACACAGGAATATTTCATTTTTGAATTTGGATCCGGCTGGAAGCTCTCCCTTCTTCCGTCGTGGATTCGGCCTGCAGCACATGTAAGAAATTGTTTTAGTTTTCTTATCTATAAATCTGATTTAATATGCAATGTAGTGTCTACTACATTTCAAATTACTTTATAGTTTACAATTTAGTTTATTCATAAAAAAAAAATTCATTTAGTTTTGTGTTTATATTTGTTTTCTTTTTATTTAGGACATATGGTGAACCATAAAAAAGCATGGTACTAGATCTAGATAATCTTCAATCAGATCCTAGATTACGTATACTGATTTTTTAATTTAGTTTTAACTTTCGTTATCAAATTTGAAGATCATATTTGCAAAAGGGTCATGTCAGTCTCGCAATTATGACTTTGCAATCATGATTTCACTCCTTCCGATTTAATGATTCTTGATAACCAGTCGAAAATTTATATTATGGATATGTAGTTTGATGTTCAATTTTTATTGTTAAAAGATATATAAAGTTTTGTTGAAAAAATTGTTTAAAGTAGGAATGAAATATTAGATCATGTTTTTTTTTTAAGCGGTTGGAATTGACATTAGTACTACACGTTGCAAATGCAAGAGTTGAAATATCATTTTCTGCAAGGGCCATCTTAAAAAATGGACTATGCAATCGAATTGAAAATCAGTGGACGAACGTTACTTTAATCTTTTATATTGAAAATAAATTTTAGAATGTATTGACAATGATGCTATTATTCAAATTTTTAAAAATATGAAGAATAAAATGTTTAAATAGTAAGTGTACTTTCTTTTATATTTATTAGTTTATTTTTTAAATAAAATTTTTTAAAACTGTAAATGCCAAGCCCTGATGAATGAAGTTGAGGGTTTTTTTTTCTTAAATATGCCCCTTCTATGAAAAGTTTCTGTCCTCGCCCCTAGATAAAAGGTCAAAAAATTTGATATATGATCTAATTTTTATAGCATATGGACTATTCTAATTTTTTTATAATAATACTAATTAATAATAAAATATTTTAATAAAAATATTTCTTTTCTAATTTGGATAATATTTTAATAATATAAGTTTTAATTATAAAGGAAGGCAATATCTATCATCTTTAAAGCTTAAAATAAAACGAGAGCTAATTTCAAGACAAAATTATTTTATTTTTAACTTATTTAAAAGTTTTAAATTATACTAGATTATGTATTTTCATTTTATTTTATTTGTTTATTTTAATTTATATAAAAATAATTGGAAAAGAATTCTTCGTATAATTATTATTAAAAGCTATAAATAAATCATAGATAAGGAGTTAAACTAATTAATATTTAATGAAAATTTTAATTCATTTTAAAGCTAAACCACATTTCAGTTGATATTTGTTTTTCCTCAACAAAACAAAATCTTATTGCTACTATATCGAAATACAACTAAGAGAAATTAAAAAAAAAAAATTAAGAAAGTGGAAAACTAAACCTAAAGGAAGGAAGCCCCAATGATTCCACTCTAGAAAACTACCACTTCGTCAAAAGAAATCATTTTTGAAGCATTTAACCTATATACTTATACATATTCTTATAGGTGGTTCATATGTACCTAATAGAGTAATAAGTCTTAGTCAATATATTTCTGATATTTCTCATTTATGTTTTGCGGACGATTTCATTGTGTTTTCTAATGCCTCCAAGAATAGGATTAGAAAGATTTTAAGAATTTTTAATCATTTTGAAGCTGTCAGTGGTCTATCTTTTAACAAGAAAAAATGTTGTTTTATTGCTTCTAAGAATGTTGGTACTGATTGTATTTTGGATATTAGAAACCTTACTGGGTTTTCTCATGGTCATCTTCCAATGAAATATTTGGGTATTTCCCTTTTTAAAGGCAGAAAAAGAGCTTTTCTTTTTGATGATTTAATCTCCTTGATTCATAATAGATTATTTTCTTGGAATTCCTCTTTTATAAGTTTTGGTGGTCGGTTAACTCTTATTAAAAGTGTTCTTTAATTTGTTCGTTGCCTGTTTATAGCTTTCAAACTCTCTTGCCTACTATGGGAGTTTGCCTTAGAATTGAGAGGATTTTGAATAAATTTTTTTGGAATGGCTCGGGTTCCAACTCTAAGATTCATTGGAAAAATTGGAAAGGTTGTTGTGGCATGAACAGGAAGGTGGTTTAGGGTGTAAAGATATGGCTGATTTGGCTTGGGCTTTCTCTTTGAAATTATGGTTTAATTTTAGATCTAATGACAGTATTTGGGCCAACTTTATGAAGGATAAATATTGTGGCGGTAAGCATTCTAACTTATCTTATTATTCTAAAGGTACCTCTAAAGTGTGGCAGCGTATCTGTTCTGTCAAATGGTTTTCGGAGCCCTTGTTAGCTTGGGGCCTTGGTAATGGCGATATTAACTTCTGGCAGGATAGATGGGTTAATGGTGAGTCCATTGACTCTTTACTTAATACTGTTTCTATTTCTAATTTGAAAGTTAATTACTTTTTCTCTGATAATGGGTGGGATGTGGACAAACTTTCTGCTATCCTTCCGGATGACATTATCCAAATTATTATTAAGATTCCTTTGAATGCCAATGTGGGGAACTTGTTACTTTTTCTCGGGCTCTCAGGATGGCTCTTTCAGCATAAAAAATGCCTGCCTGGAATTATTTTAGGACTAAAAAAGAGACCTCTAAACTTTTTAAAAGGATTTGGCATAGCACTATCCCCCAGACTGTTTCTGTCTTTATTTGGAGAACTTTACATAATATTTTACCTTCTGATGAGAATTTAAGAAGGAAAGGTCTTATTATTACTTCTAAATGCCAGTGCTGTTTTCATGTTGACAATATGCATCACGTTTTTATTTCTAGTCCTATAGCTATTAGGGTTTGGACCTTTTATGAGGATTTGTTTCATTTGAATTTCTTTAATGCGACAATGTCCATATCCCAATTACTGAATTTTTTTTTTTTTTGACTACAAAGGCCATATCAGGAATGTTATTTCTGTTCTCATTTGTTGGTACATTTGGTTGGCTAGAAATGACTCTAGGTTTAATGGGGTGAATATGGACCATCACAGGATTATTATCAATATTAGAGAAAAAGTTTTTTTCTCTTTTCACGGCTAAGCTGATTTCTATTAAGAATTTTAACAGTTGTGTTCATACTATGTCCTTTTTTGGCATTAATGGTGTTTCGATTAATCCTATTTCGAAGATGTTTTGTGTCAGTTGGGGCAAGCCTATGCCTAATCACTTCAAGGTTAATATTGCGTGCGTTAAAGTGGGTAATACTTGTGGTTATGCGGGTATCATCAGAGATCATTTTGTCTTGTTTATTTCCAGTTTTGCTGGCCCGACTGAGGTTAATAATATGCATTTGGTGTTGCTTGTGAGTGTGAAGAGTGGGATTACACTGTGTAAGAAGCTTAAGATTAAGAACATTATCTTTGAGGCTAATTTTCCTTTGGTTAACCTGGTTGATACTGGTATGAATGCTTCGACTTGTGCCCCTTCTCTATTTTACTTCAGGCATAGGATTATTGAGGAGCTGGATTCCTTTCCTCACTCGTTTTCTATTATTAATGAGAAGGTTAATGCTGTTGTCCAGGCGTTGGCTTACTTGGGTATTGTGTTCAAGAATTATAAAGAGAGATTAACTTGGACCAATTGCCTACTTATATTCAAGGTCTCCTAAACTTAGACAAAGTTGGTTTTCCTTATGTTTATCATTAGTTCTGGTTTTTGGTGCTGGGGTTTCTTCTGGTTGGTGGTTATTGGGTCTTTCTCTCATTTTTTTTTGTTTTCTTTCATTTTGCTAGTTTGTTTGGTCCTTTTCACCTTTCTGGGCTGGGTGTTGGCCTGGTGGGTTTGCTTGTGCTGGGGGGTTTTTCTTTGTTGTTGGTTGATGGTTCCTGCTTTGCTGGCTGGGGGTTGGTTTGGTTTGAGGCCCGGATCTTCTGGTTTGTGGTTGCTAAGTTGTTGGTTATTGCTTTATTCACTTGATTTTGGTTTGCTTGCTTCTCTTTAGTTTATGATGGTTTGCAGGCTTCTTGTTTTGACTGAGGTGGGTAGCA
Organism: Dendrobium officinale; assembly: GCA_019514585.1. Lineage (NCBI taxonomy): Eukaryota > Viridiplantae > Streptophyta > Magnoliopsida > Asparagales > Orchidaceae > Dendrobium > Dendrobium officinale. Next base: position 65,529,793 of record CM033687.1, read on the forward strand.
TTTGGTTGGTTTCTCAGGAGCTGGAGGCTGGTGTGGTCATTTTGTTCAAGGGTATTTCTTCTTTCATTTTCTTTCTTTTTCCTTTTCGTTCTTTTCTGTCTTTTTTGCAGGTTTACTTCCACCTTGAGGGAGTTTTGGACAAGGGAGCATGGGCTGATTGGAAATCCTTCGTGCTTCATTTTTTTTGGGCATTTCTTCTGTGCCGGCTTAGAATGTATCTAGGCTATTTTGTATCCGTATAAATGGGGACAATCGGCCCTTAGGTTTTTTATCTTTTTGATTGATTGTAGCTCTTTGAGCTGTAGCGGGCTGATGGTCCCCTTAAGGACTTGTAATTTTCCCTTATATCAACGCGTAGGCCCCTATGTGGGTTTCAACTAAAAAAAAAAGAAGTCTTAGTCAATATATTCAGTCAAAGCTATAATGTCACCCAATATTTTGATTCAACCAAGTAAAGCACAACCTCATAATAGGCTGGTTGGCCCAGCTCGTAGAGCCTTGATCACTCTCCCAAAAAGGATCATCATATGAATATTCATTCTAATAGGCTAAGTTGAGGTATGATCATCTCCTAGAGTCCTTCGAGCCCTAGAGTTCATTCACCTCAATCAGCTAGGATCACTCGCCTATAGTATCCATCTATAGTCAATGCCACTCACCTTATAGTATTACTCCTAATCCAGCTACATAAAACACACACATTAAAAAAAAAAGCTTATCTCAATGTTTTTACTTTATTCTTTTTAACAAAGAAAAATGTTTAAAATCATAAAAAGTATCAAGTCACATCTATATATTCAAAAAAATTAATATATGATCTAACTTTAATAGCATTTACTCTTTTAATTATTATATTCAAACTTTTATAAATATAAAACTATTTTCAAAATAATATTTATTTTTATAATTATTATGATATTTTAATAAATTTAAAATTTCAAAAAGAAAAAAAAAAGGAAATGCAATATCTTTCGTCTTTAAAGTTTAACATAAAATAAGAGCTAATTTAAAAGAAAATGATCTAATTTTAACATACTTAATAGTTTAAATATAATTTAGATTCTACATTTTGATTTGTTTTAGCTATTTTTCTTGATTAGTTTAAATTACAATTTGAAAATAAATCTTCTTTTAATTATTAAAAGTTATAATAAATTCAGGGTCTATTTAAAATGACATCATCTTTTTGAAAAAGTGATTATAAAGTTGTTGACGAATGTAATTTTTTAGTGCTGTCGTAAAAAAAATATTGTAGCATAAATTTTTTTTTAAAGCTACAAGAAAATAGTGACAAAAAAGATATATAGTTGCAGTTTACAAAGCAAAATTGTAAGAAAAATATCTCAAACAAATACTATGTAATACTTTAATATATTTTAATTTCTTTGTAAGGATAAACCATATTTCACCTTAATTCACCCAAGAGGTAATTTTAGAAAATTTGTTTTTTTAGCCACTTGAGTTTCATCCAAAAGGATTAAAATCAAGACCTTTGGCTTTCAACCCATTTATAGCCACCACATCAGCTTTGCTTGATAATTTTAAGCTTCGTTTGGCACGGCTTTCTTACTGCTTCTTAGAATAACTTTTTTGTATAAAAATTAAAATTTTTATATTCTAAAAAACAACTTTATGAAGTAGTGAAAAAGTCATCGCAAATGAAGTCTTAAATGCGCTTCCCTTTTGAGATGTTCCTTAGAAGATTGAATTAGCATTTTGATTTTTTCATTCAATAATTTTAATCCAATAAAATTACCGAATGTGCAAATATATCCGAATTCTTATATGAACAAGCTTGAATAAGAACTTATTATTTTTTTTTTTTTTCATTTGCAAAGAATTTCAATAACAGTTTGAAATTCAAAGAAATATAACAAACTTCAAAATATCACCAAATCTTCTCCACACATTAATATCACCACTATGTGGGTAAATGGATTGAGTTTGGTTGAGTTCTTGTTTAGTCAAAGCCAAGCTAGTTTAATTTATAATTAGTTCAAATTTGAGGTTTAGCTTAACTTGAGTTCATTTGTTGAGCTCAAGTACAACTCAAGTAAAAATCATAAAGCAAGATAAGAAAGCTCGAACATGACTCGTTTTGAAGCTCAATTTTTTCTTTTTAATATGGACAAGAACTAATTGATTAGGCTAACATAAATCAGGATGAATCAATTGATAGTTAATGAGCTAGCTCTACAAACTGAAAAGTTAAGTTGAGCCAATCTCAAGCTCAAGCTTCTATAATATATGAGCTCAAATTTAAGCTCAAACTCGGCACTTATTAAGCTCAACTCTTGGGCTCGTTAACAAGTCAAGTTTGAGCTAACTTGATGCACTTACACCCCCTCTGACAACAATTCAAAAACCTTATTGAAATTATTATGAATTGTTACAACATACACACTTGAGGCCAGAGAAACACCTAATCAGTCCTAAAAACATTGGGCTTTTTTGGCTCTTATAGAATTCTAAAAGGAAACCGTCCGCTCACCAATACCCCATCAAATAAAATTTTCAGCCTACATTCTAATGCTTAATAGTGTTTTCAGACCACATAAAACTCCTTCCTTAAAGGAGTAGTAAAAAGATCTAAACAAGAAAATTATTGGAAAAAGAAAATTTAGCCCATATATAGACAATCTTTTTTCAATCATGAATGCTTCTAGATCCCATCCTTCCTTCATCAAAGGAAAACAAAGATCATTCAAAGAAGACTAATGAGTTTTATTTTTATTTTTATTTTTTTGGTTTTTTTTTTCATTCTAAAGATTACCCTAAAAAAAGAAATTAAAATGCTTTTCCAATTTATTCATAATACCAATTGAGGGAAAATCAGCTTGCAAGAGGAAAAAATTCATAGAATTCAACACTTCTAAGGAGTGTAAGCTTGCCTCCAAAACAAAACATCATGGAGTGCCAACCAAAAACTTGGCAGCAATTTTTGAATTCAACTCATAAAATAAATGAATATTCTTCTTTCCTTTGAACAAACACAGTCTCAGATAAACAAGAGGATCATTTTGAATAAATAATCTTGAAAAATCTTTCATAATTAGTTACCTTGTTAATGATATCTTCTTATGTTTCATTTGGGACATTTGTTCTCTAAAGTAGTTTTTTAGTACAAAAATTTTTTGTTCAAGAAATTTTTTTACTAAAAAGATTTTGAAAGAAATAAGAATGTTGTCCCAAACGAAGCCTTAAATGCCACAATGTTGCTTTTGCTTTTATCAACCATAAGGTCAAAAGACTCCTCATAATATTCTAGGCAATTGAAAAGTTTCTTTGCACCTGCCTTTTCTTTCATTTATAAAAATTATTATACAATTTACAAAGCAATCACTAGAAATATTTTTGACCTTCTGAGAATTATTCCAAAAAAAATCTATCAAAATTCTTTTACAATTTATTAATATTACCAATCGGGGGAAAATTAGTTTGCAAGAGGAAATTATTCATAGAATTCAACACTTCTAATAAGTGAAAAGCTTGTCACCAAAAGAAAATATCATAGAGTGCCAACTGTAAACTTCGCAACAATTTTTAAAATCAACCCATCAAATAAATGAATCTTCTTTTTTTCTTTTTTTTTTTAAAACCCATGGAGTGGCTTACTCGTTGAAATAAAAATCAGTTACATAAAACATCCGAATCCACCTCCACAACCAAATTAATTAAGTTCGAAGGGATACAAATTTGGATCCCATACAGAATGGCTATAGTAATAGCAGAATCAATAATACCATTATGGACAGGACCAGCAAAAGCCATAACCAAATTACCTTTAGAGTCCCTAATCAAATCACCACAACCAACACCACGTTCCGAATGAAAGCCATCGACATTAAGTTTAAAAAAATTTGGATGAGGTTTAGTCCAGTAAATAACATTGATATCAGCCGGATTCCTCTTCCAACCAATCCCCAAAGAAGAAGTAATATGAAGACAATTCTTAAAATTATTGATAGAAAGCAAATTAACAGTCATAAGAGAAAAAAAAATTATCTTTAACCTGTTGAATAACATTAAGATGATTCATCCTAACACCATTAAACAGGGAATTATTTCTCTCCAACCAAATAAACCAAAGGATAAGAGAGGGGATAACATTGAGAATATGACCTGTAGTATCAACAAACCAAGACTTAAGATAAGCATTAAGAGAAATGTGAGCGTTAAAACTATTCAATTGAAACAAATCATCAAAATAGACCCAAGTTCTAACAGTCACAGGACCAGAAACAAACACATGATGCATATTTTCAGTGATAACAACATTGACATTTCGAAGCAAGAGAGAAGCCTCTCTTTAAGAGATTATCCTAGGTAGGAATGAATTTATGAAGGACTCTCCAAACAAATACAAAAATCATAGAGGGGATACTCCTGTGCCAAATGTTAGCAAAATCTTATCCAAATTACCTTTAATATGAAAGGAATGCCAAGCATCTTTAAGATGAAATTTCCCATCATTAGAAAAATCACACAGAATAATATCTTTGGATTGAAAATTAACAAGCAAGGTAAGAATTCTCAAAATAATACAATGAGGGATACAATTAGATAACTTCTCATAATCCCAACAGTTGTCCTTAAAGAAAGAATTGACTTTAACAGAATCAAAAAAATTAGTGTGCAATAAAGAGTCAATAGAATCCTTATCAAGCTATTTATCTTGCCAAAAGAAGATATTGCCATCACGAAGCCCCCAAGAAATAAAAGGCTCAATCTCCCATTTAACCTTACAAAAACTTTTCCACACTTTAGAGTTACCAGGTTTAAAGAAACTATTAGTGGGGGGAATGTCCACACAATATTTAGAGAGCATAAATTTAGCCTAAAGATTATCTTTAAACCGCAATTTAAACCGCAATTTAAAGGAAAATGCCTTAGCAATGTCAAAAAGAGACTTATAACAAATGCCACCACCTTCAAACAAACCACAACATTTCTCCCAAGAGCACCACGTAATTTTAGAAGAAGATAGAGTACCCTTCCAAAAGAACTTATTAATAATCTTATGAATCTTGCTACAAACAGTTTGAGTAGGAAATAAAGTCTGAAACAAATAAATAGGTAAGGCACAAAGAACACTTTTAATTAAAGTAATCTGACCACCAAAACTCAAAAAGTTAGAATCCCACGAAAGAAGCTTATTATGAACAGAGACAACAAGATCATCAAATAAGAAAGTATGTTTTCTGCCTTTAAACAAGGGAACCCCAAGATACTTATGGGGAAGGCTAGAATGAGTAAAACTGGTAACATCTTTAATAGAAAGAATACGATCATTGAGAATCCTTTTAGAAGTAATAAAACATCATTTGTTTTTACTAAAAGTGAGGCCACTAACATACTCAAAATTATTGAACAAATCCATAATTTTCTTAATCCTATTAATAGTAGCATTAGAGAAAACAATGAAATCATCAACAAAGCATAAACCAAATCCTCCAACAGTCCTAAAGTAAAGGTTAGGATTAAGTTGGAATAAATTAGAAAGACCCCTGGATAAAAAATCCTCAGCAATGATAAAAAGAGCTGGAGAAATAGGGTCTCCCTGCCTTAAGCCATGGGAGGAGTTAAAGAAGTCGTGTTTAGAACCATTCAAAATGATGGCAAAATACACATTTTCAATACAATTTTTAATAAGGTGAATAAAGACATTATTAAAACCAAAACATTCAAGCATAAAGTAGATAAAATTCCAACTAATATTGCATAAGCCTTGGCAATGTCAAGCTTCAAAATCATATTACCTCCTCTAACTTTAACATCCAAATCTTGGGTAAGCTCTTGAGCAAAAAGGATATTATTCGTAATAGCCCTACCTTTCACAAACCCCATTTGAAAAGGAGAGATAATTTTAGGCAAAATAGAAAATAAACGATTCATAATAATCTTATAGATTAATTTATTGAAAAAAGTGCAAAGACTAATATGTCGAAAATCATTCCACATTTGAATAGAAGCAGTTTTAGGAATAAGAACAAGCAAGGAAGACGTAAAAAATTTTGGAAAAGGATTACCAGCAAAGAAATCTAAAGCGGCCAAGAAAATGTCATCATTAATAATATGCCAATATTTTTGAAAAACAAAGTCGTATACCCGTCCGGGCCAGCAATAGAATCACTATTCATACCCAAAATTTTACTTTTAACTTCCTCGAAAGAGGGAGGAGATGAGAGGAAAACATTATCCTCATTGGAGATAATATTAGGAATGAAAGAGTGATCCTTTACCTGAAGAGGGTTAAAAACTTTATTGAACTGGTTAGTGAAGTGATTAACAGCTAAATTGGCAATCTCAATACGATCATTAGAAAACGAACCATCATCTCTAAGGATGTTGGTGATACTATTCTTAATCCTTTTCCTCTTAGTTAAAGCATGAAAATACTTTGTATTACTATTGCCTTCAACCAAGTGCTTAGCGGCAGCTTTTTGCTTTCAAAATACCTCTTCCTGAGCTTGAAAGTTAAAAAGATCAAGTTTCGATTGATTGAGCATGGAAAAATTAGCATCAGAGGTTTGCCAGTTAAATTAAACAACCTCAAAAAAGGTGTTGTTAAGTAACCACATATTCTGAAACCTGAATTGAGCAGGAATATTAATTTGTCTATTATTAATGTTTAGAAGCAAGGGAGAGTGGTCCGATAAAGTTCTACTAAGATGCTGAACATTGGTACAGCTAAAAGCATTAATCCAAGAATCATTAAACAAAACACGATCAAGCCTTTGCCATAAATGACCCCAATTCTACGTAAAATTGTTACCAGTGAAACCAATATCGATCAAGTTGCAAACTAAAATCATATTATTAAAGTCAGCCATAGAACGAAAAGAGGGAGACGAACCTCCACTTCGCTCAACAGGATTAGTGATAGCATTGAAGTCACCTCCCACCATCCAAGGCAATTGACCAATACAATTAAAGTTTATAAGCTGATCCTAATGTATTTTCCTAATATAAAGAGAAGAAGCAGCATACAAAAGAAGCACAGCACTGAAAGTTGAAAGCCTCAATTTTACAATGCAAGACTTGAGTGAAATCACCAATAACGTCAATTGCAATCGGATTTTTCCAAAAACCCAAATTTTATTAGCCACATTCGAAACAGCATTGTTAAAAACAAAAAACTGAGAAGTGCTAGCTAACCTAGAAGCAGGGATAAGTGGTTCAAGCAAAACAAGAATAGAAATATGATGAATGCGACATAAGTTTTTAACACGAATATTAGACGATGGGCATCCTATGCCCCTAACATTCCAAATAATAGTATTAAACATAACAAACACATTAATGAGAAGTATTTAAACGAGTTTTTCTAGGAGTTTTTTGTGGGCCTCCGAAGGAGCACCGCTCGTGGGGGTTCGAATGCAGAGAGTACGGCCGCACTATCCCGTAGGACAAAACGATCGTAGGCCTCTACGCTCGACACGAACGGGTCGATGGGAGGGCAGATTGGATCGCGCATACGACTAACCATTGGGGATAGATGCTGTCGCCAGCACACCCCGATGGGTAGTAATATACACGACCTAGTCACGGGTTTCCCCCACCCGATGCAAGAGATCGAGTGGGGTAAAGTAGATTGCGGGGCCAAGTTTCCCACGGGCGCAAGCCCCCGTGGTTAATTACATCCCAGACCGGAGCCCGAGAAAACTCTCGATTAAGGATCATATATTATTTCTTCTTAAAATGGGATTGACACGAGGGGATAGACTAAGAAGTCCTACTCAAAAGGAAAGAAGTGTCTCAAAAGGGGTGAATCAAACATGCGTGGTCCATACCAGCATTCGGAGGCTCTAGGGCACTAAACAGAAACTGGAGAAAATAAATCAAGCACTCGATCACATGCGTGAGAGAAGAGATGGAGGTGGCGTCATCCTGTGACGCGGATAAGTAGGATTTAGAGTCCCTGAAAGAAAGGGACCTACCTGCTATTTAAGGTATACTACGAGACCGAATGTAGTTGCCTCGAATCCTAAATCTAGTTTGAACTTAGTGTTCGACACACACTAAGACCAGTGTCCTAGCTAATGCTATGCAAAACCTGGACTTACCCCGGCCTGGATTGGGGGAGCCAGCTAACCACCTAATTGCTTTAAAACCATGCTGTCAAGTCATTTATGATAGATGGGTGGGTGGTACAGTTCTTTGAAAATAGGACCGACATCTAGAGAATTTCCTAAGTGGTCCTAGACTTATGTGGGTTAGATGCTCCTAGCTAATGCAATTAAATTTTTAATTAGTTGGTTACTAATGCAATGCATGCTAGTTGAAATGTCAGCTCATGAATGCTATAGAATTTTTAAAAACAGGCTTATAAAAATAATTTTTTTTTTGAAAAGACTGGGTCTCCCTAGGTCCGGCACTTCATCCTCATAGGCCAGATTATCCGGACTCAACCCGCAGGCAGGGAGATGTCTTATAAGAAGGAGAGAAGAATGCAGTAATATGCATGCGACCCCGGACGATTCCGGCAATTCCCTAGGTTCGTTAAGTTTCTATATTATTTAAAACTTAAATTTTTTAAAAATTAGTTATGAGTAGAAAAAATTTTATAGTCCTTAAAGAGCCTAACGAAAATCCAGGCGAAAACAAAATCGGCATGCAAGAAAAGAAACCTAGAAAAAGCAGGCAATTTCTACTGCGCAATCAGGTAAACACATCAATATAAATCAAACTAATCAAGTAAATGTCCATAGGCCAACTGCCCTTTAATTACAACCCAGGGTATGCAGAAAAGTAAAGTGGCCGGGCACCACTGCCAACAACCCGGATTTCTAAGCCTATGACAGACGCCAACAACTTTGAGTGGGATATTGGGTCTTCAATCTTTAGCTTTCTGGATATCTTCTCCTTGGACTTCTTGGATCTCTCCTCCTTGGACTCCTTTGGATCTCTCCTCCTTGGACTCCTTGGATCCGTCGTGGCTTGAATATCCAAACGAAGAGACAATTCCCCCAGTATGGGGATATTGCCTTTTCTCTTTGGATATCTAAAGCCATCCCACTCGATCTTCCAAATGGAAGAAGACTCTCCCCTTAGGGATGCCTTCTTCTTTTGGAATCCGAGTGGATAAGAATATCCTCACTCAGAAGTTGTTTTCACAACTCTTAACAATTATTACAAACAATTTTACATTTATGGAAAGCAGTAAATTCTAAAATCCCTGCAAGGTTATCCTAATAAAAATTATCCCAAGCAGTTTATATGAAAATGAAAAGTGCTAACACCATTGACCCTGTGCCAAGCCATGCTCTTAAATTTTGAGGGCTAAGCAGCTCCATCTGTGCAGTTATATAATTTAATAATTTTAGCCCTCATTTCATTTTAGGGGGGAGCTGAGCAAGCACCTGCATAAAACATTGTCATAAATCATCATATGATGCTCCCCCCTTTTTATTAGCATTGAGCATGGCCACCTGCACGGAAGAACAGTATATATATGGCGCTCCTAACCTATGGGTAAGTCTAGCGTTCACATCCAGAGTGCAGAAAAAAATAAGCAAACATACCAATCAATTTTCAAACAGCATGCAGTGAAAACTACGAAAAGCTCCGGCACACAGCAGAAAAATAAAACCCAGCGGCCTAACCTAGGTCTAGAAGTAGTGCCCTAGCAAACAATTCTATGTGTGTGTAAGGCTGGTGTGGTTTGGATAGATTCTAAGTAGGGTAGTTAGTTAAAGTTTTCTAGAATTCAGGTTTGTTGGGGGTCTAAAAAGGATATTTTTATTTAAAATTCAAATATTAGTGGATTAGGGTTCATTTTAAATATTTCAGTTTGTTGATGAGTTTTAAGAACTTAGGATAATGATATTTGAAGTTTAAGTTGCATTAGCCAATTTTGGAAAGTCCCGGGTCCTCCTAGGAACTAGACTAAAGGTCCAAAAAGTCACTACGGGAAAAAGGCTAAATCTGGGATTCCTAACACCTTAGAAAAATAGTAGATCTTAATACGAGTAGTTAGACAGGTAGTAGGCTGAAATCGGAGTTTCCTATCCAAAGTTATGAATTTTCTAAGTTTCGGGCCCTATCCTATAGACTAGGGTTGACCAAAAAGTTGACTTTCTAACCTAGGCCAATTTCTGGAAACCTAAAATTTTTAATAAATACTAGGCCCTAATTGGAATCTAATGCAAGTGAGTTTACCTAATTTGGAGTTTTCTACAATTAGTTATGGATTTCTAAAGATCGGGGTATTTATTGAAATTTTCTAAATTTCCTACTAAATAGCCTTTTTTATTATTTTGCTCCAAATCAGCTCCAAACTGATTGGAATCACTCCCAAAGGTCAGGGATGACCAGAAAAGTGTTCCCAAGTATTTGGAGAAGATTTGGGATTTTTATTAATTTTTAATGAATTATTAGGGGCAAAACGGTAATTTCCACCTATGGTCAAATTAGGGGTCAACCTGAGGTCAAACTAGGGAACCCTATTTATCTAAGGTCAGGGATCAGATTCTGGTCAGTTTGAGGTATTATGGGGTATTTTTCTGACCTAAGGTGTATTTATTGTATTTTCCGGAAGGTCTCGGGGCCTTAATTAACCAGTTAATTAGGGTTGGTTAGCTAAGGGCTCTAAGAGCTCCTAAAAATTCCTAGACAATTATGAGAGGTTTATGATGTCACTAAGTTTAAGTGTTGTGGTTTTCATGTCGTTCTGGGGTCTATCCTAGTCCCTAGAAAACTTCTAAGTTCGCTAGACGAGTCCTTAATTGTTGTCCTTAGGGTGTCACTACGTTGTAGAGAGTTTAAAGCGATGTTCTGTCTAACCCTTCAGGTAATAAATGCATGGGAGTACAAAAATGAAATAAACACACCATGTCCTTAGATCTAGGAGAGCCTAGGCTAAGTGCTCGTGGTGCAATCCTATACATGCAATCTACAAAAATAAAAAGACACACACCTAAAGAAAGGATTAGTGAATGATTGGAACTCAATCACCCACTAACCCACTCCCCCATGATTGCTCTTCATATCTAGAATCCATGTCTAAAATTTCATGCAATAGCGGATCTCCCGGAATTAAGAGATTTAATATATAAATAGTTTCAAAATAGTTTTAAAATACTTAAATACATATATATAAATTTTGGAAATTAAGATAATTAAAAATAAGTCAAATTTTAGTAACTAGGTATATGGGAGACCCACTGACTACCCTAACGAAGTCTCAAACGATTTGAAAATAGTTTGTATCCTGAAAATAATTATCATAATTAATATTTAATATCAAAAAATACCCGAATAATCGAATCCAAATAGTGATTGGTCAAAACAGCCAAAATCAAGGGCTGGAAATGGCTTCAAAACATAAAGCTCGCTTTTCTGAAAAGAACGAGGGGTTATACGCAAAATTCCGATTTAAAACGGCGAAGATACGAATTTCCGAAGTTAAAACATAATAAAATAATATTTTTAAATAGTGCTGTTTCACTGGTTTTAAAATAACAGAAAATACAGATATGCTTTTTATCTGAAAATTATTTCAAAATATACAGAATTCGCAGTACATATAAAACAAGGTGCTGTGCGTCGACAGCGGATTTAAAACGGCAAAGTTATGTAATTTCGAAGTTCAAATACGATAATTAAATATTTTTTTAAACATTGCTGTTTTACTGTTTTGAAAATAATTGCACACAGACCCAAAATTTTCAAATAAAACTAATTCCAGAATATGCAGAATCAAAAATACACTCAAAACGAGGTGCTGTGCGTTGACAGCGGATTTAAAACAAGAAAGTTGGGTATTTTTTGAAGTTTAAAGTCGTTAAAGGGTAGATTTTAAAATAGTTTTAAAATACTATAAAAAAAAAGAATTAAAAGAAAAAGAAAACTTAAGGTAAATAAATAATAAAAATAATCATAAAATAGTAATTAGGTTATTAAAATAATAATTATAATCATTTCAAAAAAAAAATAATCATTTAAATATATAATTACTATAATAATATATTAGATATATATATATATATAAATAAAATAATAATAATAATAATAATAATAATAATAATAATAATAATCATAATAAAGTAATCAGTAAACTAATGATTTAAAATATTACTAATTACAACAAATAACCATAATTAAATAATAATATAAAAATAGTTACACAAAAAAAAATAATGATTTAAATAATAATTAAAAAAAATATGTTTTTACTGTTTTTTATATAATTAAATAATTATAAATTAGCTTTAAACAAAATTGATTTTAAAACGACGGGGACGAAAAAAAACCGAACGATTCGACATATTGTGCGCGAAAAACGGAGCGAAATTGGATTTTTTGGTGAATTTTTGAATGAAAAATAGGTTTTAAAATTAATTTTTATATTAAAATACCAGGCGGCGACACGTGGCGCACTCCGATTGGATCCCGTGGTTTCGGGCCAATCATTGGCGGCGGCGCAATGATTGCGCCGCCGGCCAATGATTGCGGCAATCATGCCGCAATCAAGCCAAATCCACTTATCCACGTCGGCTTGGAGGAGAGCCGTCCGATCGGCGCCTGATCCGAATGGACGACCTAGATCGCGGCGGACCGAGACCTGTGCACCCGATCGGCATACACGGTCGCACCGAAACGCGGTACAACCCGATCCGAGCCATTGATCGGCGGATCAACGGCTCAGCACGCGTCCAACCTGGGCGGATGGAATACCGAAACCCTAAGAGGGTTTTTTTGCTTCGTTCTCTCAAACGACTAAACCAAACGCAACGAAATTTTAGATCTGAGTTCTAAGAGTGAAGAGCATTCGTGGGGGGTATTTGGTTCAACTTATAAAGTGCTTTTCAAAAAGCTATTTAACCCTAAGCATTGTGACCTATTCTAAGGGATTTTGAGAGATCTAACCGTCCGATTTTCGTGTTCTTGGGCTCGTTGGATTCGTTGAAACGGCAGGAATATTTCTTCTGTTGACCTCGAGACCTGGTTCTCCTTGGATCGAGCGGTAGAAGCCCCGAAAGTTTCGTGGCTTCGGTTTCGCCGGAGTTCTCGCCGCCGGCGGGCCTAGGACACCGGAATATGGTCGGGGAAGATGAAGGGAGGTAGTGGGAGTGCTCTCTCAAAATTTCAAGGCCTGAGGTGGTCTCTAGAGAGAGGGAGAGTCAAAAATCCTCATCATGACCTAATTTCTCCTATTTAAGTCTCTAAACTCTAGATCAACGGCCTAGATCTAATCTAAATTGAATTAGGAGGGAAATAGGAGTCAATAGGCCGTGGTTTTCAAAATCCAAACGTTTTTTTTGGCATTCAATCTCATTAATGGGCCTTTTAAATGGCCTTAATAGGTCAAAAATGACCTATTAAAGACTTGGGTTGACCAAGTCAACCATTGACCTGGTCAACCCAGTCAAATAGGTCAAGGGGAGGGGAAGAGATCAAGCCATGATATGGGTGAGATTTGATTTCAAATGGATTTGGGCTCTTAATGGGCCTAATGGGTCAAAATTGACCCATTAGGACTTGGGTTGACCAAGTCAAAGGTTGACTTGGTCAACTCAGTCCATCATGCCCAAGTCTGGGCAAAATCGAGGTCAACAAACGGACCCCCAACAGGAGTGGCGAACAACTAGTGAACCGCTCGTGTTGGCGTTGACCGACTAAGCCGCAGAAAGGTAGAGTGGAAAACATGATCAAAAGAGTATCAGAAAGATGGTGGAAAAAGTAGGAGATTCTTCTCCTGGCCTTGCCCCATTGCGGGGGCAGAGCCTAGGAAAGAAGAGAAAGCAGCAGTGAACAAGCCAAGATTCACCAAAATGGTGAACTGGTAGTAGGGTCTTCTCCTGGCCTTACCCTTGGACAAGGGTAGAGCCTAGGATAGAACCAACAGTAAGGATCACCTAAAAAGGTGAAAACAAGGTAAGGGGACTCTCCTACAGCCTTGCCCTACAGCGAGGGCAGAGCAGAAAAGAGAATCAAAAGTAAAGATCACCTCAAGGGTGAAAAAGGTGAAGGGATTCTCCCCTGGCCTTACCCCGTAGTAGGGGTAGAGCCAAGAGAAGAACCACAAGTAAGGTAGCAAAAGCATACCAACTATCTGTCTGACTATATCGAATCAGCAGAATAGAAGGTGAAAGGGTCCCATATCCTCCTACCTATCTCATAGCAGTGGATTGGGGTGACTCAATATCTGCTTGACCAAATCGGGTCAGCAAACAAAGGAATCACAAGCCTGGTGTCTGCCTAATCGGAACAAGACACTCAGGGAAAAAAAAGGGTGGCGAGGAGTTCCTGCCAGGTGCTCTGTCAGGCCCTCTCTACCAAGTAAGTCGATGTTCACTCGGCGCATATGCCTGTGGTAGGACAACAAAAGAAAAAGAAAACCTCTGCCCGGTGTATGTGCCTGCAGTAGGGTCTCTATTTGGCGCATATGCCAAAAGAAGTGTAACGGAAGAAAACTCAACACAATCATCTGGCGCATATGCCAGCAATGATGTGGAGAGGAAAGAGTCACCTCTGCTCGGTGTATGTTCCTGTAGCAGAGTCCCTACCCGGCGCATATGCCTGTAGTAGGATAAAGAAAAAGCACTCAACATAATCACCCGGCGCATATGCCTGCAATGATATGAGGAGGAAAAAGTGTTGAGGAAAGCCTCCCAGGGACTCTATCAGGCTCTCTCAACTAGAAAAACCTAATATCCATCAGGCGCATATGCCTGCACTAGGATAAAAGGAAAAGAAAGGTCACCTCCGCCCGGTGTATGTGCCAGTGGCAGAGTCTCTACTTGGCGCATATGCCTATAGTAGAATAAAGACAAAACACTCAACACAATCATCTGGCGCATATGCCAGCAATGATGTGAAGAGGAAAGGGTGGTGAGGGATGCCTCCCAGGGACTCTGTCGGGCTCTCTCAACTAGAAACCTAATATCCACCCGGCGCATATGCCGGCACTAGGATAAAAGGTAACAAAAGGTCACCTCTGCCCGGTGTATGTGCCGGTGGCAGAGTCTCTACTTGGCGCATATGCCTATAGTAGAATAAAGACAAATCACTCAACACAATCATCTGGCGCATATGCCAGCAATTATGTGAAGAGGAAAGAGTGGTGAGGAATGCCTCCCAGGGACTCTGTCGGGCTCTCTCAACTAGAAACCTAATATCCACCCGACGCATATGCCTAGGCACTAGGATAAAAGGTAACAAAAGGTCACCTCTGCCCGGTGTATGTGCCGGTGGCAGAGTCTCTACTTGGCGCATATGCCTGTAGTAGAATAAAGACAAAACACTCAACACAATCATCTGGCGCATATGCCAGCAATGATGTGAAGAGGAAAGAGTGGTGAGGAATGCCTCCCAGGGACTCTGTCGGGCTCTCTCAACTAGAAACCTAATATCCACCCGGCGCATATGCCGGCACTAGGATAAAAGGTAACAAAAGGTCACCTCTGCCCGGTGGTGTATGTGCCGGTGGCAGAGTCTCTACTTGGCGCATATGCCTGTAGTAGAATAAAGACAAAACACTCAACACAATCATCTGGCGCATATGCCAGCAATGATGTGAAGAGGAAAGAGTGGTGAGGAATGCCTACCAGGGACTCTGTCGGGCTCTCTCAACTAGAAACCTAATATCCACCCGGCGCATATGCCGGCACTAGGATAAAAGGTAACAAAAGGTCACCTCTGCCCGGTGTATGTGCCGGTGGCAGAGTCTCTACTTGGCGCATATGCCTATAGTAGAATAAAGACAAAACACTCAACACAATCATCTGGCGCATATGCCAGCAATTATGTGAAGAGGAAAGGGTGGTGAGGAATGCCTCCCAGGGACTCTGTCGGGCTCTCTCAACCAGAAAAAACCTAATATCCACCAGGCGCATATGCCTGCACAAGGATAGAAGGGAAGGAAAGGAAAGGTATATGTAAAAATTTTAAGGGTAGAGTCACTTAAGGAATCTCAAGCTAGCGCTCTGGTAACCACATGGTAGAGGACAAATCGTCGTGGCCACGAGTATCCAAATGCCGTCGAGATCTCTTAAAGAGCCCTAACCCTACGCAAAAGGGGAGGAAGACATCAGAACGACGTCTCCCAAACAAAGGTGGAAGAGGTACACCCTCAGTCGAGGACACAAAAGGGTAATCTCATTCCAAAGGAGTAAAGAGAACTGAGTAGCGAGGGGGCACCTCTACTACGAAAGGCAGGACTAAGCCTAGTAAAAATGATCCTCAAAGAGGCTACAGTGGTGAACCCATACTAACTGATGGGGACCCTGTAAGAGATAGAAACAAGATCAAAACATCCAAAGGACCTCTCCGGCAGCTAGGAGTCGGATCTCAATGGGAAAACAAGTGGTAAAAGTATCTGAAAGAGCTGACTTTCTACTAGAGGATCAAAACTCAAGAAAAATGTGGTGGTAGCATCTAAGGTGTGATGCTCCACATCACCAGGTAAGAAGAAAAGAGCCAAAGTAGCGAGGTAGCATCCTCTCCACTAAGGGCAACAATTCTTAAGTAAGTAAAATCTCACAGTGGTAACACCCACACAAACTAGTGGGACCCTGTGGAAAGTAGAAGTGACCTCAACACATTCATCATAGGACTAATCTGGCGACTGAGCCTAGCGCATGAATGGTAAAATGGGTCACGAAAAAGTAGTAAAAAGAACTGATCTTCTGCTAAAAGATCAAAGTTCTCAAAGTGGTGATGTTAGTATCCTGGGCAAGGTATACTACAACACAAGGAGAAAAGTAGCTCTAGGTAGTGAAGGGGACACACCTACCACCTGAGTATGGTAATCATGTATAGAAGTAAAGTATCATCAGCAGGATCACAGTGGTAACACCTACCCTGATCGGGCAGGACCCTGTGGGGAGAAAAAGCAACAACACAACATCCATAGGGCTACTCTAGCAGCTAGGAGTAGAGTATGAATGTGGAGAGTAGGGGTGCAAAGAAACTCGGGAGCTGATCTTCTACTGGAAAATCAAAGCTCCTAAAGTCGTGGTGCTAACACCTGAGAATAGGTGTACCACACCACAACTAAGAAAACAACTCTAGGTAGTCAGGCGACATCCTCACTACCGAAGATAGTAATCAAAATCAATGATTACTAGACGGGTCACAGTGGTAACACCTACCCCTAATTGGGTAGGACCCTGCGAGAAGTGAAAACAACCAAACAACATTCGTAGGGCTACTCTAGCAGCTAAGAGTAGGGAACGAATGCTAAAGTAAGCTGGTGAAAGAAACCAAGGAGTCGGTCTTCCGATGGAGAATCGGAGCTCCTAAAACTGTGGTGCTAACACCTGAGAACAGATGTACTACATCACAGCACAACTCTGAGGTGACAAGGGAGCACACCTGACACCTAATCTGGTAATCATGAGTGAGATCTATGATTATCATAAGACCACAGTGGTAACACCTACCCTAATCAGGTAGGACCCTGTGCGAAGTGAAGGTAACACTGCCACATTCATAGGACTACTCTGGCAGCTTAGAGTAGTTCATAAATGGGAGGTAGACTGCCAAAAGAGGGCAGTAGGGGGCGATCTCTTCTCAGAAAGACCTAAGCCCAAAAAGTAGCGATGGTTACATCTCAAAACACAATGTACTACATCACTAATGAAGAAATGCATTTAAAAATTATGTAAATTAATCGACTAACTAAGTGGGAACTCAACCTTGAGGAGATCAACAAAGTACTCTCAAGGGAGGAGAAAGAGAAACTTTTGGAGAATTTGAGCTCTTAGAGATTTTTACCGGGTTCCTCCTATGACAAGGGCAACCGGGTTTTTTTTTTTTGTCCTCCTAAGAGCTTCCTGTTTTTTTTTTTTTTTTTTTTTTTTTTTTTTTTTTTTTTTAATCCAGGTCACATTCAAATCATCTGAATCAGCTGACGAGCACAATCATATCGAAATAACAAAGATCAACATCAGGATAGAGGATCAACACTACCACACCTGACTAGCATAGGATGGTGTGGACCCAGTATCGTACCTCCAAAAGAGTCTAAACTAATGACTTATGCATCCCTGATCACATTCAACCCATATGAATGGACCGGGTGCTACATCTATCAGATCAAGACTGATAGGAAGAAGAGAATCTGATAGGGATAAAGGATCAATATCACCCCACCTAACTAACATAGGTGGATATGGACCCAATATCCTCTCTCAAAAGAGTGTAATCTAAAAAGACTGCGACATTCCCGATCAAATTCAACTCATGTGAATAGACTGGGGGGGGCTTCAACTATCAGAGCAGGACTGATAGGAAGAAGAGAATCTCATTCAAGTAGAGGATCAACATCACCAAACCTAACAAACGCAGGAGGGTGTGGACCCAGTATCACATCTCTAAATGATCTAAATCAATGATTTAGACATTTCCTATCACATTCATCTCAAATGAATGGACTGAGGCCTTCAACTATCAGAGCAGGACTGATAGGAAGAAGAGAACCTCATTCAAGTAGATGATCAACATCACCAAACCTAACAAACGCAGGAGGGTGTAGACCCCCAGTATCACATCTCTAAATGATCTAAATCAATGATTAGACATTTCCTATCACATTCATCTCAAATGAATGGACTGAGGCCTTCAACTATCAGAGCAGGATTGATAGGAAGAAGCCATTCACTTTCTAATAAAAGGATCAACATCACAGATCCTAACAAGTATAGGAGGGTGTGGACCCAGTCAAAAGTGATAAGTGAGCACATATTCCAAAGGAGTTTAGTACTTAACTCCCTCTAATTTTAAAAGGAACCTCAATTTAAATTTACTAACTCAGATCAAGCTCCATACTAGCTAAATCATGACATCTCACTTATATGAGTATTTTTCTCTCTTGAATTGAAATCTAATCCAAAAAAAGAATTTAAATTAGAGAAAGAAATTTAATTTTTTCTTTATTTCTTGTATGAGAATACACTTCCACATCTTATAGAATATCAATGTATAATGATGATTTCAAAATCATAATTTTCAGAATCAAGTATCAAAAATATCAAAAGGATATAGATTTTCTGAGATTTAGAGATTTACTAGAAAGGGAAGCCATTTACTTATAACTTTTGGGCTCTTTGAGCCACTTTCTCAACTTTCATGTGCTTTGCACAAATTTCAATTACTTTGATACACTTTGTGTATCTTTCACATTTGGCACACTTTGTGCATCTTTTTACTTTTTGTAACTGGCTTCCTTTTCCAAACCTCTAAAAATAAAATATTTCTCAGTTGTAAGATCATCTTCCAAGTGCAAGAGAAGAAGACTTACTTCTCTTAGACAAGGAAGAATGATCTACAAACAAATCATATCCTCTGATAAGAATGAATAGCTTGATTAAGAAAATTATGAAGTTTTATGCATCAATATACCATAGTTATCTATGAGATAGAGAATCACAAGATAATAAAGAAAATTTTCACTTCTAAATCCAATTTCAATTTGGAAAAAAGATTTTAGTTCAAAAGAAGAAATCTCTCCACCCCTAAGGTGAGATAGAGAGATCATACTCTTTCATGAGTCATCACTACAAAGCTAGTAGAACTAAAAAGAAGTGAGAGAGTCGTCATAATTGTAAATCATCATTTTTTTTTATTGATTAATCATCAAAATAAGGGAGAACGAGGTCCTCCAGCCCAAGTGCTGGAAGGGGGCCTGTCTTCCCTTTTGAGGTTACAATCATTTTTTTTAAACATATTTTTCTAATACAGATAGAAGTAAAAAGAAAATGTGCTCATCTAGCACTACAACATAAGAAAGAAAAGAAAAAAACTAGTGCTAACGAAGAAGCTGGAGTAGCAACTGTCGACTTGGCCTTGGGAGGCCTCATCTCAACTGCCTCTAAACTCTGTACAGCTTACTCAATCATCTGCTAAGTCTTCTTGGAGAGTGCTAACTGCCACTCTTCCTCAGAACTCTTGGGTAAACTGTCACTACTACCCTGACTGTCACTCTGGCTGGGACTGTGGCTGGGGCTGGAAACCATCTGAACTGTCTGAGGGCCCTTATCCCCGGGCTGCACTAGGTCGCTGTCTTAGAGGTGTATCTGTCCTGTGGCCATCAACCTCTCAACCTTATCTTTGAACACAAAGCAATCCTCTAAAACATGCCCAACACATCTATGGTAAGGGCAATAGAGTGGGTTCTCAGTCTGACCCTCCTCCTCCACTCTACTGCTGCTGGGAAAGGTAAGTATGTTCTTCTTAGTAAGGAATTTAAATATTTTCTTCACACTCTCCCTTTTAAAGGGGTATTCCTTACTAAGCTTCTCCTGTAAGGACTGCTGACTCTCTGGAGTCCTACGGGAGGTCCTGGGCTATGCTGCCGGCTGACTAGCTGAGTGTGACTAAGTAGCTGAGCGTGACTGCTATGGAGGTGCTGAACTGCCTAAGGGTCTCTTGCCCTTATCCACTGGTCCCTGAGTACTGTGTACCTCCCCTCTCCTGGGCGGAGGTGCCCCTGAAAACTCCTGCCGCTGAGGTCTGCGCAAAGGCTGACTCTCAACCTTAGGAGGGACTGCAGCGGGTATGCTGTCCTGTAGGCTAGTGACATTCGTGAGTAACTTCTGGAAGGTTCTAATGCTAAATCCCTTAAGGTAGGGTGCTATCGGGCCATCTATGTTCTTCAACAAGATCTCAACTGCATGCTGCTCCTGTAACTGTGGCTCGCACTGCAAACTGAGATTCCTCCATCTGACTATGTAATCTGTGAGACTCTCTCTGGGACGCTGCCTGGTCACCACTAGCTCTCCTACTGTAACTCTGTGCTCCGTACTGACAAATCTCTGCATAAACAACTGCTCCAACTCTGCGAAAGTCCTGACTGAGTTGTTGGGGAGGTCGGCGTACCAAGCAAACGCCACCCCCGCCAAGCTGCTGACGAACAACCTCAACATCAGTGGATCACTCCCTCCTATATTGTAACATATGGCTCGGTACTGAGCCACATGCTGCCTCGGGTTCCCAAACCCGTCAAAAACTCTGAACCTAGGAGGGATAAAACCAGGGGGGTAAGGCTCCTGCTCGTACTCTACTGGGTAAGGACGCCCCCTGCTGACTGACTCTCCAGTCTTCCTAGAAGAAATGGCCTGCTCTACCTTCTGGGCAATCAAGTCCTGGATCTGTCCTGCTGACATCTGAGCTGGCTGACTCTGAACTGAAGTAGTGTAAGGAAGTACTGGGGGTGGTGCTGGGACTACTCTCTGGACCCTGTCCACTCCTACGGGGTCTACTGCAGCAGGTGGTACTACTGGCTGCTCTCTGGAGGTACTGGTAGCTGCTATACCTGTCACCTGAGGCATCGCCCCCAGAGCTGTCAACTGTGCTGTCATGGCTGCCATGGCTCTGGCCATCTCCGCCATCTGTGCCTGAAGACTCAGTACCGTAGCATCTGTATCAACTGATCGGGGAGATCCACCCACCTCGGGCTCTCCCTGCTCGTCCTGGTCCTCGGGCTCTCTCTCATCCGAGTGACCTCGTCGGGTAACCACACATACCCGGTGAACTGGCACCTCCTCATCGGAATCAACTAGTGTGTCATCGTCATCCAAAAAGGCTCGTCGCATCGCCTCTATGTACGGGCTCATAGGAGAACCGATCCTATGAGTACTGGGTACTAAATCTGTCTCGATCCGTACTGGCGATCTGTCTGGGGCTAAAACTGAATCATCATCGACTGCCATCGGGACTGCCTCAGACCCGGAAGGAACTGCCAAATCCTGTCTGATCAACCTCCTCCTCTGGCTGCTCTGTCTCTGCCAGTGGTGCTGACTCAACTAACTGAACAGGGTCGTCGACAGGGGTGTCCGCCTGTCGACGTCTCCAAACCCACCTCCTACGGCGGGGCACTGTACCGGCAACTGGCTGCTCCGGGGCTACTACCTCTGAACTGATCTGAGGTCGGGTAGGCTCCTGCTGCTGTCTCCGTCCTCGACGACGTGGGCGTCGTCCTACAGCTGGAGTGACTACCGGTGGTCTGACTACTGGAGCTGCAGGCTGCTGGGGTGTCTCCCCCCTCTGCCAACTGTAGAGTCTCCTCGCAGTCTGTCGTCGTAACTGAAAGGTAGCCCGAGAAATCTGACGGAGTAAGCCCTCCCGACTGACGGGCCCTCTGCCACGAGCTAAGCGGACGATGTTCCGAATCCTCTGGGTGAGGGCTCGGACACCAGCGTCCCTGGGTACCCTAGCTCGGGGTAGAGTAGTGACGACAGGAGGAGCTGCCGCTATACGGACAACATCCTCCTCATCTCCACTATGCGTCAGTGGGGAGAAGCGTCCTCCCTGAACTGCCTCCAACTCGGGGGCTACCATCACCTCAGGAGTAGGTGCCTCAACAACTGGACGTGGCCTCCGCTGCCTAGGAGCCACTCTCTCCTCTGCCTCTGAACTAACTCGTCGTGAACAACTGCATCTGCCATCCGCTGCCTCTCTGCCTCTGACGCAGCTAGACGGAGCCTCCTGTTCCTATTCCTCCGGGCCCTTCTCCCGAGGCCGGAGGTGGAGGTCGAGGGAACATCTGAACCCACTGCCTGGGTGGCAGGGGGGACAGGAACGACTGGAAGTGCCGGGGTCTGCCCGGCAGCCTCGGGGGTGAGAAAGCCGAGCGAAAACAGAAACCCGGCCAGAAGAAGGCGAAAGGCACCTCGGTCTGGGCACCCCTCTTCCTAGTGGAAGCGGGAGGGGCAACCCGAACGCGAGGTACTTCCGCTGGAACAGTCGGGAGTAACAAACAGCAGCAGGCTGCCGGCGCTGAGGGACCGGGGCAGCCTGTGCAACAGGAGCGGCAGGCGCAGGTCGCCTGACCGCTGCACGAACAGGGGGGAACTACTGCAGCAGGCTGCCGGCGCTGAGGGGCCCGGGGCAACCTGAGCAGCAGGTGCGGCAGGCACTGGACGCCTAACCGCAGGACGAACTAGGACAGGGTGTGGCCTAGGCACTGGTCGCCTAGCCACAGCGCGCACTGGCTGCGCAAGAACAGGAACAGGACGTGGTGCTCGGACTGGACGCCGAGCAGCAGGACGTCTAAACGGGCGCATGGCTGCGCGTCCTCTCCTCTGAGGAGGAGAGAATGCAGCAGCCTCCACCGGGGTCGGCCCGCCAAGAGTGACGAAGGCCGAGTCAGTGAAGGAACCAAAAGTGATTCCTCCCACTAGCGGACTAGCGAGCAGGGACTCAGGAAGAGTCACCCGCGCGTCCGAACCAAAAGCAAAAGTAACGGAAAAAGCGAAAGAAGCCATGGCACTGCTGCCAAAAAAAGAAATTGAAAAGAATTAGTTAGAATTGAAATCACAAAATAATGAAGGATTTGATAAAGATAGATATGAATTTGATAAGGAACGGAATAGCCTGTTAGGCTGGAAAGAAGTAGAGTAGGGAAGAAAACCCTAGCTAAGGGAAAGGAACCCTAACTAAGGAGAGACCCTAACTAAGAGTGGGACGGACCTAATCTAAGGAGTACCAATCCCGGAGTACACACAAGAAAAGATAATATATAATCCAAAGATGGAGAGAGAAACTAGTCCCACCGTGGTCGCCAGAAACCTGTGGGCCTCCGAAGGAGCACCGCTCGTGGGGGTTCGAATGCAGAGAGTACGGCCGCACTTTCCCGTAGGACAAAACGATCGTAGGCCTCTACGCTCGACACGAACGGGTCGATGGGAGGGCAGATTGGATCGCGCATACGACTAACCATTGGGGATAGATGCTGTCGCCAGCACACCCCGATGGGTAGTAATATACACGACCTAGTCACGGGTTTCCCCCACCCGATCCAAGAGATCGAGTGGGGTAAAGTAGATTGCGGGGCCAAGTTTCCCACGGGCGCAAGCTCCCGTGGTTAATTACATCCCGGGCCGGAGCCCGAGAAAACTCTCGATTAAGGATCATATATTATTTCTTCTTAAAATGGGATTAGCACGAGGGGATAGACTAAGAAGTCCTACTCAAAAGGAAAGAAGTGTCTCAAAAGGGGTGAATCAAACATGCGTGGTCCATACCAGCATTCGGAGGCTCTAGGGCACTAAACAGAAACTGGAGAAAGAAAGACAAGCAATCAATCACATGCGTGAGAGAAAGATGGAGGTGGCGCGGATAAGTAGGATTTAGAGTCCCCGAAAGAAAGAGACCTACCTACTATTTAAGGCATACTACGAGACCGAGTGTAGTAGCCTCGATTCCTAAATCTAGTTTGGACTTAGTGTTCGACACACACTAAGACCAGTGTCCTAGCTAATGCGATGCAAAACCTGGACTTACCCCGGCCTGGATTGGGGGAGCCAGCTAACCACCTAATCGATTTAAAACCATGCTGTCAAGTCAGTTATGGAAGATGGGTGGGTGGTACAGTTCTTTGGAAATAGGACCGACATCTAGAGAATTTCCTAAGTGGTCCTGGACTTATGTGGGTTAGATGCTCCTAACTAATGCAATTAAATTTTAATTAGTTGGTTACTAATGCAATGCATGCTAGTTGAAATGTCAGCTCATGAATGCTATAGAATTTTAAAAACAGGCTTATAAAAATAATTTTTTGAAAAGACTGGGTCTCCCTAGGTCCGGCACTTCATCCTCATAGGCCAGATTATCCGGACTCAACCCGCAGGCAGGGAGATGTCTTATAAGAAGGAGAGAAGAATGCAGTAATATGCATGTGACCCCGGACGATTCCGGCAGTTCCCTAGATTCGTTAAGTTTCTATATTATTTAAAACTTAAAATTTTAAAGATTAGTTATGAGTAGAAAAATTTTATAATCCTTAGAGAGCCTAACGAAAATCCAGGCGAAAATAAAATCGGCATGCAAGAAAAGAAACCTAAGAAAAGCAGGCAATTTCTACTGCGCAATCAGGTAAACACATCAATATAAATCAAACTAATCAAGTAAATGTCCATAGGCCAACTGCCCTTTAATTACAACCCAGGGTATGCAGAAAAGTAAAGTGGTCGGGCACCACTGCCAACAACCCGGATTTCTAAGCCTATGACAGACGCCAACAACTTTGAGTGGGATATTGGGTCTTCAATCTTTAGCTTTCTGGATATCTTCTCCTTGGACTTCTTGGATCTCTCCTCCTTGGACTCCTTGGATCTCTCCTCCTTAGACTCCTTGGATCCGTCGTGGCTTGAATATCCAAACGAAGAGACAATTCCCCCAGTATAGGGATATTGCCTTTTCTCTTTGGATATCTAAAGCCATCCAGCTCGATCTTCCAAATGGAAGAAGACTCTCCCCTTAGGGATGCCTTCTTCTTTTGGAATCCGAGCTGGATAAGAATATCCCGACTCAGAAGTTGTTTTCACAACTCTTAACAATTATTACAAATAAATTTACATTTATGAAAAGCAGTAAATCTAAGAATCCCTGCAAGGTTATCCTAATAAAAATCATCCCAAGCAGTTTATATGAAAATGAAAATGCTAACACCAGTGACCCTGTGCCAAGCCATGCTCTTAATTTTTGAGGGCTAAGCAGCTCCATCTGTAGCAGTTATAATAATTTAATAATTTTAGCCCTCATTTTATTTTAGGGGGAGCTGAGCAAGCACCTGCATAAAACATTGTCATAAATCATGATATTGCTCCCCCCTTTTATTAGCTTGAGCATGGCCACCTGCACGGAAGAACAGTATATATATGGCTCTCCTAACCTATGGGTAAGTCTAGCGTTCACATCCAGAGTGCAGAAAAAAATAAGCAAACATACCAATCAATTTTCAAACAGCATGCAGTGAAAACTACGAAAAGCTCCGGCACACAGCAGAAAAATAAAACCCAGCGGCCTAACCTAGGTCTAGAAGTAGTGCCCTAGCAAACAATTCTATGTGTGTGTAAGGCTGGTGTGGTTTGGGTAGATTCTAAGTAGGGTAGTTAGTTAAAGTTTTCTAGAATTCAGGTTTGTTGGGGGTCTAAAAAGGATATTTTTATTTAAAATTCAAATATTAGTGGATTAGGGTTCATTTTAAATATTTCAATTTGTTGATGAGTTTTAAGAACTTAGGATAATGATATTTGAAGTTTAAGTTGCATTAGCCAATTTTGGAAAGTCCCGGGTCCTCCTAGGAACTAGACTAAAGGTCCAAAAAGTCACTACGGGAAAAAGGCTAAATCTGGGATTTCTAACACCTTAGAAAAATAGTAGATCTTAATACGAGTAGTTAGACAGGTAGTAGGCTGAAATCGGAGTTTCCTATCCAAAGTTATGAATTTTCTAAGTTTCGGGCCCTATCCTATAGACTAGGGTTGACCAAAAAGTTGACTTTCTAACCTAGGCCAATTTCTGGAAACCTAAAATTTTTAATAAATACTAGGCCCTAATTGGAATCTAATGCAAGTGAGTTTACCTAATTTGGAGTTTTCTACAATTAGTTATGGATTTCTAAAGATCGGGGTATTTATTGAAATTTTCTAAATTTCCTACTAAATAGCCTTTTTTATTATTTTGCTCCAAATCAGCTCCAAACTGATTGGAATCACTCCCAAAGGTCAGGGATGACCAGAAGAAGTGTTCCCAAGTATTTGGAGAAGATTTGGGATTTTTATTAATTTTTAATGAATTATTAGGGGCAAAACGGTAATTTCCACCTATGGTCAAATTAGGGGTCAACCTGAGGTCAAACTAGGGAACCCTATTTATCTAAGGTCAGGGATCAGATTCTGGTCAGTTTGAGGTATTATGGGTATTTTTCTGACCTAAGGTGTATTTATTGTATTTTCCGGAAGGTCTCGGGGCCTTAATTAACCAGTTAATTAGGGTTGGTTAGCTAAGGGCTCTAAGAGCTCCTAAAAATTCCTAGACAATTATGAGAGGTTTATGATGTCACTAAGTTTAAGTGTTGTGGTTTTCATGTCGTTCTGGGGTCTATCCTAGTCCCTAGAAAACTTCTAAGTTCGCTAGACGAGTCCTTAATTGTTGTCCTTAGGGTGTCACTACGTTGTAGGAGTTTAAAGCGATGTTCTGTCTAACCCTTCAGGTAATAAATGCATGGGAGTACAAAAATGAAATAAACACACCATGTCCTTAGATCTAGGAGAGCCTAGGCTAAGTGCTCGTGGTGCAATCCTATACATGCAATCTACAAAAATAAAAAGACACACACCTAAAGAAAGGATTAGTGAATGATTGGAACTCAATCACCCACTAACCCCACTCCCCCATGATTGCTCTTCATATCTAGAATCCATGTCTAAAATTTCATGCAATAGCGGATCTCCCGGAATTAAGAGATTTAATATATAAATAGTTTCAAAATAGTTTTAAAATACTTAAATATATATATATATAAATTTTGGAAATTAAGATAATTAAAAATAAGTCAAATTTTAGTAACTAGGTATATGGGAGACCCACTGACTACCCTAACGAAGTCTCAAACGATTTGAAAATAGTTTGTATCCTGAAAATAATTATCATAATTAATATTTAATATCAAAAAATACCCGAATAATCGAATCCAAATAGTGATTGGTCAAAACAGCCAAAATCAAGGGCTGGAAATGGCTTCAAAACATAAAGCTCGCTTTTCTGAAAAGAACGAGGGGTTATACGCAAAATTCCGATTTAAAACGGCGAAGATACGAATTTCCGAAGTTAAAACATAATAAAATAATATTTTTAAATAGTGCTGTTTCACTGGTTTTAAAATAACAGAAAATACAGATATGCTTTTTATCTGAAAATTATTTCAAAATATACAGAATTCGCAGTACATATATAAAACAAGGTGCTGTGCGTCGACAGCGGATTTTAAAACGGCAAAGTTATGTAATTTCGAAGTTCAAATACGATAATTAAATATTTTTTTTAAACATTGCTGTTTTACTGTTTTAAAAATAATTGCACACAGACCCAAAATTTTCAAAAAAAACCAATTCCAGAATATGCAGAATCAAAAATACTCTCAAAACGAGGTGCTGTGCGTTGACAGCGGATTTAAAACAAGAAAGTTGGGTAATTTTGAAGTTTAAAGTCGTTAAAGGGTAGATTTTTAAAATAGTTTTTTTAAAATACTATAAAAAAAAAAGAATTAAAAGAAAAAAGAAAACTTAAGGTAAATAAATAATAAAAAATAATCATAAAAATAGTAATTAGGTTATTAAAATAATAATTATAATCATTTCAAAAAAAAAAATAATCATTTAAATTTATAATTACTATAATAAATATATTAGAATATATATATATAAATAAATAAACAATAATAATAATAATAATAATAATAATAATAATAATAATAATAAAGTAATCAGTAAACTAATGATTTTAAAATATTACTAATTACAACAAATAACCATAATTAAATAATAATATAAAAAAATAGTTACACAAAAATAATGATTTAAATAATAATTAAAAAAAAATATGTTTTTACTGTTTTTATATAATTAAATAATTATAAATTAGCTTTAAACAAAATTGATTTTAAAACGACGGGGACGAAAAACCGAACGATTCGACATATTGTGCGCGAAAAACGGAGCGAAATTGGATTTTTGGTGAATTTTTGAATGAAAAATAGGTTTTAAAATTAATTTTTATATTAAAATACCAGGCGGCGACACGTGGCGCACTCCGATTGGATCCCGTGGTTTCGGGCCAATCATTGGCGGCGGCGCAATCAAGCACCGCCGGCCAATGATTGCGGCAATCATGCCGCAATCAAGCCAAATCCACTTATCCACGTCGGCTTGGAGGAGAGCCGTCCGATCGGCGCCTGATCCGAATGGACGACCTAGATCGCGGCGGACCGAGACCTGTGCACCCGATCGGCATACACGGTCGCACCGAAATGCGGTACAACCCGATCCGAGCCATTGATCGGCGGATCAACGGCTCAGCACGCGTCCAACCTGGGCGGATGGAATACCGAAACCCTAAGAGGGTTTTTTGCTTCGTTCTCTCAAACGACTAAACCAAACGCAACAAAATTTTAGATCTGAGTTTTAAGAGTGAAGAGCATTCGTGGGGGGTATTTGGTTCAACTTATAAAGTGCTTTTCAAAAAGCTATTTAACCCTAAGCATTGTGACCTATTCTAAGGGATTTTGAGAGATCTAACCATCCGATTTTCGTGTTCTTGGGCTCGTTGGATTCGTTGAAACGGCAGAAATATTTCTTATGTTGACCTCGAGACCTGGTTCTCCTTGGATCGAGCGGTAGAAGCCCCGAAAGTTTCGTGGCTTCGGTTTCGCCGGAGTTCTCGCCGCCGGCGGGCCTAGGACACCGGAATATGGTCGGGGAAGATGAAGGGAGGTAGTGGGAGTGCTCTCTCAAAATTTCAAGGCCTGAGGTGGTCTCTAGAGAGAGGGAGAGTCAAAAGATCCTCATCATGACCTAATTTCTCCTATTTAAGTCTCTAAACTCTAGATCAACGGCCTAGATCTAATCTAAATTGAATTAGGAGGGAAATAGGAGTCAATAGGCCGTGGTTTTCAAAATCCAAATGTTTTTTGGCATTCAATCTCATTAATGGGCCTTTAAATGGCCTTAATAGGTCAAAAATGACCTATTAAAGACTTGGGTTGACCAAGTCAACCATTGACCTGGTCAACCCAGTCAAATAGGTCAAGGGGAGGGGAAGAGATCAAGCCATG
This sequence comes from Dendrobium officinale, assembly GCA_019514585.1. NCBI lineage: Eukaryota > Viridiplantae > Streptophyta > Magnoliopsida > Asparagales > Orchidaceae > Dendrobium > Dendrobium officinale. Next base: position 65,559,353 of record CM033687.1, read on the forward strand.
ATATGGGTGAGATTTGATTTCAAATGGATTTGGGCTCTTAATGGGCCTAATAGGTCAAAATTGACCCATTAGGACTTGGGTTGACCAAGTCAAAGGTTGACTTGGTCAACTCAGTCCATCATGCCCAAGTCTGGGCAAAATCGAGGTCAACATTTTTCTAGCCGGTTGTAATGTAACATGCTTAGGCTTGCGGCCCCTTTTACTAAGAAATTTAATAAAGCTTGTATCGTTGTCATCCGAGGCAAAACATTTAGATGCAGTCATTATCTCATCAGTATCGAAAAGATTATCACTATTATAGTTAGAGGAAGAAATATTTTTACCAGCATTATGGAGATGAGTACCATCATCATCCATAAACCCACCATCATCGTCCCAAATATCCACAACTTTATTGTTAGGAAATGGAATTAATTGTTTGGTCATGTCCGCAATTTCTCCATCCTCAAGTGGAATAGCATTCTCCTCTTTATGACCATCAGCCAACTGATTAACATCATTAGTACCCATATCTGCATTCTGATCATTAGGAGAATTAGAAATCACAAGAGCATTAACCTCATTTATATTATGATTAAGAATGTCAAAGGGAGAAGGATGAGCCTGTTGCACAGAATTGATCACATTAGCACCACAGTCAATAGAACCAGTCTTAATTAAAACATTAGGCAAAGTATTAACAAGATCAACTCCCTGATCAATAGAATTAAACACGATAATATGCTCAAGCAGATCCATATCGGGTCCAATGACGGGGGTCACAGGTTGGAGTTGTTCGGTAGGATTAGTGACAGATGAATGCTTCAAAGTATTCTTCTCAGTGTGTAATTGGGGTTTTTTTTCGAAAGCATTAATTCACCGCATGCCCATGCATTTTGCAAAAAGTGCAAAATATAGGAAAATTTTCAAACTCCACTTTCTGAAATTAGCCTTTCATTTCAGAACCAATCCAAACTTCAGTTGGATGTTTCTTCGAAACATCCAACTCAACCAGAACCCTTGCCACAGATGGTCGAGACATGGAAGCAGTGGCTTGGTCTGTCTACAAGGGCCGACCAAAGATGGAAGCCAAACCAAATAAAACTTGGTGCTTAAAAAAATGCAAACGTAAATTCGGAAATGAAATCCAAACAAAAGCAATTGGAGATTCTTCCCTAACATCAAAATTTGGAGTCCATTTCAAAATATGCATTTGACAAGCCTGGATATAGTATAAATGCCTAGCAAAAATCCGACTATAGTCAAGATCATTAGCCAATTGGATAGCAACATGCCTTTGATCGAGTAAACCCACATGAAAAGAGCCGGAAAGTTTAAGGTTCACAAAAAAATTTTGTATCACATCAAGATTAGTCCTTCTAAGGACAAACTTACCAACCAAGGTTAAAGCATACGGAGCAGCTAGCTGCTCAACAACCGAATCCTCAAAAATAAGGGCAGGGCAGCCCTTAAACGAGGATTGAACAAATTTACATTTGGAAGAAAACAAAGAGACACCAGCAAGAGCAGCCTTAAAGGAACGTGTTTTCTCTTCAAAAGAAGAAGGAGGCTGGTTAGATGACGACAGAGTCATCATCTCCCCACACGAAAATGCAAAGAGACCAGCAAAAACTACACACTAGAGAGAACCAGATGCGAAAGGTAAGAAAACCAAACCGAAAACTCCAAGAACGGCCGGCCAAGAGGGCCAGAAACGCTCGCACCAGAGGATGCCCTAAACGCCCGAAAATCGCCTCAGAGCAAAGAGATGTTACGCCAGGACATCAAGATTAGGCCTTGGTGTCAAATAAATGAATCTTCTTCTTTCCTTTGAATAGATGCACTATTAGATAAATAATAGGAACCTTTTGAATTGATAATCTTGAAAAATCTTTTAGCATTACTTGCCTTGTTAATGACTTCTTCTTTGGCTTTGTTTGGCACAACTATTTTCTAAAGCAATTTTTTAGTACAAAATTTTTTATTTAAGGAAATTTTTGTAAAGAACTTCTTTCGAAAGAAATAAGAAAACTGTCCTAATGAAGCATTAGATGCCACAATGTTACTTTTTGTTTTATCAACCATAAGATCAGAAGACTCCTCATAATGTTCTAGGCAATTCAAAAGTTTCCTTACACCTACCTTTTCTTTCATTTATAAAAATTATTATATCATCTATAAAACAAAGGTGAGAAATATAGAAAGAAAGATTTCTCTATTATTCGTTATAGAATTGATGGAAAAAAGAATGCTCCAAAATCTTGAAATGTAATCCGTAACTATGATGATAAAGAGGGGGAAAGAGGATCTCCACATTTCAAAATTCTGAAGGAATTAAAAAATTCAGCACTCGCCCTGTTAAAGAGAATAGAAAACTAGCAATTCTCAATGCAAGAAGCAATGTAATTAGGAAAGTCTTTCAAGAGTCCAAGCCTTTTAAAAACATTATAAAGAAATGCAAATGAAGTTCATCATATGCATTAGAAAGATGAAGCTTCACCATCATATTATTCACATATACCTTAAAATTTAAATTAATGTTAATTTTTTATGTAACAAAACATTATCAATGATATTTCTTCCATGTATTTACCTTCTTTTGTTAGGAGAAATGATTTTAGGAAGAATTTTAGCAAATCTAGTAAATATAATTTTATATAGTTTAGCTAAAAACTGATCATATACTAAGTCTTAATAACATTAGTTGGACCAAAGTTCTAATAAGAATGGAAGAAGGGAGTTGAAAATTCATCTAGTCCTGGAGTATAATCAATATCAATAGAGAAGGTAATTTTCTTCACTTCCTTAGCATCGGGTATGGTAAACATCACATAATCCTCTTCAGAAATATCTATAGAAAAAAGATTCTCCAATATAATTTCTGAAGAATTACCGTAAAGCAGGTTTTTAAAATAATTACATAAAAAACTATGAATTTCAATTAGAACAATTATCCAATTTCTTTAGCATTATTTAATTTTGCAAATCTAATTTTAACTCCACTTGGCCTTATTTAATGAGAGATAAAATCTAGATTTTCTATCACAATCTTTAATACTTCTAAGGACTTGTTATACAATCTCTAACTAGACTTCTACCTCTTGGGTAAGATCTTAATATCTACCTCAAAAGGCTGTAATGGTCTAAAGATAGATAATTTTTCACCTTTGATTCAGATACACACGACATTCACCCTCTCCTATTTGAGGTATAATCGATCCCAAGGGGATGCGATCTGACCTCCTTCACAGAGGTTAATGTCATCATCAGTACTTTGACTAGCAACCTCGGATTGGTCAAATATCCTAAGAAGATGTAAAAAAAATATTAACATCCTTGATTTGAAAAATATATAAATCTTTATTATGTCTAAATCAATAGATGATCAATCCCAGGGGAATTTGATCAGACCTCTTTCATACAAGTTAACATCATAAATCAATTCTCTAACAAGTAATATCGGATAGGTCATACATCCATAGTGGATTCTCTCAATCTCTTTCAAATATGTTACTGTTGGTGGAATTTTGAAAACATATTTTAAAAATATTAGTTTTCTTTGGGACTTAAAATTGAATTCTAAAATTGAATTGTCTCATTAGAAAAAGTATATCACCTCGAGAGGTGAGAATAAAATTTCATAACGGTATTCAGATTTAGAATTATAAAATAAATCTTGAATATCGTGACCGGATGCTAAAGAGAACTTCATATGGCCCCGAAGGATCAAAATGAGGTTCAACTGAATATCCAGCTACAATATTAAAAAAGAGTGATCGTTAGGTTCACATCCAAAGCCTTATCAAAGAAATATGTATCTCGCCGAAGGGGGAAAATATCATTCGATGATAATTCTTTGAATATGATAACAATGATCACTAATATTTTAAGTTTTCCCAAAGAAATCCAATTGAGTTTTGAAAAATCAATTTTTAAAATCAGGTGCGTGTGTGGTTCTAAATCTTCTACGAGCGCAAGCCCTCGTAGTTAATTACATCGTAAGAAAACAAGGTCTCCTACGAAAACTCTCGATTAAAATAACGGCAGAAATTTTGTTAGAATTTCTAGGAGTGATATCAAAAAGAGAAGTGAATTTTGGAAATTCAACAGGGAATGGATCAAAATTGAGCAGTTATTAACGGAGTTAAAGGAGGAGAGGTAGGGGACACTTTGAAATTCCAGAACCATCCGGAAGTGTCCCAACTTAATCTAAGTGTTGGGCTTTATGTTTTGGATTGAAATGATATTTAATTAAAGTCAAGCATTTTATTAGAAATTTGGGACTATATTCCCGAAGTTTGGGGTCTTATGATCAAAGATCTGCCCCGGATCCTAAATCTAATTTGGACACTGGACCACAGTCGTCCGAACCTAACTAATGTAGTGCAATGCCTGGACTTACCCCGGCCTGGATTGGGGAGCCAGCTAACCACCTAATCGAATTAAAAGAGATGAGTCTGGTCTTTTATGAAAGAGTGGTAGGGACGTTGTAATTAAAGTTTTGGAGAGTTGGGGCTGACATCTAGAGATATTCCTAATTGACCCCTTTAACTTATGTTGGGTGCTAAAATGCTAAGGACTATGCAATTAAAATTTTGACTCTTTAAGTTTGTATCTAATGCAATGCATGCTAGTTAACGACTTCCAATCAAGTAAGTTTGAAATTTTAAAAACAGGCTTAGAAAATAATTTTTTAGAAGACTGGACTTCCCCAGGTCCGGCACCTCGTCCTCATAGGTCAGACTATCCGGACTCTACCCGCAGGCGGGGAAGGGTCTAAAACAAGGAAAGAAGAAGTGCTGAAATATGCATGCGACCCCGGGGTCGATCCCCGGCTAATTCCCTAGATTCATTATATTTCTATGTTATTTAGACTCATTAAAATTTTAGACATTTAAGGTTATGAGTAGAAAACTTTCACACCCTCACGAGTCTCACGTATCCAGGCAAAAACAAAAAGCGGCATACAATCGCCAAAAAACTAGTAAAAGCAAGTAATCCTAAAGGCAATCAGATCATCACATCAAATATAAATTAATTAATAAATGTCCATAGGCAGAATTTCCTTGCTTATTACAAACCAGAGTTTTGCAGAAAGTAAAGTGGCCGGGCACCACTGACAACAACCCGGATTTCAAGACTAATAATGACGCAAGTTATTTTGAGTGGGATACTCTCAATCTTCAAATCTTCAAATCTTCAATCTCGTTCTTCTTTGGACTCCTTTTCTTCAATCTTCTTGGAATCTTCGTAGTGGATTACCCAAATGGACAAGAGGGCACTTCCCTCTAAGGGGGAAGGCCATTCTTTCCTCTTTGGGTAAGGAGGAGGTATGATCCAAATTTGGATTTCCAAATGGAAAAGGAGTGTTCCCTAAAGGGGTATCCTTTCCTCTTTGGAATCCAAGCTTTGGATCTATGTATCCCAACTCAAAATCAACTTTCACAACACTTGACACTTACACAAATTACATTAATATCAAAATAAAAATCTAGACTCACCTGCAGGGTTATCCTAAGAAATTAATATATAAAAAGCAGTTATTCCCAAGCAGTTGTATATGAGCAGAAAAGAAAGTAAACACACTGGCCACGCTCTTTTTATGATTTGGGGGCTTTAGCAGCTGAAGCACCTGTGCAAAGAGTTTATAATATTTATGCATTTTTTTGATTTGCCCCCTTTTTTATATTGCCCTGCATGAGCGTGGCCACCTGCAGAAAACTGTGTCAACATCCAGATCGTGCCTAACCTAAGGGTAATCTAGTCGCCAAACACATCAATCCATCCACAGAGTGCAGAAAAAGTAAGCAGACACAGCAAAGCAATCTCATCCACAACATGCAGTGAAAACTACGAAAAATCCGGCACACAGCAATAAAGTAAACACCGGCCTAACCTAAATCTAGAGTTGGTTGTCCTAGCACATCATCTAAAGTGTGTGTAAAAGGTTGTGTGGCTGAGGTAGGTCCTAAAGTGGGTAATTAGTTGAAGTTGTCTAAAAGTCTGGGTTTGTTAAGGCTTAAAAGGGAATTTAGATTAAAATTTAAGTATTAATAAATTAAGAATTTTAATCAAACATATTTTAAAAGTTAATTGATTACTACCTTTGTTTCACACCGAGGCCGTGAAGTTTATTTCACATTCCTTGGGGCTAAGCTAATAGCCTCGTAGGCCTAGGTTACCCAGTAGCAATCGGGGTTGATTAAGTTGATTTAAATTGGTTGGAATTAAAGGAGTGAGTTAATATTAAAGGGAGTTGGTTACTGATTTTAATGGGTTGGTTGAGAATTTTATTATCCTATTAAGAAAATTCTGGAATTTAGGAGAGTTAATGGATTTTTGAAGTTATCCGAATATGCTAACTAAGGGGTCAAAACTTGACTTTTAAAGTTAGGGTTAATCTTATAGATTTCAGATTTTTAATAAATACTAGACCTAATTATGAGTTGTTATACAGGTGGCACACTAAATTAGGAGTTTTCTATCAAAAGTTATGATTTTTAGAAGTTTTAACCCGATTTTGACCTGAGGTTGACCAAAAATGTTGACTTTTTGACTTTGACCAGATTTTGGGGGTTTGATATTTTTAGAAAATACTAGATTTTAATTAGAGTCATTAGCCACTGAGTTTGATTGATTTAGAATTTTCTACAATTAGTTATGAATTTTGGAAGTTTAGGTATTTATTGGAATTATTTAATTATTTCAATTAAGGGCCCTTTTAATGATTTGAACCCAAATGAGTCCTAAACTTCTTGAAATTAACTCCAAAGATCATAAATGATCTAATGAGATATTAGCAAGTGTTTAAAGATTTTTTGGGATTTTTAATAATTTTTAATTAATTAAAATTGATTAAACATTGATTTTTATTAAAATTAAATTAAAATGAATTTTAATGTCAAATTAAAGTGATTTCAATTTTTAATGATTAAGAGTTGAAATATGGTTGATTAGAGGTATTATAGGTATTTTTTAGAATTAATATAAATTTATGATGATTTATTGAATTTTCTAAGTCCTTAAAAAGGCTGAAATTTGACATTCTTAATTTTCTAACATACTGACCTCCAAATTGAGTCAAATTTAAACCTAAGGTATCTGATGTCACTAAGTTTACTATGTTCAAGTTTTACCCCTATTGGGTGTGTGTAGAATCCCCTATGAATTTTCTAAGTTTTCTAGACATTTCCTTAATTATTTTTCCTATGTGTCTCTACTATTCAAATAGGCATGAAACTTGGTGTGTCTAACCCTGACATACATACAATCATACCACAGAAATATCACAGTAAAATATTAAAACCCTAAGGAGTTATGAATTTTCAAAGTTTAGGGTCCACAATAGACCCTTTACCTTAAAAATTCATATCACAGAAATCTATTGAGCATCTGAACCTAAAAAAATTATCAAACATGCCTAAGATACTCAATAATTATCCACCAAAATTTGGAATTCATTTGATCACTGGATTGTGAGAAAATTGCGATACATGAAATTCACATAAACTCAAATATCTTACAATACAGAAATGAAATCAATAAAATTTTAATTTTAATAAATACTACATTTGATTATCTTTCCAACGAGCCCAAGAATGCCCAATTTGGTGGAAAACTAGATTTCCTGTGAATTTTGAAAGATTCGGAGCATTTAAAGTATTTTTTATTCAGATTTGGGTCAAATCAGCTGGCGATGACGTGGCGGCGTGGCATGATGCCACGTGTCAGATCCCGGATGAGTGCCAAGTGTCCCCTATGCTGCCCAAAGCTATGGAATAGGGTTGGTGGTTGAGAGTGACTTCTCTTGGTCCATGTGAAGAGGGACCACACCTTTTTCCCCATTTGGATGAACCAATGCCAAGCCTTGTTTAAGGGGCTGATTTGAGCTCTATTAGGGGAGGAAATGGGTCACATCACATCATGTTTGAGCAGGTTCTAGACTAAGCCATGGATTGCCAAGGTGGCTTGATGATGTGGCCTAGAGTTTGAGATCAAGGATTTGAAATTTTAAGCAAATACATGAAGTTAAAGAGGGTTTTGACCTCTCCAAATGAGTTGACCAAGTCAACCTAATATGAGGATTGACTTGAAAGTCTTTGGACATGTCATGGGTGTCCAATTGAATAATTTTGAAGGATTGATTTGATTCAAATGGGTTGAATGATCGAATTTGACAAGTTTGTAGGTTAAGGGTTGATTTGGTCAACCATAGTTGACTTGGTCAACTTGGTCGAACCAAAGAGTAAGTTTGGGTTCAATGTGTTCCTAAAATCATTTAGGATCCATTTAAATGACATTTGGAGAATATTTCAAAGGTTGATAAGTCAAATCAAATTGAGTTTAAGCCAAAAGTCCAAAAATCCTCCTTTAAGGGCATTTTGGTCATTTTGGTCTCAAGTCAATTATGGGTCAAATTGAATCTAAAAAGATATGGATTATTGCTTAACAAGTCAATATCAAGGTATTAGGAGGGATCAAAAGATTTGGAGGGGGCTCCAAGTCAAATTCCACTAAGTGAAAGGCTTAGTGGCATGGATTGTAAATATTCGAAGGTTTTGCAATATTTGGAGTTTGATTAAGTTTAAGGGGTTAGAGTACTCCAATTGGGTTCAAATTTGGAGGGTTGGCACTAGAGACATGTCACATCAATGTTAAATTGACAGACCCTAAATTAAATGCCAAAAGATTGAGTTTCAAGGTGATGGAAAAATCACCTATAAAGGGCTTTAGGACCTAAGTCTTTAGCCTAAGAGTTCTGAGTTTGGATTGAGTTAAGATTTGGATTGAGCCTAAGGGCTAGGAACTAGGAAGATCCTAGGATCTAGAACTCAGGGAGGAGTTAAGAGTGACCTCATACAAAAATGAGGTCAACAAATGGACCCCCAATGTGTGTAGTAGAAGAAACTTCTGCTGCACACATTGGCGTTGACCGAATGGAAATTTTGAATAGAATTTTTATAGTGTAAGGATGGGCATCACCCAACCTTATGTCTATAGGATGCTGATAGAAGGCTTACACCTAATAGACAGATCAACTAGAAAACCAAGGTAGGGAATACCTAACCTTGGGTCTAAGAAAGGGCATCACCCAACCTTAGGTCTACAGGATGCTGATAGAAGACTTACTCCTAGTAGACAAATCAACTGGGAAATCAAGGTAGGGAATACCTAACCTTGGGTCTAAGGAAGGGCATCACCGAACCTTAGGTCTACAGGATGCTGATAGAAGACTTACTCCTAGTAGACAAATCAACTGGAAACCAAGGTAGGGAATACCTAACCTTGGGTCTAAGGAAGGGCATCACCCAACCTTAGGCCTATAGGATGCTGATAGAAGACTTACTCCAAATAGGCAGATTAACTGGAAACCAAAGTAGGGAATACCTAGCTTTGGGTCTAAGGAAGGGCATCACCCAACCTTAGGTCTACAGAATGCTGATAGAAGACTTACTCCTAGTAGACGGATCAACTGGAAACCAAGGTAGGGAATACCTAGCCTTGGGTCTAAGGAAGGGCATCACCCAACCTTAGGCCTATAGGATGCTGATAGAAGACTTACTCCAAATAGGCAAATTAACTGGAAACCAAAGTAGGGAATACCTAACTTTGGGTCTAAGGAAGGGCATCACCCAACCTTAAGTCTACAGGATGCTGATAGAAGACTTACTCCTAGTAGACGGATCAACTGGAAACCAAGGTAGGGAATACCTAGCCTTGGGTCTAAGGAAGGGCATCACCGAACCTTAGGCCTATAGGATGCTGATAGAAGACTTACTCCAAATAGGCAGATTAACTGGAAACCAAAGTAGGGAATACCTAGCTTTGGGTCTAAGGAAGGGCATCACCCAACCTTAGGTCTACAGGATGCTGATAGAAGACTTACTCCTAGTAGACGGATCAACTGGCAAACTAGGATGGTGCCACGAAGGGCGTACTCCACCACTAGCGAATGGTCATGTGGGGAGGAAACTTGCTCCACACAGAGGACCGAAACTGGCAAACTAGGGTGGTGCCACGAAGGGTGTACTCGACCACTAGCAGGTGTGAATTAGGATGGTGCCACGAAGGGCGTACTCCACCACTAATCCCCAAGTCAAATGCTAGGGTGGTGCCATAGAGGGCGTACTCCACCACTAGCGAGTCTAATCCTAAGGGAAGGAAGGACCTAATCTTAAGGAAAAGAGAATTGGAAAGAATGATTGGTGATTTTGAATTTGATTTGATTTCTTTGAATTTTGAAGGGTTGAATTTGATGTTTAATTTGATTCTCATTAGGCATGACACTTCTTAAAGAACCGCCCAAATGAAAGGAAGCATCTGGTAGTATCTTCAAAATTAATTCATTGCCATGAACCTTTCTTATAGATCATCTCTAAGGTGGATGATCCAGTCAACATTGATTCAAAGCTTACATGAATCTTATGGTGGACTAAAATTGGTCTCCAAAGGACTATAGCCAAGTCTCCTACTTGGAAAGTCCTAAGGTAACACAATTTATAATGAGCTTAAATCATACGTGACTTATGTAATTTCAAATTTTTATTGAGTTCAAAACAACTTTCTTCAAGGCCTTCAAGATCCTCCAATTGGAGTCAGGCACTCTACTTAGTTGTGACTCAATTTTGAAAGTCAATTTATAGCCATGTAAAACACACCTCTATATGAGAACGAGCTTGGACCCAACGTAGAGTGTTATTTCACATAGTGGATCTTAAAAGAAATGATGCATATATTTAAGGATTTACATGTATCTCTCAAGAATGGGATTTGAATTCTTATCGAGAATAGAATATTCATTCTTTTTATTGAAAATTTCCTCTTAATCATTTGGACCCTGTCAGAATGACAAGTTGGAACAAATTCAAAAGTATAGTGAGAAGTAGAGTGACCCCAATCGACCCAAAAAGAGCCAAGGGTTTGGATTTTGTTGACTCGGATCAAGTTTCATAGAAACTGAACTAAGTTATCCCTTGTAGAAAGTTTGAATTAAAATTAATTTCAAAAGGATTTAAGTTGGATCGAGAAATTTAATCTTTTCAATTCTCTTGCATAGAATTTTCTATCTAATAAACTGTCCATGCATGACAATAAATCTAGATTCAAGATTTTTCAAAGTCAAGCTATTAAATATAATCGGGCTCTTTGAGATTTAAGGATTTAAAAGAAGGAAGCCTCTTTCACTTTTTTTTGTGAGGTGCTTTGCACACCTTTTTATTTCTTTGACGCACTTTGCGCTTCTTCTTTTTTTTGAATTTTTTTTTAATGCACTTTTGCATCCTTTGAATTTTTTTAACAAGAGGCTTCACTTTCTTTAAAACCTTAACATGATTAATCTTTTTTTTTTAAATCCAGGATTATATCGCAAGTATAAGAGAAGGAAATTCATTCTCTTATCCAAGGAAGAATAATCCCCAAATTGGACCCAATCTTTTGATAAGAAAATATCAACTTGACTTTGAAAATCATTGAATAAATTTAAAGCAAGCAAGAGGTGCCTATAAGATAAAAAGTTGCAAGAAGATGGAGAGGATTTTCATTTCAAAAACCAACTTAAGTTTGATACAAATTTTAATTCAAAAATCAAATTAACCCGCAGAAGCGGTGGGAGGGAGGGGCCTTTAAGAATCCAGTGGGGTCAACTATAACTCTCTCCTATTGTTGACTTAAAGTAGAGGTCAATTTTTATTAAAAAGATGGATCAACTATATTGAAAATTCTGATCCAGTACACTTGAGAAATAATACGATTGCCTTCAAAATAGAAAGTTCAGGTGGCAAGACCCAATCAATATAAATTATATTTTTGCAATCTCTTAAGAGAAAGAGATTGTTATGGGGTCTGCCCTACCCATAACTAGTGCTGCATCATCTCAATTTAAGGATCTATCGCAATAGGACCCATCTAGAAGTTAAATTCAAATGGTGTCACTATCTGATAAGATCTCATATCCATCATCATTCCCCTCCCTAATTACTAGTGATCTAGCAATTATGAGAGTGGCACCCCAAGCGGTTTCTGCACCTCCTCCTCTATAGATGATATAGTATGGCACATATAGTAACGTGACCTAACATCATCCAGCAGAGTGGATGGGTCATAACCCTCAACTAGGGGCTTATGATTTATTACAGGTGATTGCTTAGCTCTTTCTTCATTGATTCTCTCTGTATAGTTGTCAAGAAGGTGTATCGGAGATCGTGCTCTCATTTTCACAACCTCCCTCCTTTGAGTAATAGGAATAGGGTGGAAAACATTTCCACCATGGAAGGGGTAGGTGTAAGGAGCAACGAATTCTCGATTGGCCTCAAATTTAGCTTGTTTCAAGGCTTCTACCTCAGCAGTCCTTTTGGCCTTAACAACCTTCTTTTTTTACCTTTTTAAGGTATTTCTTCCACTTATTTTTGCTGGCAATAGTGGCGTTAGAACTTTACCCGATCTCAGATTGAGATGGTAATCCTTCCATTGTTAATGGTTCTTGATTTTTATCCTCCTGAGTAGAGGGCACAATGGTCGAAGGGGCGACAACGACCTCCATCGTAGAGATGGGGGAGTCAACTCCTGACCCTAAAGTAATCTCGACTAAGGGGACATCCCTTTGTATTCCAGCAGAGAGATCAATCATTTCTTCTCTGTTGACTGATAACTTAAAATTTTGAAATTCTATCCCAAACTGGATCAAGTTGCCAGAGGTAATTCCTTCTATTGTCAAGTTTCTATCCAGGAAGAAGATAAGTTTCCCAGCCATTTGAGTATTTAAGTATCCTGGAATTAAGGAAAAGTGGTTTGAGTTAGTCAATTTTGAATTAAAATTTGAATTTTAAGCATGATTAATTTTCTCTAAATCTTGAACCTCAATATGTTAAGTTTTCACCCAATAAGAGAGTTTACAAAATTGATTGAGAATATTCAAGGAACCTGGCTTAACTCCTTTGCTCTACCAATTAACTTGGAGGCAAAATGTAAAAGCCCGGCTTAGACAAAGATTTCATCACTCACCTCTCTATTTGAAAGGTATTTTCTTTTAGATGTTGGCCACACTCACCCAAGAAAGAAATGGGTAGAGGGACCAACGGAAGAAAGGTAGTTAAGACTACCGATGAAATAAAATTTTGCCATTATTAAAGATGGAGAGAAAGATTTGTCCCACCGGGCGTGCCATTTTTTTTGTTGGTGGAATTTTGAAAACATATTTTAAAAATATTAGTTTTCTTTGGGACTTAAAATTGAATTCTAAAATTGAATTGTCTCGTTAGAAAAAGTATATCACCTCGAGAGGTGAGAATAAAATTTCATAACGGTATTCAGATTTAGAATTATAAAATAAATCTTGAATATCGTGACCGGATGCTAAAGAGAACTTCATATGGCCCCGAAGGATCAAAATGAGGTTCAACTGAATATCCAGCTACAATATTAAAAAAGAGTGATCGTTAGGTTCACATCCAAAGCCTTATCAAAGAAATATGTATCTCGCCGAAGGGGGAAAATATCATTCGATGATAATTCTTTGAATATGATAACAATGATCACTAATATTTTAAGTTTTCCCAAAGAAATCCAATTGAGTTTTGAAAAATCAATTTTTAAAATCAGGTGCGTGTGTGGTTCTAAATCTCCTACGAGCGCAAGCCCTCGTAGTTAATTACATCGTAAGAAAACAAGGTCTCCTACGAAAACTCTCGATTAAAATAACGGTAGAAATTTTGTTAGAATATCTAGGAGTGATATCAAAAAGAGAAGTGAATTTTGGAAATTCAACAGGGAATGGATCAAAATTGAGCAGTTATTAACGGAGTTAAAGGAGGAGAGGTAGGGGACACTTTGAAATTCCAGAACCATCCGGAAGTGTCCCAACTTAATCTAAGTGTTGGGCTTTATGTTTTGGATTGAAATGATATTTAATTAAAGTCAAGCATTTTATTAGAAATTTGGGACTATATTCCCGAAGTTTGGGGTCTTATGATCAAAGATCTGCCCCGGATCCTAAATCTAATTTGGACACTGGACCACAGTCGTCCGAACCTAACTAATGTAGTGCAATGCCTGGACTTACCCCGGCCTGGATTGGGGAGCCAGCTAACCACCTAATCGAATTAAAAGAGATGAGTCCGGTCTTTTATGAAAGAGTGGTAGGGACGTTGTAATTAAAGTTTTGGAGAGTTGGGGCCGACATCTAGAAATTTTCCTAATTGTCCCCTTTAACTTATATTGGGTGCTAAAATGCTAAGGACTATGCAATTAAAATTTTGACTCTTTAAGTTTGTATCTAATGCAATGCATGCTAGTTAACGACTTCCAATCAAGTATGCTTGAAATTTTAAAAACAGGCTTAGAAAATAATTTTTTAGAAGACTGGACTTCCCCAGGTCCGGCACCTCGTCCTTATAGGTCAGACTATCCGGACTCTACCCGCAGGCGGGGAAGGGTCTAAAACAAGGAAAGAAGAAGTGCAGAAATATGCATGCGACCCCGGGGTCGATCCCCGGCTAATTCCCTAGATTCGTTATACTTCTATGTTATTTAGACTCATTAAAATTTTAGACATTTAAGGTTATGAGTAGAAAACTTTCACACCCTCACGAGTCTCACGTATCCAGGCGAAAACAAAAAGCGGCATACAATCGCCAAAAAACTAGTAAAAGCAAGTAATCCTAAAGGCAATCAGATCATCACATCAAATATAAATTAATTAATAAATGTCCATAGGCAGAATTTCCTTGCTTATTACAAACCAGAGTTTTGCAGAAAGTAAAGTGGCCGGGCACCACTGACAACAACCCGGATTTCAAGACTAATAATGACGCAAGTTATTTTGAGTGGGATACTCTCAATCTTCAAATCTTCAAATCTTCAATCTCGTTCTTCTTTGGACTCCTTTTCTTCAATCTTCTTGGAATCTTCGTAGTGGATTACCCAAATGGACAAGAGGGCACTTCCCTATAAGGGGAAGGCCACTCTTTCCTCTTTGGGTAAGGAGGAGGTATGATCCAAATTTGGATTTCCAAATGGAAAAGGAGTGTTCCCTAAAGGGGTATCCTTTCCTCTTTGGAATCCAAGCTTTGGATCTATGTATCCCAACTCAAAATCAACTTTCACAACACTTGACACTTACACAAATTACATTAATATCAAAATAAAAATCTAGACTCACCTGCAGGGTTATCCTAAGAAATTAATATATAAAAACCAGTTATTCCCAAGCAGTTGTATATGAGCAGAAAAGAAAGTAAACACACTGGCCACGCTCTTTTTATGATTTGGGGGCTTTAGCAGCTGAAGCACTTGTGCAAAGAGTTTATAATATTTATGCATTTTTTTTGATTTGCCCCCTTTTTATATTGCCCTGCATGAGCGTGGCCACCTGCAGAAAACTGTGTCAACATCCAGATCGTGCCTAACCTAAGGGTAATCTAGTCGCCAAACACATCAATCCATCCACAGAGTGCAGAAAAAGTAAGCAGACACAGCAAAGCAATCTCATCCACAACATGCAGTGAAAACTACGAAAAATCCGGCACACAGCAATAAAGTAAACACCGGCCTAACCTAAATCTAGAGTTGGTTGTCCTAGCACATCATCTAAAGTGTGTGTAAAAGGTTGTGTGGCTGAGGTAGGTCCTAAAGTGGGTAATTAGTTGAAGTTGTCTAAAAGTCTGGGTTTGTTAAGGCTTAAAAGGGGATTTAGATTAAAATTTAAGTATTAATAAATTAAGAATTTTAATCAAACATATTTTAAAAGTTAATTGATTACTACCTTTGTTTCACACCGAGGCCGTGAAGTTTATTTCACATTCCTTGGGGCTAAGCTAATAGCCTCGTAGGCCTAGGTTACCCAGTAGCAATCGGGGTTGATTAAGTTGATTTAAATTGGTTGGAATTAAAGGAGTGAGTTAATATTAAAGGGAGTTGGTTACTGATTTTAATGGGTTGGTTGAGAATTTTATTATACTATTAAGAAAATTCTGGAATTTAGGAGAGTTAATGGATTTTTGAAGTTATCCGGATATGCTAACTAAGGGGTCAAAACTTGACTTTTAAAGTTAGGGTTAATCTTATAGATTTCAGATTTTTAATAAATACTAGACCTAATTATGAGTTGTTAGACAGGTGGCACACTAAATTAGGAGTTTTCTATCAAAAGTTATGATTTTTAGAAGTTTTAACCCGGTTTTGACCTGAGGTTGACCAAAAATGTTGACTTTTTGACTTTGACCAGATTTTGGGGGTTTGATATTTTTAGAAAATACTAGATTTTAATTAGAGTCATTAGCCACTGAGTTTGATTGATTTAGAATTTTCTACAATTAGTTATGAATTTTGGAAGTTTAGGTATTTATTGGAATTATTTAATTATTTCAATTAAGGGCCCTTTTAATGATTTGAACCCAAATGAGTCCTAAACTTCTTGAAATTAACTCCAAAGATCATAAATGATCTAATGAGATATTAGCAAGTGATTAAAGATTTTTTGGGATTTTTAATAATTTTTAATTAATTAAAATTGATTAAACATTGATTTTTATTAAAATTAAATTAAAATGAATTTTAATGTCAAATTAAAGTGATTTCAATTTTTAATGATTAAGAGTTGAAATATGGTTGATTAGAGGTATTATAGGTATTTTTTGGAATTAATATAAATTTATGATGATTTATTGAATTTTCTAAGTCCTTAAAAAGGCTGAAATTTGACATGCTTAATTTTCTAACATACTGACCTCCAAATTGAGTCAAATTTAAACCTAAGGTATCTGATGTCACTAAGTTTACTATGTTCAAGTTTCACCCCTATTGGGTGTGTGTAGAATCCCCTATGAATTTTCTAAGTTTTCTAGACATTTCCTTAATTATTTTTCCTATGTGTATCTACTATTCAAATAGGCATGAAACTTGGTGTGTCTAACCCTGACATCCATACAATCATACCACAGAAATATCACAGTAAAATATTAAAACCCTAAGGAGTTATGAATTTTCAAAGTTTAGGGTCCACAATAGACCCTTTACCTTAAAAATTCATATCACAGAAATCTATTGAGCATCTGAACCTAAAAAAATTATCAAACATGCCTAAGATACTCAATAATTATCCACCAAAATTTGGAATTCATTTGATCACTGGATTGTGAGAAAATTGCGATACATGAAATTCACATAAACTCAAATATCTTACAATACAGAAATCAAATCAATAAAATTTTAATTTTAATAAATACTACATTTGATTATCTTTCTAACGAGCCCAAGAACGCCCAATTTGGTGGAAAACTAGATTTCATGTGAATTTTGAAAGATTTGGAGCATTTAAAGTATTTTTTATTCAGATTTGGGTCAAATCAGCTGGCGATGACGTGGCGGCGTGGCATGATGCCACGTGTCAGATCCCGGATGGACCCGTGCTTCACCCAGAGGAGGGCCGCGCGGTTTGGGGCGACGTGGCCAATTCTGGGCCGTCCGATCGCGTTACGGCTCGATCGGACGGCTCTGGTTGAACCAGAGTTAAAAAATTTCAAATGCCTATATCTTTCAAAATACTCGACGAAATTGCACAAAATTTGAACTGTAGCTAGAGGGAAATATGATCTTACAATGCCTGGAGTTTGGAGGCTCCATTCATTGTAAAATTGCTACAATTTCAAATTCACATTTAAACTTAAAAGGAGTATAACTTACAATCCAACCGTCGGATTTTTTCTATTTTTGGCTTGATGGAAAGCTGCAACAATCCTCTACAACTTTACTGAAGACTCCAAAATCCGGATCTTTCTGGATCGAAAGTTATATTTGAAAGTCCTCTTTCTCTCTCTAGAATGCTCTCTCCTCACTAAAATAGTGATTTGAGGCTTGGAAATGGTTGGGAAAAGCTTGGGAAGGACTTGAAATGTGCTGGAGTGTGTAGGAGGAGCTCTTAGAAGGTTGGGGGCTGCTGGAGTTTTGAGTTTTTGATCATATCAAAGGGAATGATGAAGAAGCCCCCTTTAGGTCAAGTTTTCCCCCACTTTAACTTTGGCTTTTGGATTGGATGGTTGAGATTTGATTTGGAGTAGTTTTGGATGAGTGCCAAGTGTCCCCTATGCTGCCCAAAGCTATGGAATAGGGTTGGTGGTTGAGAGTGACTTCTCTTGGTCCATGTGAAGAGGGACCACACCTTTTTCCCCATTTGGATGAACCAATGCCAAGCCTTGTTTAAGGGGCTGATTTGAGCTCTATTAGGGGAGGAAATGGGTCACATCACATCATGTTTGAGCAGGTTCTAGACTAAGCCATGGATTGCCAAGGTGGCTTGATGATGTGGCCTAGAGTTTGAGATCAAGGATTTGAAATTTTAAGCAAATACATGAAGTTAAAGAGGGTTTTGACCTCTCCAAATGAGTTGACCAAGTCAACCTAATATGAGGATTGACTTGAAAGTCTTTGGACATGTCATGGGTGTCCAATTGAATAATTTTGAAGGATTGATTTGATTCAAATGGGTTGAATGATCGAATTTGACAAGTTTGTAGGTTAAGGGTTGATTTGGTCAACCATAGTTGACTTGGTCAACTTGGTCGAACCAAAGAGTAAGTTTGGGTTCAATGTGTTCCTAAAATCATTTAGGATCCATTTAAATGACATTTGGAGAATATTTCAAAGGTTGATAAGTCAAATCAAATTGAGTTTAAGCCAAAAGTCCAAAAATCCTCCTTTAAGGGCATTTTGGTCATTTTGGTCTCAAGTCAATTATGGGTCAAATTGAATCTAAAAAGATATGGATTATTGCTTAACAAGTCAATATCAAGGTATTAGGAGGGATCAAAAGATTTGGAGGGGGCTCCAAAGTCAAATTCCACTAAGTGAAAGGCTTAGTGGCATGGATTGTAAATATTCGAAGGTTTTGCAATATTTGGAGTTTGATTAAGTTTAAGGGGTTAGAGTACTCCAATTGGGTTCAAATTTGGAGGGTTGGCACTAGAGACATGTCACATCAATGTTAAATTGACAGACCCTAAATTAAATGCCAAAAGATTGAGTTTCAAGGTGATGGAAAAATCACCTATAAAGGGCTTTAGGACCTAAGTCTTTAGCCTAAGAGTTCTGGGTTTGGATTGAGTTAAGATTTGGATTGAGCCTAAGGGCTAGGAACTAGGAAGATCCTAGGATCTAGAACTCAGGGAGGAGTTAAGAGTGACCTCATACAAAAATGAGGTCAACAAATGGACCCCCAATGTGTGTAGTAGAAGAAGAAACTTCTGCTGCACACATTGGCGTTGACCGAATGGAAATTTTGAATAGAATTTTTATAGTGTAAGGATGGGCATCACCCAACCTTATGTCTATAGGATGCTGATAGAAGGCTTACACCTAATAGACAGATCAACTAGAAAACCAAGGTAGGGAATACCTAACCTTGGGTCTAAGGAAGGGCATCACCCAACCTTAGGTCTACAGGATGCTGATAGAAGACTTACTCCTAGTAGACAAATCAACTGGGAAATCAAGGTAGGGAATACCTAACCTTGGGTCTAAGGAAGGGCATCACCGAACCTTAGGTCTACAGGATGCTGATAGAAGACTTACTCCTAGTAGACAAATCAACTGGAAACCAAGGTAGGGAATACCTAACCTTGGGTCTAAGGAAGGGCATCACCCAACCTTAGGCCTATAGGATGCTGATAGAAGACTTACTCCAAATAGGCAGATTAACTGGAAACCAAAGTAGGGAATACCTAGCTTTGGGTCTAAGGAAGGGCATCACCCAACCTTAGGTCTACAGAATGCTGATAGAAGACTTACTCCTAGTAGACGGATCAACTGGAAACCAAGGTAGGGAATACCTAGCCTTGGGTCTAAGGAAGGGCATCACCCAACCTTAGGCCTATAGGATGCTGATAGAAGACTTACTCCAAATAGGCAAATTAACTGGAAACCAAAGTAGGGAATACCTAACTTTGGGTCTAAGGAAGGGCATCACCCAACCTTAAGTCTACAGGATGCTGATAGAAGACTTACTCCTAGTAGACGGATCAACTGGAAACCAAGGTAGGGAATACCTAGCCTTGGGTCTAAGGAAGGGCATCACCGAACCTTAGGCCTATAGGATGCTGATAGAAGACTTACTCCAAATAGGCAGATTAACTGGAAACCAAAGTAGGGAATACCTAGCTTTGGGTCTAAGGAAGGGCATCACCCAACCTTAGGTCTACAGGATGCTGATAGAAGACTTACTTCTAGTAGACGGATCAACTGGCAAACTAGGATGGTGCCACGAAGGGCGTACTCCACCACTAGCGAATGGTCATGTGGGGAGGAAACTTGCTCCACACAGAGGACCGAAACTGGCAAACTAGGGTGGTGCCACGAAGGGTGTACTCGACCACTAGCAGGTGTGAATTAGGATGGTGCCACGAAGGGCGTACTCCACCACTAATCCCCAAGTCAAATGCTAGGGTGGTGCCATAGAGGGCGTACTCCACCACTAGCGAGTCTAATCCTAAGGGAAGGAAGGACCTAATCTTAAGGAAAAGAGAATTGGAAAGAATGATTGGTGATTTTGAATTTGATTTGATTTCTTTGAATTTGAAGGGTTGAATTTGATGTTTAATTTGATTCTCATTAGGCATGACACTTCTTAAAGAACCGCCCAAATGAAAGGAAGCATCTGGTAGTATCTTCAAAATTAATTCATTGCCATGAACCTTTCTTATAGATCATCTCTAAGGTGGATGATCCAGTCAACATTGATTCAAAGCTTACATTAATCTTATGGTGGACTAAAATTGGTCTCCAAAGGACTATAGCCAAGTCTCCTACTTGGAAAGTCCTAAGGTAACACAATTTATAATGAGCTTAAATCATACGTGACTTATGTAATTTCAAATTTTATTGAGTTCAAAACAACTTTCTTCAAGGCCTTCAAGATCCTCCAATTGGAGTCAGGCACTCTACTTAGTTGTGACTCAATTTTGAAAGTCAATTTATAGCCATGTAAAACACACCTCTATATGAGAACGAGCTTGGACCCAACATAGAGTGTTATTTCACATAGTGGATCTTAAAAGAAATGATGCATATATTTAAGGATTTACATGTATCTCTCAAGAATGGGATTTGAATTCTTATCGAGAATAGAATATTCATTCTTTTTATTGAAAATTTCCTCTTAATCATTTGGACCCTGTCAGAATGACAAGTTGGAACAAATTCAAAAAGTATAGTGAGAAGTAGAGTGACCCCAATCGACCCAAAAAGAGCCAAGGGTTTGGATTTTGTTGACTCGGATCAAGTTTCATAGAAACTGAACTAAGTTATCCCTTGTAGAAAGTTTGAATTAAAATTAATTTCAAAAGGATTTAAGTTGGATCGAGAAATTTAATTTTTTCAATTCTCTTGCATAGAATTTTCTATCTAATAAACTGTCCATGCATGACAATAAATCTAGATTCAAGATTTTTCAAAGTCAAGCTATTAAATATAATCGGGCTCTTTGAGATTTAAGGATTTAAAAGAAGGAAGCCTCTTTCACTTTTTTTTGTGAGGTGCTTTGCACACCTTTTTATTTCTTTGACGCACTTTGCGCTTCTTCTTTTTTTTGAATTTTTTTTTAATGCACTTTTGCATCCTTTGAATTTTTTTAACAAGAGGCTTCACTTTCTTTAAAACCTTAACATGATTAATCTTTTTTTTTTAAATCCAGGATTATATCGCAAGTATAAGAGAAGGAAATTCATTCTCTTATCCAAGGAAGAATAATCCCCAAATTGGACCCAATCTTTTGATAAGAAAATATCAACTTGACTTTGAAAATCATTGAATAAATTTAAAGCAAGCAAGAGGTGCCTATAAGATAAAAAGTTGCAAGAAGATGGAGAGGATTTTCATTTCAAAAACCAACTTAAGTTTGATACAAATTTTAATTCAAAAATCAAATTAACCCGCAGAAGCGGTAGGAGGGAGGGGGCCTTTAAGAATCCAGTGGGGTCAACTATAACTCTCTCCTATTGTTGACTTAAAGTAGAGGTCAATTTTTATTAAAAAGATGGATCAACTATATTGAAAATTCTGATCCAGTACACTTGAGAAATAATACGATTGCCTTCAAAATAGAAAGTTCAGGTGGCAAGACCCAATCAATATAAATTATATTTTTGCAATCTCTTAAGAGAAAGAGATTGTTATGGGGTCTGCCCTACCCATAACTAGTGCTGCATCATCTCAATTTAAGGATCTATCGCAATAGGACCCATCTAGAAGTTAAATTCAAATGGTGTCACTATCTGATAAGATCTCATATCCATCATCATTCCCCTCCCTAATTACTAGTGATCTAGCAATTATGAGAGTGGCACCCCAAGCGGTTTCTGCACCTCCTCCTCTATAGATGATATAGTATGGCACATATAGTAACGTGACCTAACATCATCCAGCAGAGTGGATGGGTCATAACCCTCAACTAGGGGCTTATGATTTATTACAGGTGATTGCTTAGCTCTTTCTTCATTGATTCTCTCTGTATAGTTGTCAAGAAGGTGTATCGGAGATCGTGCTCTCATTTTCACAACCTCCCTCCTTTGAGTAATAGGAATAGGGTGGAAAACATTTCCACCATGGAAGGGGTAGGTGTAAGGAGCAACGAATTCTCGATTGGCCTCAAATTTAGCTTGTTTCAAGGCTTCTACCTCAGCAGTCCTTTTGGCCTTAACAACCTTCTTTTTTTACCTTTTTAAGGTATTTCTTCCACTTATTTTTGCTGGCAATAGTGGCGTTAGAACTTGACCCGATCTCAGATTGAGATGGTAATCCTTCCATTGTTAATGGTTCTTGATTTTTATCCTCCTGAGTAGAGGGCACAATGGTCGAAGGGGCGACAACGACCTCCATCGTAGAGATGGGGGAGTCAACTCCTGACCCTAAAGTAATCTCGACTAAGGGGACATCCCTTTGTATTCCAGCAGAGAGATCAATCATTTCTTCTCTGTTGACTGATAACTTAAAATTGAAAAAAAATTTTGCCGTTTAAAGATGGAAAAAGATTTGTCCCACACCTCGTGCCATTTTTTTTGTTGGTGGAATTTTGAAAACATATTTTAAAAATATTAGTTTTTCATAAACGGTATTCTAAAATTGAATTGTCTTTAGAAAAATTATGAAATTCATCTTGAATTATAAAATAAATCTATCGTGACCGGATGCTAAAGAGAACTTCATATGGCCCCGAAGGGTCAAAATGAGGTTCAACTGAATATCCAGCTACAATATTCAAAAAATTGTGATCGTTAGGTTCACATCCAAAGCCTTATCAAAGAAAGATGTATCTCCCGAAGGGAGAAAATATCATTCGATGATAATTCTTTGAATATGATAACAATGATCACTAGTATTTTAAGTTTTCCCAAAGAAATCCAATTGAGTTTTGAAAAATCAATTTTTAAAATCAGGTGCGTGTGTGGTTCTAAATCTCCTACGAGCGCAAGCCCTCGTAGTTAATTACATCGTAAGAAAACGAGGTCTCCTACGAAAACTCTCGATTAAAATAACGGCAA
This sequence comes from Dendrobium officinale, assembly GCA_019514585.1. Classification (NCBI taxonomy): domain Eukaryota; kingdom Viridiplantae; phylum Streptophyta; class Magnoliopsida; order Asparagales; family Orchidaceae; genus Dendrobium; species Dendrobium officinale. The sequence goes on from CM033687.1 coordinate 65,582,854, forward strand.
AATTTTGTTAGATTTTCTAGGAGTGATATCAAAAAGAGAAGTGAATTTTGGAAATTCAACAGGGAATGGATCAAAATTGAGCAGTTATTAACGGGTTAAAAAGGAGGAGAGGTAGGGGACACTTTGAGATTCGGAACCATCCGGAAGTGTCCCAACTTAATCTAAGTGTTGGGCTTTATGTTTTGGATTGAAATGATATTTAATTAGAGTCAAGCATTTTATTAGAAATTTGGGACTATATTCCCGAAATTTGGGGTCTTATGATCAAAAGATCTGCCCCGGATCCTAAATCTATTTTGGACACTGGACCACAGTCGTCCGAACTTAACTAATGTAGTGCAATGCCTGGGCTTACCCCGGCCTGGATTGGGGAGCCAGCTAACCACCTAATCGATTTTAAAGAGATGAGTCCAGTCTTTTATGTAAGAGTGGTAGGGATGTTGTAATTAAAGTTTTGGAGAGTTGGGGCCGACATCTAGAGATTTTCCTAATTGGCCCCTTTGACTTATGTTGGGTGCAAAAATGCTAAGACTGATGAAATTAAAATTTTGACTCTTTTAGTTTGTATCTAATGCAATGCATGCTAGTTAACAACTTCCAATCAAGTATGCTTGAAATTTTTAAAAAACAGGCTTATAAAATAATTTTTTAGAAGACTGGACTTCCCCAGGTCCGGCACCTCGTCCTCATAGGTCAGACTATCCGGACTCTACCCGCAGGCGGGGAAGGGTCTAAAGCAAGGAAAGAATAATGCAGAAATATGCATGCGACCCCGGGGTCGATCCCCGGCTAATTCCCTAGATTCGTTATCTTTCTATGTTATTTAGACTCGCTAAAATTTTAGACATTTAAGGTTATGAGTAGAAAAATTTTCACACCCTCACGAGTCTCACGTATCCAGGCGAAAACAAAAAGCGGCATACAATCGCCCAAAAAACTAGAAAAGCAAGCAATCCTAAAGGCAATCAATTCATCACATCAAAATATTAATTAATTAATAAATGTCCATAGGGCAAAGTTTCCTTGCTTATTACAAATCAGAGTTTTGCAGAAAGTAAAGTGGCCGGGGCACCACTGACAACAACCCGGATTCTAAACCTAGTAATGACGCAAGTAGTTTTGAGTGGGATTCTCAATCTTCAAATCTTCAAATCTTCAATCTCGTTCTTCTTTGGACTCCTTTTCTTCAATCTTCTTGGAATCTTCGTAGTGGATTACCCAAATGGATAAGAGGGCACTTCCCTCTAAGGGGAAGGCCACTCTTTCCTCTTTGGGGTAAGGAGGAGGTATGATCCAAATTTGGATTTCCAAATGGAAAAGGAGTGTTCCCTAAAGGGGTATCCTTTCCTCTTTCGGAATCCAAGCTTTGGATCTATGTATCCCAACTCAAAATCAACTTTCACAACACTTGACACTTACACAAATTACATTTATATCAAAATAAAAATCTAGACTCACCTGCAGGGTTATCCTAAGCAATTAATATATAAAAAGCAGTTATTCCCAAGCAGTTATATATGAGCAGAAAAAAAAGTAAAACACACTGGCCACGCTCTTTTTATGATTTGGGGGCTTTAGCAGCTGAAGCACCTGTGCAAAGAGTTTTTATAATATTTATGCATTTTTTTATGATTTGCCCCCTTTTTATATTGCCCTGCATGAGCGTGGCCACCTGCAGAAAACTGTGTCAACATCCAGATCGTACCTAACCTAAGGGTAATCTAGTCGCCAAACACATCAATCCATCCACAGAGTGCAGAAAAAGTAAGCAGACACAGCAAAGCAATCTCATCCACAACATGCAGTGAAAACTACGAAAAATCCGGCACACAGCAGTAAAGTAAACACCGGCCTAACCTAAATCTAGAGTTGGTTGTCCTAGCACATCATCTAAAGTGTGTGTAAAAGGGTGTGTGGCTGGGGTAGGTCCTAAAGTGGGTAATTAGTTGAAGTTGTCTAAAAGTCTGGGTTTGTTAAGGCTTAAAAGGGGATTTAGATTAAGATTTAAGTATTAATAAATTAAGAATTTTAATTAAACATATTTTAAAAGTTAATTGATTACTACCTTTGTTTCACACCGAGGCCGTGAAGTTTATTTCACCTTCCTTGGGGCTAAGCTAATAGCCTCGTAGGCCTGGGTTACCCAGTAGCAATCGGGGTTGATTAAGTTATTTAAATTGGTTAGAATTAAAGGAGTGGGTTGATATTAAAGGGAGTTGGTTACTGATTTTAATGGGTTGGTTGAGAATTTTATTATCCTATTAAGAAAATTCTGAAATTTGGGAGAGTTAATGGATTTTAAAAGTTATCCGGATACGCTAACTAAGGGGTCAAAAATTTGACTTTTAAAATTAGAGTTAATATTTAAGATTTCAGATTTTTAATAAATACTAGACCTAATTATGAGTTGTTAGACAGGTGGCACACTAAATTTGGAGTTTTCTATCAAAAGTTATGATTTTTAGAAGTTTTAACCCGGTTTTGACCTGAGGTTGACCAAAAATGTTGACTTTTTGACTTTGACCAGATTTTTGGGGTTTGAAAATTTTTGGAAAATACTAGATTTTTAATTAGAGTCATTAGCCACTGAGTTTGATTGATTTAGAATTTTCTATAATTAGTTATGAATTTTGGAAGTTTGGGTATTTATTGGAATTATTAAATTATTTCAATTAAGGGCCCTTTTAATGATTTGAACCCAAATGAGTCCTAAACTTCTTGAAATCAACTCCAAAGATCAAAAATGATCTAATGAGATATTAGCAAGTGGTTAAAGATTTTTTGGGATTTTTAATAATTTTTAATTAATTAAAATTGATTAAACATTGATTTTGATTAAAATTAAATTAAAATGGATTTTAATGTCAAATTAAATTAATTTAAATTTTTAATGATTAAGAGTTGAAATATGGTTGATTAGAGGTATTATAGGTATTTTTTGGAATTAATATAAATTTATGATGATTTATTGAATTTTCTAAGTCCTTAAAGGGGCTGAAATTTGACATGCTTAATTTTCTAACATAATGACCTCCAAATTGACTCAAATTTAAACCTAAGGTATATGATGTCACTAAGTTTACTATGTTCAGGTTTCACCCCTATTGGGTGTGTGTAGAATCCCCTATGAATTTTCTAAGTTTTCTAGACATTTCCTTAATTATTTTTCCTATGTGTCTCTACTATTCAAATAGGCATGAAACTTGGTGTGTCTAACCCTGACATACATACAATCATACCACAGAAATATCACAGCAAAATATTAAAACCCTAAGGAGTTATGAATTTTCAAAGTTTAGGGTCCAAAATAGACCCTTTACCTTAAAAATTCATATCACAGAAATCTATTGAGCATCTGAACCTAAAAAAATTATCAAACATGCCTAAGATACTCAATAATTATCCACCAAAATTTGGGATTCATTTGATCACTGGATTGTGAGAAAATTGAATTCCATGAAATTCACATAAACTCCAATATCTCACAATACAGAAATCAAATCAATATAATTTTAATTTTAATAAATACTAAATTCGATTATCTTTCCAACGAGCCCAAGAACGCCCAATGTGGTGAAAAACTCGATTTCTGTGAATTTTGAAAGATTTGGAGCATTTAAAGTATTTTTTATTCAGATTTGGGTCAAATCAGCTGGCGATGACGTGGCGGCGTGGCATGATGCCACGTGTCAGATCCCGGATGGACCCGTGTTTCACCCAGAGGAGGGCCGCGCGGTTTGGGGCGACGTGGCCAATTCTGGGCCGTCCGATCGCGTTACGGCTCGATCGGACGGCTCTGGTTGAACCAGAGTTAAAAAATTTCAAATGCCTATATCTTTCAAAATACTCGACGAAATTGCACGAAATTTGAACTGTAGCTAGAGGGCAATATGATCTTACAATGCCTGGAGTTTGGAGGCTCCATTCATTGTAAAATTGCTACAGTTTCAAATTAAAATTTAAACTTAAAATGAGTATAACTTACAATCCAACAGTCGGATTTTTGCGATTTTTGGCTTGTTTTAAAGATGCAACAATCCTCTACAACTTTGCTGAAGACCCCAAAAGCCGGATCGTTCTGGATCTAAAGTTATATTTGAAAGTCCTCTTTCTCTCTCTAGAATGCTCTCTCCTCACTAAAATAGTGATTTGAGGCTTGGAAATGGTTGGGAAAAGCTTGGGAAGGACTTGAAATGTGCTGGAGTGTGTAGGAGGAGCTCTTAGAAGGTTGGGGGCTGCTGGAGTTTGGAGCTTTTTGATCATATCAAAGGGAATGATGAAGAAGCCCCCTTTAGGTCAAGTTTTTCCCCCACTTTAACTTTGGCTTTTGGATTGGATGGTTGAGATTTGATTTGGAGTAGTTTTGGATGAGTGCCAAGTGTCCCCTATGCTGCCCAAAGCTATGGAATAGGGTTGGTGGTTGAGAGTGACTTCTCTTGGTCCATGTGAAGAGGGACCACACCTTTTTCCCCATTTAGATGAACCAATGCCAAGCCTTGTTTAAGGGACTGATTTGAGCTCTATTAGGGGAGGAAATGGGTCACATCACATCATGTTTGAGCAGGTTCTAGACTAATCCATGGATTGCCAAGGTGGTTTGATGATGTGGCCTAGAGTTTGAGATCAAGGATTTGAAATTTTAAGCAAATACATGAAGTTAAAGAGGGTTTTGACCTCTCCAAATGAGTTGACCAAGTCAACCTAATATGAAGATTGACTTGAAAGTCTTTGGACATGTCATGGGTGTCCAATTGAATAATTTTTGAAGGATTGATTTGATTCAAATGGGTTGAATAATTGAATTTGACAAGTTTGTAGGTTAAGGGTTGATTTGGTCAACCATAGTTGACTTGGTCAACTTGGTCAAACCAAAGAGTAAGTTTGGGTTCAATGTGTTCCTAAAGTCATTTAGGATCCATTTAAATGACATTTGGAGAATATTTCAAAGGTTGATAAGTCAAATCAAATTGAGTTTAAGCCAAAAGTCCAAAAATCCTCCTTTAAGGGCATTTTGGTCATTTTGGTCTCAAGTCAATTATGGGTCAAATTGAATCTAAAAAGATATGGATTATTGCTTAACAAGTCAATATCAAGGTATTAGGAGGGATCAAAAGATTTGGAGGGGGCTCCAAAGTCAAATTCCACTAAGTGAAAGGCTTAGTGGCATGGATTGTAAATATTCGAAGGTTTTGCAATATTTGGAGTTTGATTAAGTTTAAGGGGTTAGAGTACTCCAATTGGGTTCAAATTTGGAGGGTTGGCACTAGAGACATGTCACATCAATGTTAAATTGACAGACCCTAAATCAAATGCCAAAAGATTGAGTTTCAAGGTGATGGAAAAATCACCTAGAAAGGGCTTTAGGACCTAAGTCTTTAGCCTAAGAGTTCTGGGTTTGGATTGAGTTAAGATTTGGATTGAGCCTAAGGGCTAGGAACTAGGAAGATCCTAGGATCTAGAACTCAGGGAGGAGTTAAGAGCAATGACCTTAGTATGATAAAAGCCTCAAAGGTATAGGTTCGAGCGTACTTTCATTTTCACTAGAAGCTGAAATTAAAATTACATCGGCATCATCCGTAGAAGTTAATGTCAACAAGCAATAAACAACTTCAAAGAGGTCAAATATCTTTTGTGAATTCTAGTGACCTCTTCTCTACAACATATTAAAGCATCTCATACAAATTCTTCCTAACAATGAAAGATTATAACTTGATCATCAATAAGCCTCCAGAAGATTGACACAGTTAGTGTGTAGCCGGACTACTGACAAGGCACACTACTTCAGCCACTTCCATAAGGGATGTCTGATATCCACACATGTCAGTATGGATGCATATTGCATTTCACAAAATAAAACTTGACCACTGCCATCATTGGCCTTTAGCTTAATGTCTGTCGTCAGTCCTTCATTTCATATCAGCCATCATAGCCTTCTCACTCAACTACTATTAGCACTATGCCCTCAAATTATTTCGTTCAGCTCTCCACCCAATTATTGATCACCATCGGACTTCCACCAAATCATTGATTGCTAATGAACTTTTGGTCATTCGTTAACACTGTTATACTTTCACTTATTCATCGGTCATTGTTGGACTTCCACTCAAACATCATTTAAATTCTACCCATCTACTGATAATCACTAGTTCTCCTCCTAGTATTATTACCATTATATCTTCTTAAATCATCATTGTATAGAAGAAGTATAAAATCTCATCATGACTTCTTCTATACAAAAGAGGGGAACTGAAGCTTGATAAAAGATGTCAACAATCTTAGATAGTGGAAAATTTTTAATATATAAAAAAAAGAGTGGAGACAAAAAATGAAAGGAGGATAAAGTTTCTTATACACATAAAGAGGGACACTAAATTTGTATAGGGAATGTTACATATAAAAAAACTATTGAAAGCCTCTAAAGCTAGAAGAAAATGGGAAAGAGAGAAAATGATGGTTGAAAACTCTAACTTCTATAGAAGACGATGGAAGGCCTCAATTGTAAAAAAGTTAAAGGAAAAAGGGAGATGGAAAAGAGTAATTTTCATGTATATTAAGGGGGTATGTGGGGGGCGGGGGGGTATAAAATAAAAGAGGGAAAAGTAGTTCACAAAAGGGTGTGTGTGTGGGGGGGGGGGGGGGGGGGGTGGGGGGGGGGGGGGTAGGGGGGGGGGAGGGGGGGGGGGGGGGGGTGGGGGGGGGGGGGGGGGGGGGGTGGGGGGGGGGGGGGGGGGGGGGGGGGGGGGGGGGGGGGGGGGGGGAGGGGGGAATCCTCCAAAGGTGATTAAAATCTTTTTTAAAAAAAAACACCTTTTGGACCCAACCACCAGACAACCCTACTAGAAATTTTCAGAAATTTAAGAAAATAAAAACCGAGGTGTCTCATAAAAAAAATTTCCCCAATCATTTTTAATTGCATAGATTATACCAGCCTGCTTAATGAAAGCCAGGCACCATTAAATTATGTTCCTTTGTAGACATATGCAGACAGCGCCATCTCTGGCAGAGCCAAATTAATTGGTGGCGGTCAGCTAGACTAGATTCGAATAGCCAATGCGCATCTAGGCCCAAGTATTGGCCCAGACAGTCATAGATCCAGTGGTTTATGACCTATTTGGAGACTTTTTAGATCTTTTAAGGTGGTCTGTGTGTTTGCAAGGGGGGGGGGGGGGGGCGCTTTAAAATGAATTGATAAAACTAATTCATTACATTTAATTTGCATCCAATAAAATATTTTAAATATTTCTAAAATACACATATTCTTGTACATTCTCTGGCTCTCCCTTCTTACGTCTTGGTTTCGGCTAGCAGCATATGTAATATTCTATTTTAGTTTTCTTATTTTCTATAGTTTATGTTATAGCTTTTTTTTTCCTAAACAGAAAATTTTGTTTACAATTTTTTTTTTGCTTAAAACCCGCAAAGGGGCCTACGCGTTAATATATAAAAAAAATCGGTTACAAAATTCTTAGAAGGATCCTCCAGCTCGCTACTGCTCTTTAGAGCTACAAGAAATTGGAAAATAAAACCTAAGAGCCGGTGGTTCCTTTTTCTAAGATTACAAAAAAGACATAAAATAAAAATAGGGTTGCAAGTAAACAGCACCCAAAAAAGCAAGAGTAGATTGGTCTAGTTCAGCTCATTCTTCCTGCAAAAAACTTAGAGAAAATTGAAAGCATAAGGAGAAAAACTAATCCAAAAATCCTTGAGGTCAATGAAGCTCCGTGAAGTAATCCTGCAAGGAAATCTCAGAAAAAGCGAATTAGATAAATCGATACAAATTATGCAATTATAACCGAAGAGGTGGTTCCAGTCAAGCCTAATAATGAAAACAAGATAAAACTTCCTGATGGCCGCCAAAATATAAGTAAAAGCCCTGCCAGCCATAACGTACAATCTCCAGGCGATCCTTCAGAGCAACCATATTATTATGGATATCAAAACCATAAAAGATCATAGTAATCGGATCCTTCAGATCAACCATAATGTTATGCATATCAAAACCATAAAAGCTCATAGTAATCGGAGCAGAAAATTTTGTTTACAATTTAGTTTATAGATAAAAACAAAATTGTTTAGTTTACAGTTTAGTAAATAAATTAGATTCAATACTAAATAGATAAGAAAAATAGATTCAGTGCGTTATCATCACAACATTTCTTTTTTGTTTAAGTTAGATTCAATACCCAATGTAGCGTCTACTACATTTCAATTTAGTTTCTAGTTTACAATTTAATTTATGGATAAAACAATTTTATTTAGTTTTTTGTTTATAGTTGTTTTGTTTTTTTTAGGATAAATCGATAAAGAAAAAGAATTTTTTTTATTATTTAGTTTTCAATTTAGGATATAAAAAAAGATTCGTTTGCTGCTTTGTTCATTGTTTTTACTTTTATATTTAGTTTATAGTTTTTATGTTTTATGTAGTTCAAGAGTTTGAATTTAGACAAAGATTATAGAGAAATATTTTACGAAGTCCTCACAATCTTATGTATCAACACCAATAGAGGATTCATAAAATACGGATGATGAACAAAAATAAAAAATAATTCAAACATATGGCAAATCATCAAAAAGCACGATAACAGATCTAGATAATCTTAAATTAGATCCTAGATTACATATACTTATTTTTTAATTTTGTTTTAACATTAGTGATCAAATTCAAAGGTCATATTTGCAAAAAGGGCCATGTCATTCTTACAATCATGACTTCGCAACAATGATTTCACTCCTTCCGATATGATGATTCTTGTAATCAACTGGAAACATATATTATGGATATGCAGTTTGATGTTTAATTTTTATTGTTAAAAGATATAAGAAGTCTTGCTAAAAAAATGGTTCAAAGCAGAAATGAAATATTAATCCCTTTGTTTTTTGGCTGTTGAAGTTGGCATTAGTACTATGCGTTGCAACTGCAAGAGTTGAAAGAGCATTTTATGCAATTGTTATCATAAAAAATTGACTACGCAATTGAATTAGAGATTAGTGGATGAATGATACTTTAATCTGTTATATTGAAAAATAAAATTTAGATTGTATTGAAAATGATGTTATTATTTTATTTTTTAAAATTATGAAGAATAGAATGTGTAGATTGTAAGTGTAATTTATTTTATATTTAGTAGTTTATTTATTAAATAAATTTTTAAAACTGTTAATGCTAGTCTCAAGCCCTAATGAATAATTGTTGAGAGGATTTAAAAAAAAAAAAGTCCCCCTCTATGAAAAGTTTCTGGCCGTGCCACTTGATAAAGGTAAAAGAATTTAAGGAAAAAGAATCATCGTATGAAATTAAGTTTTTTATTAGCTTTTTTTAAATTTACACATATTTCTTTTTTATATGTCATCTATATTCCTTCACTATATAGCATCCATAGATATTAAATCCAATATGCATAAATATGGAACTTAGTAACTTGCAATGAGAGGAAAATTTCCCTCAAAAGCACTAAGGCAATAAAGAAAATTCCATCATAAAATAAGCTTTATCTAAAAATTATTATTTTGTTTCTTTTAGCAAAACAAAATATTTCTTTGTTTAAAATCTAAAATAAAAAAAGTTTGAACCATTTTTATAGCATGGACTCTTCTAATTATTTTATTATAATTTTCATAAATAATAAATTATTTTATTAAAAAAATTTCTTAGCTAATTTTGATAATATTTTAATAAATGTAAATTTTAAAGATAAAGGAAGGCAATATCTATCATGTTTAAAGCTTAAAATAAAATTAGAGATAATTTTAAGACAAAATTATTATTTTTAACTTATTTAAAAGTTATCAATTAATTTATATTATGTATTTTCATTTTTATTTTATTTATTTATTGTAATTTCTATAAAAATAATTGGAAAAGAATTCTTTTTATAATTATTAAAAGTTAGAAATAAATCATAGATAAGGAGTTAAACTAATTAATATTTAATGATAATTTTAATCCTTTTTAAGGCTAAACCACTTTTCAGTTGATATTTGATTTCCTCAAAAAAAAAAAAAAATCTTATTGCTACCCTACAAAATACAACTAAATGGAATATATAAAAATTATCAACAAAGAGGAAAACTAAACCTAAAGGAAGGAAGCCCCCATGACACAACACTTCGAAACTACAACTTCATCAAAAGAAGCCATTTTTTAAAGCATTTAACCTATATACTTATACATATTTTCATAGGTAGTTCATATGTACCTAATAAAGTAATAGGTCTTAGTCAAGGTATTCAATCAAAGCAATCATGTTACCCAATATTGTGACTCACCCAAGAAAATAATAACCTTACAATAGGCTGGTTGGCCCAGCTTGTAGAGACATGACCACTCGCCCTAAAAGGATCATCATATGAATATTCATTCTAATAGACTAAGTTGAGGCATGATCATCCATTGAGTTCTCTTAGCCTAGGCCTAGAGTTCATTCACCTAAATTAGCTAGGATCACTCGCCTATAATTTCTATCTACAATCAATGCCACTCACCTAATAATAATAGTCATAATCCAGCTACATGAAACACACACACACACACACTAAAAAAAGCTTAACTCAATGTTATTAATTTATTCTTTTAAAAAAGAAAAAAATTTCTTTATTTAAAATCTAAAATAATTAAATGTATTTTTTTTTAAATTAAAACCCACGGAGGGGCCTACGTGTTGAATTCAAAAAAATCTGTTACAAAGTCCTTAAAAGGACCCACCAGCTCGCTACTGCTCCGGAGAGCTACAATCAAAATAGAAATAAAAAAACCTGAGAGCCGGTAGTCCCTTATCCTACGATTACAAAAATAACCAGAAAAAAGATGCGGGCGTTGGGGAAAAACCACCCAAAAAAGGAAGTTCCAAATAATCTCGTTCTACTCGAGCTTCATACAAAATAACATAAGGGCAAAGGAAAAGAAAAAAGGGAAAGAAAAGAAAAGAACCTTGCATTCGTTTAAGCTCCCAAAAAAACAGTTGATAGGTAACCTACAAAAAATTCTCGAAAAAGGAAAATTAATACAAACATAGTTTACCTAATTAATAGAGACTTTCAGATATCTATTGGGGGTCCTAATGCCAAAATAGAAAGAGAAAAATAAACGAAGCCGGTAGTAAAAATCAGAGATCCAGTCATCAATACATAACAGCCGGCCATGCCAACCCTCCAACCAGCCATCCATCAAAATATAAAGGCAATGACAGTGAGATAACCCACTAAGCCCAGTAATATCCTCAGTGGACGTAGACAGCAAATCTAATACCCATGATAATAGAGAAGCCAAGCCTGGTAACAGTAGAATCATCTAAAAGACCTTTTAAAACCTTGATAGCCTGAGCAAAATAGATCACAACTTTACGGTTCCAAATAGAAAAAATCCCATGAGGTATTAAACCTAGAAGATACAGAAAATCGAAGCCACCAAAACTAGCATCAACTAGGTTAAGCAACCAAAAATAGAGAGAATAATGATAGAACATGACAGGCACCTTTCCAGCAGCAATAAAATAACAAACCAACCAAATAGAAAGAAATATTTTATCATAATGAACTTGACTAAAGTAGCTATCAGCAAAACCCCTGAAACAACAGTAAAAGGAAAGCCACCAAATAACCAAAAAAATAAGAGCTTAACCATGTCCAATGTAAGGTAGGGCAGTTTTATCCAGAGTGATCATACCTTTCAAAAAAGAATTTAAATTACAAATATTCAAATCTTGATAACACTCAAGCTGACAGCCGAATAGCCAACCAATCAGCATAGGCATTTGTTTCACGATATATATGAGAGATATTAAAATTGAGAGAAGATAGAGAATTTTTAATTTTCCTAATAAGGTAAAAATTTTGAGGATTTCCCTGAGCATGGTTATTAATAAATTGAATCACAAGATCATCATCCACCTCAATCCAGACATTTAAAAAACCCATCATAATACATATATTAATACCAAGAGAAACCCCAGTGAGTTCAGCAGTAATAATAGAGTAAGTATGCAAAGGGCTAGCAAAGGCAGCTAACACCTTACCCTCATGATCACGAATAATACCACCCGTGCCAGCAACAGAGTTTCTCACAGAACCATTGGTATTCAATTTCACAAAAGGAAAAGAGGGCTTCCTCCAAAAAACAAGTTTGGGTGAAGACCTGTTAACATTCTCACCCACTTTGATACCAAGAGAATCAGCCAAAAACCGAGAGTTATTGCAGTTTTTAATAGTAATTAAATTACAGGAGGACATATGCAGAATTTTATGATGGATATTAGAGATAATAACATTAGCATCCATCTTAATATCACAATGTTTGGATTCATTTCTCGCTTTCCAAATGAACCATAAAATAAGAATAGGGATCAAGTTTAAGATGTGACCCTTAGAGTTGATCATCCACTCTTTCAATAAGGAATGGAGGTCATAGTAAGTATCCACATGATTCAGTTTAGCCAAAGCAAAGTAGTGATGCCAAATCTTCTTAGCTATAGTCCCATTCACAAAAACATGATTAACACTTTCAATGTTAGAACAACATTGTCATTTGGAAGGGAAACTAAAACCTTTTTTTCTGAATTAAAGTATCAACAGGAATAAAGCCTTTAAGACATCTCCACGCTAAAATTGAATAAGATGTAGGAATAATGTTATGCCATAAAGAAGAGTAAAGAAGAGAATAGTTGTACCTATACCTGAAGGAATGCCACACTTTTCTCATCTGGAAATTACCCGAAGAAGACAGCTTAAAGAGAATTTTATCGTTGCAAAACAAATCTAAGGGAATCGGCAGAATCATATCAACAATAAAAGGAGGAATAACCTCCGAAAGTTTAGTAACATTCCAGCTCCCATTAGCAATGAAATTAGAAACCTTAATATTATCTATAGAAGAGGTATTTAAAAAATTATCAATCGAAAAAGGACCAATCCAATTATCTTGCCAAAAGAAAACATTACCGTTACCAATGCCCCATTGAATGAAACGTTCGGCAGTCCACTTGATTTTACAAAGTCTTTTCCAGGTCAAAGAATCAGTGGCTTTATAAACACCAAGCAGAGGGTGAGAATCTTTACAATATTTAGCGTTCATAAAATGGGCCCATAAACTCTCATTAGATCTGAAAGAGAACCAAAGTTTATGAGAAAAAGCTTGCACCATATCAATAAGATTTTTGCAACCTAAACCACCTTCGTTATAAAAGCCACAAATGTTGTTCCAACAAGCCCAACGAATACCATTACTATTAAGTTTGGAAATCCAAAAAAAATTGTTTATCATTCTCTCAATTCTAAGGCAAATAGAAGCAGAAGGTTGAAGAGTATGCAATAAGTAAATAGGTATAGAATTCAAAACAGATTTAATAAGGATTAATCTACCCCCAAAAGACAACAAATTAGTGGACCAATGGGTTAATTTTTTCTGGAAGCAAGAAAAAATATCTTCAAAAAGGTTACTTCTCTTTTTACTTTTATAAGTCACATCTATTCAAAAAAATAAATATATGATCTAACTTTAATTGCAGGAACTCTTATAGTTATTATATTATAACATTAATAAATATAAAACTATTTTCAAAAAAGTATTTCTTTGATAATTATTATAATATTTTAATAAATTTAAAATTTAAACAAAAATGAAATGCAATATCTATCATGTTTAAAGTTTAACATAAAATGAGAGCTAATTTAAAAGAAAATGATCTTCTTTTAACATAGTTAAAAGTTTAAATATAATTTAGATTCTATGATTTGAATTTTTTAGCTATTTTTCTTTATTAGCTTAAAGAATAAATTGAAAATAGCTCTTCTTATAATTATTAAAAGTTATAATAAATTCAGGGTCTATTTGGGATTACATAATCTTTTTGCAAAAGTGACTACAAAGTTATTGAGGAATGTAATTTTCTTAATGCTGCCGTAAAAAAAAGAATTTTTTAGCATAGAAATTTTTTGAAAGCAACAAGAAAATAGTGACCAAATAGATATATAGTTGTAGTTTTCAAAGCAAAATAGTAAGAAAATTATCTCAAGAAAACACTATGTAATACTTTAATATATTTTAATTTCTTTGTAAGGATAAATTGTATTTCATCCTTATTCACCAACTATCAGTTTCATCTAAATGATAATTTTAGAAAAATTGGGTTTTTAGCACATGAGTTTCATCCAAAATGATTAAAATCAAGACCTTTGTCTTTCAACCCATTTATAGCCACCACATTAGCTTTGCCTAATAATTTTAGCTTCATTTGGTACGACTTTATTACTACTTCATAAAGTAGCTCTTTAGTATAAAAAATTTAATTTTAGTTCTAAAAAACTACTTTAAGAAGCATTGAGGAAGCCACCTCAAATGATGTCTTAAATGCGCTTCCACTTTCAGATAATGCTTAAAAGATTGAATTGGCATTTTGATTTTTTCATTCAGTACTTTTAAGCCAAGAAAATTTCCAAATGTGCAAATTTATCATAATTTTGATATGCCCAAGCTTGAGTAAGAACTTAGACTTTTTTCATTTGTAAAAAAAAATTCAATAACACTGTGAAATTCAAAGTTATATACCAATTTTCAAAATATCACCAAATCTTCTCCACACCTTAATATCACCACTAAGTGTGTAAATGGATTGAGTTTGGTTGAGTTCTTGTTTGTCAGGCCAAGCTAGTTTAATTTATAATTAGCATAAATTTGAGCTTGAGCGTAACTTGAGTTCATTTGTTGAGCTCAAGTACAACTCAAGTAAAAATCATAAAGCTTGAACTCAACTAAAATGCTCATGAAGGATAAGAAAGTTCGAACTTTACTCATTTTGAAGCTCAATTTTTTTCTTTTGAAAATAGACAAGAAATAATTTATTAGGCTAACATAAATAATGAGCTTGCACCACAAACTAACTAGTAAAGTTGAGCCAATTTCGAGCTCAAGCTTGTATAATATATGAGGTCAAATTTAAGCTCGAACTCGTCACTTAATAAGCTTGACTCTTGGGTTCATTTGCAAGTCAATTTTTAGCTAACTTGACTCACTCACACTCCCTCTCACTACCATTCAAAAACCATGTGAAATTATTATGAATTGTTACAACATACAAAATTTAAGGCTAGAGAAACACCTAATTGCTACATCCTTTAATCTAAATAAACATGATTTTTTAATAACCTTCAACAAAATTGGAAATAAATAGAGATAATAATTTGTGACAAATCAGTCCCAATATACATGGGGCATTCTTAGCTCTTATAAAATTCTAAAGAAAAGAAACACACAAATTTGAGTTATTTAAACCTTTAAATGGGATTTGATCTTTGCAAGATCCATCAATATAAAAACTTTTTATATTTTGGCATGCCTAGTCAATATTTGCTCAATTAATCCATCCCCCATACTACATCAACAAAATAATCAACCATAAGTTTCTTGGAGTTAATCACCTTTGGAAATAGAGCAGCTAATGATCAAACTCACAACCAATCATCATACTAAAAGGAAACATTCTGCTCACCAATACCCCCATCAAATAAATTTTTCAGCCTGCATTTAATGTTGAACAGTGCTTTTAGAACACATAAGCCTCCTTCCGTTAAGGAGCAGTAACAAAATCTAAACAAGAAAAATATTTGGAAAAAGGGAATTCAGCTCATATATAGATAATATTTTTTCAATCATGAATTCTTCTAGGTCGCATCCTTCCTTCATCAAGAGGAAAGCAAAGGTCATTCAAAGAAGACTAATGAGTTTTTTTTTTTTTTTTTTGACATTCTGAAGATTATCCTAAAACTAGAAACTAAAATGCTTTTCCAACTTATTCATAATACCAATAGGAGGAAAATAAACTTGTAATAGGAAAATATTCATAGAATTCAACACTTCTAAGAAGTGTAAGCTTGCCTCTAAAACGAAACATCATGGAGTGCCAACCAAAATCTTGGCAGCAATTTTTAATCTCAACTCATCAAATAAATGAATCTTCTTCTTTCCTCTGAATAAACATACTCTTAGATGTCATTTTGAAGGATAATCTTGAAAAATCTTTCATCATTAGTTACCTTGTTAATGACATCTTCTTAGGCTTCATTTGGGACATTTGTTTTCTAAAGCAGCTTTTAGTACAAAATTTTTTCGTTCAAGAAATTTTTGAAAATTTTTGCACTAAAGAGATACTTTTGAAAGTAATAAGAATGTTGTCCCGGAGAAGCCTTAGACGCCATAATGTTGGTTTTGCTTTTATCAACCATAAGATTAGAAGACTCCTCATAATATTCTAAGCAATTCAAAAGTTTCTTTAGACCTCCATTTTTTTCATTTATAAAATTGATTATATCTTCTACAAAACAAAGGTGAGAAATATGGAAAGAAAAATTTCTCTTATATTCATCTTAGAATTGAAAGAAAAAAGAATGCTCCATACTCTAGAAATGTAATCCATAGCTATGATGAAAAAGAGTGGGAAAGAGGATCTCCACATCTTAAAATTATGAAGGAATTAAAAAAATCAGACCTCACCCAATTAAAGAGAATAGAAAACCTGCAATTCTCAAGCAATGTGATTAGAAAAGTCTTCCAAGAGTCCAAACCTTTCAAAAAATTTATAAAGAAATGCAAATGATGTTCATCATATACGTTAGAAAGATGAAGCTTCACCATCATATTATTCACATACACCTTAAAATTCAAATTAATTTTGAACAATTTAGCTAACAAAACATTATTAGTGAAATTTCTTACACAAATTTACCTACTTTTGTTAGGAGAAATGATTTATGGAAGAATTTTAGCAAATATAGTAGATATAGTTTTTTTATAGAGTTTGGTTGAAAATTAAGCATATACTAAGTCTTAATAACATCAGTTAGACAAAAAATCCAATTAGAATGGAAGAAGGCAGTTGAGAATTCATCTAGTCCTATAGTAGAATCAATATCAATAAAGGAGGTAATTTTCTTCACTTCCTTAGCATCATGTGTGGTAGTTAACATCACATCCTACTCTTATGAAATGACTATAGAAATTAGATTCTCAAATATAATTATTAAAAAATTACCATAAAGAAGGTTTTTAAAATAATTACATAAAAATTTTTGAATTTCAATTAGAACAATAATACAATTACTTTAGCATTATTTAATTTTGCAAATTTAACTTTTAATCCAAGTGGCCTTCATTAATGAGTAATAAAATTAAACTTTTCTTATCACAATCTCTAATATTTCCAAGGACCTGTTATATAGTCCCTAGTTGGACTTTTACTTCTTTGGCAAGGTTTTAATATTGACCTTAAAAGGTTGTAATGGTTTAATGATAGACCATTCTTCACCTTTGATTTATGATACACTCGACATTCTCCCCCTCCTAATTAAGGTATAATTGATCCCAATGAGATTTGATCTGACCTTTCCACAAAGGTTAATGTCAACAAGAAATGCTTTGACTAGCAACCTCGGATATGTCAAACACCCTAAGAGGAGGTAAATCAAATATTAGCATCATTGATTTGAGAAATACACTATCTTTATTATGTCTAAATCATTAGATGATCAATCCTCAATCCTAGGGGGATTTGATCAAACCTCTTCCACACAGGATAATTTTATAGAATAATACTCTAATAAATAACCTAAGATAGGTCATACATCCATGGTGGATTTCTCATTCTCTTCTAAACATGTTAATGTCATCGAGTAATGCTCTTACAAACAACCTTGAACATGTCAAACATTGTTAAGGATTTCTCTCCTAGTAATCAAGCAATGCTTTGATAAATAATCCCAAAAAAGCTCACCTATAAGGTAGCCTCAAAGAAAAGCCAATAATAGACAAGATTATTATTAGAAAGATTTCATGAGAGAAAGAAGTTGACAAGTTCATTAGTTATTCGAAAACCTTAGAAGACTAAATTGTCTCAAAAGCCATAAGTATACAAAGACCTTAGTAGGATAAAAAGCCTCAAAAGGTATAGGTTTGAGTGTACTTTCATTTTCATAAGAAGTTCAAATTAATTTACATTAGTATAATCTGTACAAGTTAATGTCATCATGCAATAAATAACTTCAAAAAGGTCAGTTATCATTTATAAATTCTTTTGACCTCTTCTCTACTGCATATTAAAGCATCTCCTACTACTTTTTCTTCAATGAAATATTATAACCTGAGCATCAATAAGCCTCCACTGAATTAACACAATTAAAGTGTAGCCAAACTACTATTAGGCAAAGCTGCTTCAACCCCTTTCATTAGGGATGTTTGATGTCCATACAAATCAGTATGGATGTATATTGAATTTATCAGAATTGAACCTAACCACTACCATCATTGTCCTTTCAGTTGATGTCCGTCATTGGCCCTTCACTTCATATCAACAATTCTAGGCTTCTCGCTAAACTATTATTAGAAGCACTTTCTTCAATTTTCTCCTTCAGCTCTCCACCTAAATATTAATCACCATCGGACTTCCACCCATTCATTGATTGTAGACGGACTTCTGGTTGATCCTCAATCACTACCGTACATTCTCTTGGCTTCCAATTATAACCGAACATTCACTAGAATATCATCAAAATTATTTCCGTCTACTAGAAATTTCTAGTTATCCTCTTGGGTATTATTACCATCATATCTTCTTAAATAATCATTTCATATAAGAAGTAGTTGATCTTCTTCTGTCAAGGGTTGTCTATTAAGAGAATAAAATCTCATAGTGACTTCTTCTACATAAAAGTGGGGCATTGAAGCTTGATAGTGGATGTTACCAATCTTAGATAGTGGAAAGCCTTTAGTGTAAGAAAAAATCACAGGAGAAAAAAATGAAAGGAGGAAAAAGTTCCATCTACACTAAAGAGGGGCACTAAAATTGGATAGGGAATGCCACATATAAAAAACTATAGAATGCCTCTAAAGTTAGAGGAAAATGGGGAAGAGAGAGAAAGAAAGATTGAAAACTCTAACTTCTTCACAAGAGAGGGGAACTTGTACTTTATAGGGGACGCCACCTATTTAAGATAGTGGAAGGCCTCAATTATAAGAAAGTAAGAGGAAGAAGGAAGAAGGAGAAGAAGAGAAAAATTTCCCCTACATTAGGATGGGGGGTGGGGGAGAGGGATTTCCCTCCCAAGGAGTTTAAAATATTTAGTAAATTTTTAAGGGTTTTTCAAACCTTTTGAACCCATTCAGAAATTTTTAGAATTTATAAAAAGAAAACATGAGAATTAGTAAAAGAAATACAAACATTTTAATTACGGTCGATTATAACCAATTGCTTGATGAAGCATGGCACCCAAAATGGTGTGCCTTTGCAGATGTAGATGGACAGACTACCTCTGGTGATGACAGCTGGCAGCCAGCCAGCCAACTCATCCGCCAATGTGCTTCTAGGACTGATTTTTGCCTGGACAGTCAGTATTAGATGTTTTTGGCCTCTTTGGAGCCATTTTATCCAATTATTGCACTTTCAAAGTTTAACAAGGACCCTTTCAATAAATTTTGAGAAAATTTAAATATTTTGGAGTATATTTTTTAAAAACAATTTCTCCAATCAACACACCAACTTTAGGACATCCTTAATTTATAGTTAAGGATATTTTATTTGGTTCACAACTTTGAGAGGAGATCCACATTAAAGTCTTGGGAGCGGTGTCTCCTCATAATTATTAAAAAAATTTAATTCAATATTGAGAGAATTTATAGAGCTATGATATATATTTTCAGGCTCTACCAGCTTTGACATCTAAAAATAGAGGGACAACTCATATATCATTAAAAACTTATCTTGATCATGCATGAATTTCTAGGCAAAATTTATTTGGAAAGTTTTGAAATTAAATTTGTAACCATGTCAACTCCAATCTTAACAAACTTATAGTCTTATAGAATATCTAAAAAAGATGAACCCAACAACACAATTTAATTCAATATGGGCCCAAATGTTACCTAATCAAAGACCCAAAATGCCTTTAGAAGGTTCAAACCATATTGTAGATTACCAAATGGTTTCCAAATGTAACATGCTTATAGTCAAATCAAGCGGCTAGACCAGATAAATTTAACGAGAGCCTAAGATTATCAAATTTTGATATCGCTAAGACATTCAAAAGCCAAATAAATGATCTATAATCAAGGGAATCAATATCGATCATCCATTCAAACCACTCCCAACATAACATTGATCTCCCTACTTTATACTAGCTAAGTTTCTCTCAGAAAAACATAAATATACCTCTCACCCTCATGGGAGATGGGAGGGAAGAAAGAAAGATAATGTAGACAGATAAATTAGAGTTTTCTTGCCACTAGACTCTTGAACATTGTCGGAGACCCAAACAATGTCGGACTAACACAAGAATTTTTCCCATCCACTAACTAACACTAGAATTACACCCGCTTGCCGATTATTGTCCTTTCAACCTCCATCAACAGATAACAGTCTTTTTGACCACCGTTGCGCACTGACTATGATCTTTTTGACCATCGTCACTCACCGACTATGATCATTTTGACCTCCATTACTAGACAACAGTCTTTCTAACCATTGTCACCCACAAACTATGATCCTTTTGACCTTAATCTCTATAAAATGGTCTTTATGACCATTATTACCCGCAAACTACATCATTCCAACCTCCTTGCTAGAAAATAGTCTTTATGACCACTTTCACCCATATATTGTAGTCATTCTGACCTCCATTGTCAAACAATAGTCATTCTAACCACTATTACCCGTTGACTATGATCCTTTCAAAATCCGCCACCAAAAAAATGATATTTTTTAATCATTATAGGGCACCAAATATGACCCTTCCAACCTCCATCACTGGAAAATAGTCTGTTAACCACTGTTGCCCACTAACTATAGACTTTTTGACCTCCATTGCCTGTCTACTATGGTCCTTTTAACCTCCTTTTCCAGACAATAGTCATTCTGATCTCCGTTGCCCGCCGACTATAGTCCTGCAAACCCTGTGGCCTGTCGACCACGTTCCTTCAAACCTCCATCACCAGCTAACTATAGTCCTTCTAACCTCCATCGATAGAGGATGGTCTTTCTGACCTTAGTTGTCTTCTGACAAATGTCCTTCTGACCTTTGTCGCTAGACAATAGTCTTTATAACCTCCATTGATCGCTGATTACGGTCCTTCCGACTATTGTCACTAGACAATAGTTTTTTTGACCTTCGTCATCTGCCAACTATAGTTCTTCTAATCTCCATCCCAACATAACTACAGTTCTTCTTAACTCCATCACTCAACAACAATATTTCTGACCTCAATTGCCCGCCGACTATGATCCTTTTGACTTTCATCGCCAAATAAAGGTCTTTCTGACCTTTGTTGCCTGCAGACAATGGTCTTTCCAACCTACGTCACATGTCGACTATGGTTCTGCCAACTAAACAGATATGTCAATAGTGATTCTTTCAATTCTCACCATGTAATTCACTCTATATGATGCATATTTGCTACATCAAGCTAAGGCTTTCCCCTAAAGGAAGGGCCTCATTTGTAATCAATTTCAAACACTAGTGGATTCATTCAAATTGGGCAAGGCCCCAAGATTATATTTAAATTTCCTTAAAAATTACATTTATATATAATCTTGCCTCTAATGCTTTCAAAATTTAATATTTGAATTAAAATATGTCGGTTGATATACAATTTTTAAATATTAAATTTTTTTAATATAAGTGTAATTGTAATTTACAAATATATTCCTTTCATAAGTTAGCATAAACTTAAATTAAATATATATAAAAATTTCAATTTAGAAAATTTTAATACTCATTAAATATAAGTTAATTTATATTTACTTATTAAAAAACATTAACTTTTGTTGGCTAGGTTTAATTTATAATATTATTAAAATAAGAGAGTTTATAATAAACTTAAAAAATAAAAAAATTTAAATATAAGCAATTTTCTAACTATTCCTTTAAAATTTTTAATTTAAATTTATGTAAATATAAGATAATGGTTCTATAAATATGATATTTTAATTAAAATTTAAATCTAATGTTTTTTTAATTAAATTTTCTTTGTAAAAAAAATTAATATAATTCTAATTTCAATGACAACATTGTATAAATTATTCATAATTTTAAAATATAAAATTTAATAATAAATAATTTTCATATATTAAAAAATAAATATATAAACTAATAAAAATCTATCAAATTAATCTTATTAAAAAACATATTAAATTATGGTAATATACACAAAGTTTAATTTTAAATTCTAATTGAAATTAGACCATTTTTTTAAAATAGGCAAAAATTGACTTTGGATGGGCTATGCAGTTTTTTCTAGATTCTATTTGTGCTACAATATTTTGAGTATAAAGTAATTAAAAGTAATATAGGAAATTCAAAATGATGAATGATTAGTTGGATGAAAAATAAATTTAAAGCAATTAATAAGTAGATTTTTCATGTTTCTGAAAGTAACTACTGACCTTTAAATCCCAGAGCGATGAAGAAATGAAAAAAAAATATATAATGAAGATTATATAATACTCACGCAAAAGCTCACTGAGCCAACTATAAAGCTCAATGCACACCTCTAAAATTTTCCAGTAATGAAATGATTGATAGGACTAATATATAGTGAAATGTGATACTAATCCGAAATGAATGAAAGGATAATTTTGATTAATAATAGATATATGAAATGATAACCCCCTCGTGTTATCCTTAAGATTTACTGATTCACTGATAGGAGTCATAAGGAAATAGAGACTAATTGGGAGTTATAAGAAGTCGGGGCAACTGATCCACGTGATTCAAGGGAAGTTATATGGAGTATGTCAATTGAGAGTCATCAGTGGCGACTAATTGAAAGTCATATATATAAGAGCAAGATACCATCATTTGAATATATGATAGAATACTGATTAGTGATACTAATTACTTATTACTAATATAGATTGTTAATATTAATTATTAAATATAGATATTGATTACTATATATTGATATTGTATGGACACGGATATCAAAGTATTAGTTTTTTGTTTTTGATTGTTGTTACGACGTATGGATATTGATACTACTATTACAATTGATGGACTAACTAGAATTATTGAATGATATGACTGAATGAAATTGATTATATCATAAAGACATAATGATTAATTAATACACTTGACCAGTACATATAACATATATATTGAATCATAGATTTTCTTATATGATTTACAACATATTGTTTCTCTTTTTGCTTTGCATTAATTTCAGTTGTAAGATTTTAATTATTTGCTGGACTTTTATGCTCAATCTATGATTTTACATGAATTTAAGTAAAGGTAAGAAGCTTAAAACTTGAGATTACAGCTTGCATAGTTTTCTTTTTGTACTACTAATTTAGTTTTCTTTCAATTCTTCTGATTTGTGTTTATTTTTATAGCCTATGAAGAACATTGTTTGTTGTTATTCATGGCTAGCTTTGTAGCATAACAAGAAATCGAGTAATAGAACGGCTTCCATTGACCCCCCAAATCTCACACCAAATAATATTACTAATACAGTCATGTAAATTATTTTATTTGGATATTTGTTACCCAAACTTGGAGGTGATGTTGTCGTATTTTTTGCTGCTAGAACTGATGTGCCGCAAAAAAAGAGATGTAGTCCCTCATTTCCCTCAAATGAATTGTTTGTAAAAGAACATAATTGACCTCCTTGTGGAACTATTCCAACCAACTTGTTGTGGGAGAGGTTTAAATATGATAAGAAATGTAAAGAAGCAAATTCCTGCTGAATTTTACCAGAAAGGTAATTCCTTGAAAGATCTAATGACTCGAGCTATACCAAATTTCCTAATTCTGGAGGAATTTCACCCATCAAATAGTTTTGTGACAAGTTTAGTACTTGGAGAGAGACAAGTTGCCCAATAATTGAAGGGATCTCTCCTTCAAAACGATCGTTGGAGAAATCTATTGAAATTGCATAATAATTTTCTAGAGTCATTAGTTGCCCCTAAATCATGATGGTGACCTCAGATAGATGACCCATTTCTTTTATAATAATGCCATTTCTTATCATTGACTTAAAATAATTAAAGAACTTTGTAGATAAATTTCCACTAAAGTTATTTGAAGAGATATCAAATACCTGTATCGTAGAAAAAGCATAACTTGTTTCATAGCTTCCAATAGAAGGCTCAATTAACCCATAGAATTTATTAGATTTTAGATCAAGGATACTTAGAGAAAGCATATTTCCTAACCAGTAAGGAAATGTGTCCTTCAAGTTATTATTCCCAAGTTCAAATATCTAAGTGATCGGCAATTAGATAGAGACCTGGGAAGCAATCCCTCTAATTGGTTGTCTCTCAGATTTATGATTTCCAGCTTACATTCTTGACTTATTCCATGATGTATTGCTCCATGAAGTTGATTTCCTTTAAGATTTAACACACGGAGATTGTTTCCACCTTCTAGCAAACATGGTGGAATAGTACCAGTTAACTTATTTTTAGATAAATTAAGCATCATGAGTCCAGTTAAGTTGCAGATAAATGGTTTAATTTCTCCAGTCATGTTAGTATTCACAAGAGAAAGCCAAAATAAATGAGATTGTGAAATAGTATAGGAGGGGAGCTCAAACCCCCCAACTCCATTGAACTTGTTATATGATAGATCCAAGTACTCGAGCTCTGATAGATTACCAATGGAAGATGGCATTGTACCATAGAATTGACAACTTGAGAGGTCTAAAAATGTCAAAAACTTAAGGTTGCTTATTGCATCAGGTAAATTCCCTGATAAATTGGTGTTAGATGTGACCAAAGAATTTAAAATATTGTACTCTGGAAAATCAGAAAGATAACCGGAAAGCATTGGATTATATGAGATGTCAAGAAATTTCAAATTTCTCAGTTGAAATATTCGATTGGGAAAAAAGCCTTTGAAATTGTTATGTTGAAGGTTAAGGTAAGATAAGGAAGAAAAATTGGCAAACTAATCAGAGATGTTAGAGTCCAAATTATTATGTCCAAAATTGATAATGGATAAAAAAGGGAGCATGGGTAGAGAGGAATAAACGACACCAAAAAGGGAGCATTTATGCATGCTTAATATCTCAAGTACAGGCGTGGAATTGACCAGAACACCACACCATTCATCCCGATATGATGAGACATTTAAATTTTCAAGAATAAGCTCCTTCAAACTGCTCATGTTTTGCAAAATCATCGGATTAATAGCTAAAGAATGCCTAGAACTGCTGGAGAGGGTGAGGAAAGTCAATTTTTTCAAGCGAGATATACTAGTAGGAACCTTCCCATTAAATCCAGTACAAAAAAGATCAAGGCTTGTAAGATTTACAAGCCTATCCCACCCAAAGTCTGGAATGGGAATTCCATCAAAGTTATTGAAGGAAAGATTTAGAGTTTCTAAAGATGTGAGATTGAAGAGGCTAGGATTGATTGTACCGGTGATGAATTTAAGATCTAGGTTTAGCCCAATGATCCTTCCATGTTCATCACATGTCACGCCCTCCCAGTTGCAGCAGTTTGTTCCTGATTGCCAGGACTTTAGATTTCCGGAGATAAAACCTTTTTTTAGCTGCAAAAGTGT
The DNA here is from genome assembly GCA_019514585.1 of Dendrobium officinale. NCBI lineage: Eukaryota > Viridiplantae > Streptophyta > Magnoliopsida > Asparagales > Orchidaceae > Dendrobium > Dendrobium officinale. The sequence continues at coordinate 65,608,390 of CM033687.1, forward strand.
TGAGTTCTCTACTTTAAGGCATTGGCCAGTAGCATCACAGATGATCAAGAAAAGCTCTAAAAAGAGAAGCATGTGGAGGAAGACAACGAACTTGAAATGAAATAGCTCCATGAAGAAGCTCATAGCTCTAAACAAAATGAAGCTTTAATTGGAGAAAGTAGAAGTCTTGAGGTTTGATCTGAGGCAAGGCATTCTCAGGACTCCTCAAATTTAAATTGGCAATGGTTGATTTAAATCATTTTTTTTTTATTAGTGGCGGAGTCGACAAAGTGTTGACTTTGGTTGTTTGTGGCCATCTCCAACTCCCAAGTGGCGTTATTCTATGAGCTCACCCTTTTTTTAGTTGGACAAATTTTAAATATAACTGATATTATATAAATCAAATGAAGTAAATCATATCTTTAAAAATAAAAATTTAAGCGGTTTAGTAGCCGAAAAAAAGCAGGAGAGAGAAGCTGGAGAGAAAGAAAAAATATTTTAATTTTTATCCATTTTTTTAATTTTTTTTTATTAAAACTATAAGTATAAATAAATTTTCTTATTTTTGTAACAAATAATTTAGAATGAAAGTTTTTTATTTGTTATTATGTGTGAAAAAATTTCACTATTTAATTTGTCAAACTTTTTTTAAGCGAACATTTTTTTCATATTTTTATATTCATAATATTATTTTATTATTTTAAATTCTTCATGTCTTAAAGAAAATGTTATTTTAAATAAATAATTTTTTAATTCATAATTAGATTTAAAATATATATTAATAAAAAAATTACAAAATTATATAATTCTGAATTAGATTTAAATATTAGGTAAAAAATTACATAATAATTTTTTTCTAGTATATTTATATAAATCTTGTTATGAACTATAATAATATTTATTTAAAGTGTTATTTTCTTTAAAATAAGATAAATTTTAAATTATAAAAATATATAATAAAAAAACTATTTTTAATAGAATTATGAAAAATATATCATGGGATATTTTGACACATAATAACTTATAATTCTTAAAAAAAAATTAATTCTGAATTATTTGTTAAAAAAATAAGAACGTTTATTTACGCTTAAAGTTCTAATAAATAAAAAAAATCTATTCTCTCTCTCTCTCGCTTCTTTTTTCCGCTTCTCTCTCCTGCTTTTTCTCCAAAAGTAGTTAAATGGGGATTATAACTAGTTTAAAATTTTGTTTTCTAAATTATTTTATAATCTGGTCATTTCAGTTGTAGTCTCTATCTAGCTTTATAAAATCGGGCTTTACCCCAAAATTTCCACAAACAAAAAAATAATTTTTACCTAATTTGATTTATAACTTTAATTATATTTAAAATTTTATTGCCAGAATTTTATAGTTATAATAATCAATTAAGATCAAAATTTAATAAACTATAATTTGATTATATTTATTTTTTGTTATTAAATAATTTGAATACGATTTAATTGAGCCTTCTTTCGGGCTTGACTCAATTAGATTTGATACTTAAAATATTTGTTCGTATTCAAATTATTTCTTTAACAAATGAATTAAATAGGATCTTTTATATTGTGAGTTTCAACAAGGAAAATGCCTGCCCATGTCTAAAAATTTTCAAATGAAAACCTCTTTAGTTGAGGTTCATTTTAGGTAAGCACTCTTCTTGATCAAGCTCATTGAGGATGAAGTTGTTTGATCCTAGCAGGTTACCTACATAGGCATGAATGAATATATATCGAGTTCCTTGATTCAATTGCTCCTTCGAAGAGTGTTTGTTGAGAAGGACAAGGGAATTGAGGAAAAAATTTAATATACAAATGAACAAAAAGATAAATTAAATATAAATTTCACTACAAAAAAGAGCTATCGCAGCACAATTTTTGAAATTTCTACTTTGCTTTCAAAGTTTCCTTAAGAAGAGCTCCATCATCCAAGATTACCATAATGATGTTGGTTTGGTCTCTATAATATATTTGGCCATTACTAATCGTAAATTGCATTGATATGTCCATATTTTCTCATTTTCTTTAGTTTAGCTTAGTTTATCTAGCTCTCATGAGCGATAATCGAGTCAAGTCCCATGAAGTATGCTTATGTGGATTGTTAGAAATTATGAATTGCCCTTTTTCACAAATTTAAAGTAGTGCAGTGAGGACATAAATGCTTAAAATAATTATATTATTATATGATCATCCCCTTGGTCTTTCTCCTCTCTCCTGAGAATTCACAGAGTGGCTTGCAATGGGGTGATTTGAGAAATAATCAATTTCATCTTATCAAAAATAGATTTAAAAATTATATTGATGAAACTCCATATATTGATAAGGACACGAAAGATCTTGTAGTTAGCAACAAGAGTACAGTCCACTTAAGCATTTCTAAAGGGGTTACCACTAACTAGTTTATCTTCCTTGGTGAATGTAATATGAGTGACCTAAGCTATTGACATTCGAAAAGTAATCATTGAGTTAATCACACATAGAATTATCTCTTAAGATTTACCCAATGAGATTTCCTAGCTCCATCTCATAATGAGAATAAAAAGCAGTAACCTATGATATGGGTTGCAATAGAGAATAAGCTCATTTTCCTAATCTTTAATTTATCCTTTATTAATTACCTACCTGATTCTTAATGGATGAATCTCTTCACATTTTCTTCCTCTATTAAGTTCTCCACTAAGATTCAGATATCTTGGCATTCCTCAATGTCATGCGAGTCATCATTGTGGAATGCAAAAATTGTCTAGGTGTCCTTGGCACGTGCACCACTTTCATTGACACCAAAATCATAAAGAACCTCCTATTTTGAATGGCCTAAACTAATTCAGATATGAATATGGGCTAGGGAGTTATGGTCAAGGTAATAATGATTGGATGTATCTATTCATGTTTGTGTAAGAGAGCAGTGTGTAGTGCTTCCATGCACCATTAGTGGAGTGGGTTGTGTCACGATCCTCAATATTCTCATCAGTAAAGGAACCCTCAATTGGTTGTAATAATGTAGTACATGTTGTGTTTGTTGCCTTCTCCTAGTTCATGGGCCATAATGTAACTCATATTGTGCCCACAATGTTAGGGTTGATCCTTCCATACTAGGAATTCTCTAGGCTAAGAGTGTAACAACTCAAACTAAGAAAATATTTGTGGAAAACTCGAACATGACTCAATTTGAAGCTTGGTTTTTTTCTTTTGAATATGAACAAGAAATATTTGATTAGGCCAATATAAATCATGATGAATCAACTGATAGTGATTGTGCTAGCTCAACAAACTGACAAGTTAAGTTGAGCCAATATCAAGCTCAAGCTTCTATAATATTTCAGCTCAAATTTATGTTCAAACTTGTCACTTAATAAGCTTGACTCTAGCTAAACATGATTTTTAATATAATCTCCAACAAAAATAGAAATAAATAAAGATAAAAGCATTTGTGCCAAATCAATCCGAATATACATATAGATTTCCTAGCTCTTATAGGATTGTGAACCAAAGAAAAGTTCAAATTTGAGTTATCTAAACCTTTAAATGGGATTTACTCTTTGCAAGAGACATCAATATGAATAATTTTGATTTTATGAAATTCCTAGTCAATATTTGCTCCATTAAATCTATCCTCCATACTCCATCAACAAAAATATCAGCCATAATTTTCTTGAAGTTAATCTCATTTGAAACTAGAGTAGCTAAAGATCCAACTCACAACAAATCATCATGCTAAAAGGAAACATTCTACACACCCAAACCCCATGAAATAAAATTTTTCGCTTCCATTCTGATGCAACACAATTTTTTCGAACCACATAGGCCTCCTTCCTTAAAGGAGTAGTAACAAGAACTAAATTAGAGCAATATTTGGAAAAAGTAAATTCAGCCCATATATAGAAATTCAATTTTCAATCATGAATGTTTATATGTCCCATCCTTCCTTCATCAAGAGGAAGGAAAAGGTCATTTCAACAATCCAAACTTTTTAAAAGCTTTATAAAAAACTGCCATTGAAGTTTATCATGTGAATTAGAAGGATGATGCTTCACCATCATATTATTCAAATTCAATTTTTTTAACAATTTAACTAAGAAAACATTATATATTATATTTATTCCATAAATTTACCTACTTTTATTAGGAGAAATGATTTTAGGAAGAAATCTAGTAGAAATATTTTTTTATATTATTTTCCTAAAATCTAAGTAAATACTACATCTTAATAACATCAGTTGGACTAAATATAGATAGTGTTAAATGAAAAGATGGAAATTTTAATTTATTATTTTAATATTAAAGTGAGTAAATATGATAACATCAAACTTTGAATAATTTTTGTCTTTATCTCCATTTTAAAACTTAAAATAATTGGATGAGACATTTTCTCTCTATATTTTATATGTTATTTTTTAATATGTTAGTGGAAATAATTTATATGTAGGTAAAACCATTATAAATAAAAATTAATTTATCGATATAAAATTTGGACTATCTTTATTGTATGAAAACATATACAAGGACATTTGATGCAAAAGATTGTGAATGTATAATAAACTATTTCATGAACGAAAAGAAGTAATAGATGAATTCGTCAATGGAGTAGAATATTTTATTCATGTATCATGTCAATTGAGTTTATTTTTATTAGATGACAAGTTTAAGTGTTCTTGTTCAAAGCATAAAAATCAAGCTTATATTTCAATCACTGAGGTTGCACTAGATTTATATCATTGAGGATTCCTATCAAGTTATTAGTTCTGGACTTCACATTGAGAGTACGAGCCACATTTTAACTCTTAATACGGTCCTTCAATAAATTACACAACAATAACCGACAATAATACAGGGATCTACAAAGGGATTGTATTCGATGTAGCTGATCTGCAATTTAAAAAACATACAGATGAGTAGTCATATAATGTTTATGTACACAACATCTATAAATAACTATTTATAGCTCAACAATCAAATTGGAATAAGTGCACTACTCATTCTGAATCACAAAGTAAGAGTATTAATGTGGCATATAAATAAACAAAGTAAGAGTATTATATATTATATGTAGCTTTTATTTCTTTTTAAAGCAATAGGGACAAATACCAATGAAACCTTCTACCAACAATTAAAAGCTTTGACAAAAATAAATTCATTATTATATAGACAATCACAAGACAATAAATTTAGTATATAAAAAATAAAATTAGCAAAAATTTTATAATATATACATAATTAGTTAATTACTAAAAAAATTTATATATAAAATGTTTTATTAAATATCAGTACATAAAAATTTTCTCAACATATCTTAGTAACCGACTATGGTTTTTTCTGACCTTTGTCACTAGAAAAAAGTCTTTTCAACCTTTATTGTCTTCCTACTACGATTCTTATAATCTCCATCACCATTTAACAAAATTACTTCTAAACTCCATCACCTAACAACTACCTTTCCGACTTAGATCGCCTGCCGACTATAGTCCTTTTTTTAAGAGAGTTGCTATTTGCATGTTTTACATTCTTGCAACTTGTATAGTTTTTGATGATTCCAAATATTATTGTTTTATGTGTAGTTATCTCCTAACACTTTTTTTGGAAGATTTATTTTTTTCTCTTGTGTGTACTAACATTTTAGGAAAATCTAATCCAAACTACGTAGACTTCAAATCAAATTCAGCATGCAATCCTTTGTAAATTGAAGCCTTTAAATGTTCTTTGAATTGAGAGAGAGTGATTGTAATTAAGTGAATAAACACACACACACACTTAAGTAGATCTTACAAAATTTGTACTGATCGTACGGGACGAACCTAGTTCGTACAGGATGATCAGGTAAGTTATCTCCTCGTAAGAGCAATGGAACGAATAAGGAACTGAAGAAAAGTTTTTCTAAATCCTAATTATCCAGGATGAAGTATATTCGTCCTATGACGAATTGCCCCTCTGGTGAAATCTTGTTCAAGACGAAGTGTATTCGTGCCAGGACGAGTTTCTCTCTGGATAAATTTCATCCAGGATGAACTGAATTCGTCCCAAGATGAAGGGAACCGACTAGGATAGTTTCTGGCAACGTTCTGCAGTTTTTTGAACCGACCTTTGATATAAATTTTCATAGCAAGACAAACATATTTCGTCCCTGGAAGAATAAGTTTGATCCCAGGATGAATTTAGTTCGTACTGATTCACAAATGGTTCATACAGGACAATTTTTGCACAGTTCGTACGGGACTAACTCAGGTACGTACGGGACTATCCATTGCATAGAGAGAACTTGAAAGGGAGAGAGGAAAGGGTGGAGTTTGAGAGGGAGAAGATCATTGGAGAGGATTTTAAGGGAGTGTGGAGGGGATATTCACATAGTTGCTCCAGCGAACTTGCACCTCAGTACCTTCGGATTCAATGGTCGTCTTGAGGGAAGTTTTGGGAAGAAGAAGATCTCTTTGGTGTCAAAGGACCCGGCTCCTCTGTCGCACCGGGGAAGGTGAAAGTGATTTTATACAGGCTTCTCCTCCTTGTTGTGGGGGCCAAAGGAGAGTCACTTTGTGGTATTAGTGCAATACTCGGAGGGTGCCTCCGAGGAGTGGACGTAGGTCAATATTTGACCGAACCACTATACATCTGGTATGTTGTTTCTTATTTTTCTTCCGCATTTAATTGAATTGCAAGTTGTTTACTCTGGTTGAAAAGTTTATTTTTAAACTTTAAATTTAACTTGCATTAATAATTAAAAAGGTTTTCTAAAAATCCAAGAGTAGAAGTATAATTTTTAAATTACCAATTCACCCCCCCTCTTGGTTAGCCTTGGGACATTAACTTAGGTCTAACAACCTAATTCACAGTGAACGAGTTTCAACACCTTTCATTTTCCATCTCCAAACAATGGTCTTTCTGACTTCTATTGTCTGCGGACAATAGTCTTTCCAACCTACATTACCTATCGACTATGGTTTTGCTGACGAAAAAAAATATGTCAATAGTGATTCTTTCAATTCTCACCATGTAATGCACTCTATATGATGCATATTTGCTACATCAAGCCAAGGCTTTCCCCTAAAGAAAGGGCCTCATTTGTAAGCAACTGCAAACACTAATGGATTCATTCAAATTGGGCAAGGCCCCATGATTATATATAAATTTCCTTACAAATTACAGTTATATATAATCATGCCTCTAATGCTTTCAAAATTTAATATTAGAATTAAAATATGACTATTGATATACAATCTTTGAATATTAAATATTTTTAATATAAAGTGTAAATGTAATTTTCAAACAGTTTCTTCCTTTTAAAAGTTAACAAAGACTTAAATTAAATATATAAAAATTTCAATTTAGAAAATTTTTAATAATTAAATATAAATTAATTTATAATTAGTTATTAAAAACATTGACTTTTGTTGGCGAGGTTAAGTTTATAATAGTATTAAAATAAAAGAGTTTATAATAAATTTAAAAAATAAAATCTTTTAAATATAAACAATTTTCTAAATAATGATTTATAAATTTTAATTTTAAATTTCCTTTGTAAAAAAATTAATATAATTTTAATTTCCAAGAAAAAAATATAAATTATTCATAATTTTAAAATATAAAATTTAATAATAAATAATTTTCATAAATTAAAAAATAATTATATAAACTATTATAAAAATTTATCAAATAAAAATTAGTAAAAAAACATTTTAAAATATGGTATTAAACAAAAAGTTTAATTTTAAATTCTAATTGAAATTAGACCATTTTTTAAAAATAGGGAAAAATTGACTTTGGATGGGCTATGCAGTTTTTCTAGATTCTATTTGTGCTAAAATATTTTGAGTATAAAGTAATTAAAAGTAATATAGGAAATTCAAAATGATGAAAGATTAGTTGGATGAAAAATAAATTTAAAGCAATTAATAAGTAGATTTTTAATGTTTCTGAAAGTAACTACTGCCCTTTTTAAATCCCATAGCGATGAGGAAATGAAAAGAGTATATATAAGGAGGATTATATAATACTCACGCATAAGCTCACTGAGCGAACTATAAAGCTCAATGCACACCACTAAAATTGTAGTGTTGGAATAACAAATCCAATAGTTGTTGGCTCCATGAATACCATACACGGCTATCAATACAAAATTTTTAATTACAACATAAATTAAATCTAACATACGAGTATATTTACAATTATGAAAACTTAACCAAAAAAAATATTCAAATAACAGAATGGTTGTTACAAAACATTGTTTTCTATTATTCATGGCTAGCTTTGTAACAGAAAAAGACATCGAGTAATAGAATGACTTCCATTGACCCCTCAAATCCCACACCAAATAATATTGCTAATACAATCATGTAATTTATTTTATTTGGAGATTTTTCACCCAAACTAGGAGGTGATGTGGTTGTATTTTTTGTTGCTAGAACTCACATGTTGCAAAAAAAGAGATGTAGTCCATCATTTCCATCAAATGAAGTGTTTGTAAAAGAACATAATTGACCTCCTTGTGGAACTATTCCAACCAACTTGTTGTAGGAGAGGTTTAAATATGATAAGAAATGTAAGGAAGCAAATTCATGTGGAATTTTACCAGAAAGGTAATTCCTTGAAAGATCTAATGACTCGAGCTGTACCAAATTTCCTAATTCTGGAGGAATTTCACCCGTCAAATAGTTTTGTGACAAGTTTAGTACTTGGAGAGAGACAAGTTGCCCAATAATTGAAGGGATCTCTCCTTCAAAATGATTGTTGGAAAAATCTATTGAAATTGCATAATAATTTTCTAGAGTCATTAGTTTCCCCTTAATCATGATGGTGACCTCATATAGATGACCCATTGCGTCTATAATAATGTCATTTCTTATCATTGACTTAAAACAGCTAAAGAACTTTGTAGATAAATTTCCACTAAAGTTATTTGAAGAGATGTCAAATACCTTTATCGTAGAAAAAGCATTACTCGTTTCATAGCTTCCATTAGAAGGCTCAATTAACCCATAAAATTTATTAGATCTTAGATCAATGATACTTAGAGAATGCATATTTCCTAACCAATAAGGAAATGTGTCTTTCAAATTATTATTCCCCATGTCCAAATATCTAAGTGATCGGCAATTAGATAGAGACTTGGGAAGCAATCCCTCTAATTGGTTGTCTCTCAAATTTATGATTTCCAGCTTACATTCTTGACTTATTCCATGATGTATTGCTCCATGAAGTTGATTTCCTTTAAGCTTTAACACACGGAGATTGATTCCACCTTCTAGCAAACATGGTGGAATAGTACCAGTTAACTTATTTTTAGATAAATTAAGCATCATGAGTCCAGTTAAGTTGCAGATAAATGGTGTAATTTCTCCAGTCAGGTTAGTATTCGCAAGAGAAAGCCAAAATAAATGAGATTTTGAAAATAGTATAGGAGGGGAGCTCAAACCCCCCAACTCCATTGAACTTGTTATATGATAAATCCAAGTACTCAAGCTCTGATAGATTACCAATGGGAAGATGGCATTGTACCATAGAATTGACAACTTGAGAGGTCTAAAAATGTCAAAAACTTAAGGTTGCTTATTGCATCAGGTAAATTCCCTGATAAATTGGTATTAGAAGTGAACAAAGAATTTAAAATATTGTACTCTGGAAAATCAGGAAGATAACCGGAAAGCATTGGATTATATGAGATGTCAAGAAATTTCAAATTTCTCAGTTGAAATATTTGATTGGGAAAAAAGCCTTTGAAATTGTTTTGTTGAATGTTAAGGTAAGATAAGGAAGAAAAATTGGCAAATGAATCAGGGATGTTAGAGTCCAAATTAGTATGTCCAAAATTGATAATGGATAAAAAAAGGGAGCATGGGTAGAGAGGAACAAACGACACCAAAAAGGGAGCATTTATGCATGCTTAATATCTCAAGTACAGGGGTGGAATTGACCAAAACACCACACCATTCATCCCGATATGATGAGACAATTACATTGTTAAGAATAAGGTTCTTCAAACTTCTCATGTTTTGCAAAATCATAGGATTAATAACTAGAGAATTGTAGGAGAGGTCGAGGAATGTCAATTTTCTCAAGCGAGATATACTAGTAGGAACCTTCCCATTAAATCCAGTACGAAAAAGATCAAGACTTGTAAGATTTACAAGCCTATCCCGCCCAAAGTTTGGAATGGGAATTCCATCAAAGTTATTGAAGGAAAGATTTAGAGTTTCAAAAGATGTGAGATTGAAGAGGCTAGGATTGATTGTACCAGTGATGAATTTAAGCTCTAGGTTTAGCCCAATGATCCTTCCATATTCATCACATGTCACGCCCTCCCAGATGCAGCAGTTTGTTCCTGATTGCCAGGACTTCCGATTTCTGGAGATAAAACCTTTTTTTAGCTGCAAAAGTGTTGAGTTCTCTACTTCAAGGCATTGGCCAGTAACATCACAGATGATCAAGAAAAGCTCCAAAAAGAGAAGCATGTGGAGGAAGACAACGAACTTGAAATGAAATAGCTCCATGAAGAAGCTCATAGCTCTAAACAAAATGAAGCTTTAATTGGAGAAAGTAGAAGTATTGAGGTTTGATCTGAGGCAAGGCATTCTCAGGACTCCTCAAATTTAAATTGGAAATGGTTGATTTAAATCAGTTTTTTTTATTAGTGGCGGAGTCGACAAAGTGGTGACTTTGGTCGTTTGTGGCCATCTCCA